>VZSZ01003906.1:287249-359568 GCA_013398815.1 Ibidorhyncha struthersii
CATGTTTAAGAATCACAGAATCACAGAATGGCAGGGGTTGAAAGGGACCTTCAGAGATCATCTAGTCCAACCCCCCTGCCGAAGCAGGTTCACCTAGAGCAGGTTGGACAAGAATGCATCCAGGTGAGCTTTGAAGATCTCCAGAGAAGGAGATTCCACAACCTCTCTGGGAAGTCTGTTCCAGTGCTCTGTTACACTCAAAGTAAAGAAGTTTTTCCTCATGTTGAGATGGAATTTCCTGTGTTCCAATTTGTGCCCATTGCCCCTTGTCCTGTCACTGGGCACCACTGAAAAGAGTTTGGCCTCATTCTCTTGACACCAGTCCTTTAGATATTTATAAGCATTGATGAGATCCCCTCTCAGTCTTCTCCAGGCTAAGCAGACACAGGTCTCTCAGCCTCTCCTTATAAGAGAGATGCTCCCATCCCTTGATCATCTTCATAGCCCTCCGCTGGACTCTTTCCAGTATTCCCCTGTCCTTCTTGAACTGGGGAGCCCAGAATTGGACACAGTACTCCAGATGTGGCCTCACCATGGCAGAGTAGAGGGGCAGGATGACTTCCCTCAACCTGCTGGCAACACTCTTTTTAATGCACCCCAGGATACCATTGGCCTTCTTGGCCACAAGGGCACATTGCTGCCTCATGGTCAACTTGCTGTCCACCAGGACTTCCAGGTCCCCCTCTGCAGAGCTGCTTTCCAGCAGGTCAACCCCTAACATGCATGGGGTTATTCCTCCCCAGGTGCATGGCCCTCCACTTGCCCTTGTTGAACTGCATTAGGTTCCTCTCTGTCCAACTCTCCAGCCTGTCCAGGTCATGCTGAATGGCAGCACAGCCTTCTGGTGTGTCAGCCACTTCTCCCAGTTTTGTGTCATCAGCAAACTCTGTCCCCTCATCCAGGTCACTGATGAATATGTTGAACAATACTGGACCCAGTACTGACCCCTGGGGAACACTGCTATTTATGGGCCTCCAATCAGACTCTGCATCACTGATCACAACCCTCTGAGCTCTGCCATTCAGCCAGTTCTCAATCCACCTCACTGTCCACTCATCTAACCCGCACTTCCTAAGCTTACCAATGAGGATGTTGTGAGAGACAGTGTCAAAAGCCTTGCTGAAGTCGAGGTAGATAATATCCACTGCTCTCCCCTCATCTACCCAGCCAGTCATGCCATCATAGAAGGCTAAGGGGGAAAAAAAACCCAACCCTGCACAACTGCAGCAGAAAACAGGAGTGAGAATATGTGAAAGAGACAATTCTGCAGACACCAAGGTCAGTGAAGAACGAGGGGGAGGAGGTGCTCCAGGCACTGGAGCAGAGATTCCCCTGCAGCCCATGGTGAAGACCATGGTGAGTCAGGCTGTTCCCCTGCAGCCCATGGAGGTTAACAGTGGAGCAGATATCCACCTGCAGTCCATGGAGGACCCCATGCTGGAGCAGGTGGATGAGACCGAAGGAGGGTGTGACCCTGTGGGAAGCCTGCACTGTAGCAAGCTCCTGGCAGGACCTGTGGACCCATGAAGAGAGGAGCCCACAGTGAAGCAGGTTTGCTGGCAGGACTTGTGACCCCTTGGGGACCCACACTGGAGCAGTCTGTTCCTGAAGGACTGCACCCCGTGGAAGGGACCAGCGCTGGAGCAGTTCATGAAGAACTGTAGCCCACGGGAAGGACACACATTGGAGAAGTTCATGGAGAACTGTCTCCTGTGGGAGGGACCCTGTGCTGAGGCAGGGGAGTAGTGTGAGGAGTCTTCCTCCTGAGGAGGAAGGAGTGGCAGAGACAATGTGTGATGAACTGACCACAACTCCCATTCCCCATCCCCCTGTCCTGCTGGCGGGGAGGAGGTAGAGAACTTGGGAGTAAAGTTGAGCCCAGGAAGAAGGGAGGGGTGGTGGGAAGGTGACTTAAAATTTAGTTTTTATTTTCTCATTATCCTACTCTGATTTGATTGGTAATAAATTAAATTAATTTTCCCCCAAGCTGAGTTTGTTTTGCCCTGATGGTAATTGGTGAGTGATCTCTCCCTGCCCTTATCTCTACCCACAAGCCTTTTGTTATATTTTCTCTCCCTTGTCCAGCTGAGGAGGGGGAGTGACAGAGCAGCTTTACTGGGCACCTGGCATCCAGCCAGAGTCAACCCACCACAATGGTTAAGGGTCCAAGGGCAGTGCAAATAGGTTTGAAAAGAAATCATAAAAGTGGATTGGTAAAACACATCTGCCACCCACATCCAGGTCATGTGTTTGTGATGCCCCTCAGAGGTACCCACCTAAGAGAAATAGAAGATCGCACCTCCTTTTCCAGGACGCATTCAATGTTGCCAATGCTGCTCTCTGCAGTCTGCAGAGGTAACACAGTCCCTCATGGCATGATATGAGATTGTCCACCTGCTGGAAACAGCTCAGTAGCCAGTGTCCGGAAAGGACAAGTTCGGTGAACCAGGAATAGTTTGGTTATCAGAATAACTGCCTTTTCCCACTGTCTGACTTTCATTTTTTATCCTGACTATCTCTAGTAGTGTTTTTGTTTACAGGCTCGTTATGCTCTTAAATCTTTTAATAAATTAACAGAAAGTCACATTAACAAAGAGGGACCAGAATACACGTCACTAAGTCACTTGTACTCCCACATTACAATGCCTTCTTCTCTGGTAAAAATAGAGAGATTTTTCAGGCATACAGATACTAGTTTGTGTTTGAAAGCAGCAATGTTGAAGGGATTGTGTGTTTCAAGGCCCCTCTGCACCCCCTCTACAGGATTAAGGAAAGACCTCCCCCCCATCAGTTTTGCCTCCTGCACATCCATAGACCCCTCACTTTTATAACTGAGGCACCATCTAGATCACTTGTGTACATGGCAGATAAAATCAGTCATCAGGCTGAGTCTGTTTGCACTGGGCCTGCTGCAGCTCTCCTTGACACGCAAACCTGCTTTCCCATCCTTACAGCCAGAAGGACACAGGACACCATGGAAATGGCTCGTGTTCCCTCTGTGCCTGCCACAAGAAAAGCAGTGCCATGGGACACAATGACAGGTGGCAGTTGCCTGTGGAATATTCTTCATTCCTAGTGTTTCCATTCTGGATACCTCAGCATTTAATGAAGCAAGGCAGCTGAACTCCAGGTGTCAGAGAGCTCTAGGTACAGGAGTCACAGCAAAATATCTAAATCCATCTAAAGAGGAAAACCAGCTCTGGCACCTACAGCTGATCACATTTATATCCTGCCAGCAGGATGGATCCCATGTTACTCCCAAGAGCAGGGAATTCCCATGCAGAGCTGCCTTTAGTTACTAACCCACTCTGTGAGTTTGTTTTTGATTTGGGATTAATTTCCAAGAGTGCCCATGTGGGTTTGCATGGCTGTTTGTTCCTAAAAGCATTTAGCCTACCCTTTTGAGTTCTGTTTTTCTTCCACTGGAAGACAGAAGCCTCACTAGGGACTGAGTTCCCACTCAAGTACTTACAAATGTGATGTAGGTGGCTAAAACACATTGTTTTTTTCAAGAGGCTCACGCTATGTTTGTACTATGGCACACCTCTGGAGGCAACCTCACTACAGACCAATATCCCCAGCTGCTAGGTCCTGCACAAACACAGAGGAGACCTTGCCCCTGCCCTGTGAAATCTGCATACCAGACAGCAGACATGGTGAAAAGCTGCAGGCACAGGAAGACTGGCAGAGGAGGCACAGCCCACCAGCTGGAGAAGAGGCTGGTGAGCCGACTTAGGGGCCCAGAGTGGAGATCCCCTCCTCAAGCCTTGCATCCGTGCCCTGGCAGCTGCTTTACCTTCCTGACCACTCAGCGGCAGGATAACCTGTGGTCGTGGCACACCCACTGCCTAGCTCCTGTCAAGGACTTGTTTAACTATCACAGTAAAGAGAAGTCTGAGCCTAGAGAGAGTCTTACAGCGAGATGGAGGGGAGAAGCAGCAGACACATTCCCCTGCTCCAGCTACCTTTCCTCCCTCTTCATGGCTGATGTAACCACAGAGATGCCTCGCTGGGTGGTCCAGAACCCAAGGGTACCCGCAGCGTCCTCTTGCTAATGCCAACAGTGGCAAATATCACAGACACTGGCTGTCTCCACTCAGGGACTTTGTAGTGAAAAAGCAGTAACAGAGATGCTGCTGTTCATGTTGTGCACAGCTGCCAGCGGTCAGCCTGCTGTAGGTGGCTGCTTTAGGCTGGTCCACCTCATCTCAACAGATCTGAGCGATCCCTCAGAGCAGAGATCCTCCTTCTCCTGCAACTTGCCCTTGCCATGGCCTAAGATGCACCAATAGAAGATATAACAGTTTCTCTCCCCTACCTGAGCCTTACGTTACCCATAATTGCATAATCCTCTAATGTCTTCCTGTCCCGGCCGGAGATTAATTTATGCTTTTAATCATGCTCTTGGTAAATTTCCTCCAAGTTCAAACTACTTGTTGGGTCACAGCACTCCTATATAAATGTCTAATCTGTAAATTTACTAGCCCTTGTACTAGTCTATGACAGTGGTTTTGGTCTGGACAGGTGGGAATTGATGAATTTGTTCCTCTCTAAGGGGTGTTTTGAGCAATGAAAACTCCAGCCAGCTGGAGCGATGGGGACAAGAGCCGTAAGTCTCTCTAAGGGCATTGCCCAGGAGCCTTGCTGTGAATAAATACCTGCCTGACTTTCCACAAAATCTATTGCATTATATATATTTGATGTATGTAACAAGAGAAAATCACAGGGACTGATTAATTGCAGGGTGAGAGATGTAAGTGCCTTTAATCTATAAAAAGGAAAAGCATGTTGCCTTTAAGACTTCCTCTCTTGTACCAGGCTGACTTGGCGTGTCTATTGGCCTGTTCTTGATCATTCATCATGTACCTGTTTATTACCTTCATTTCGGTCTCCAGCATCCCTTGTCTCTCTGTGCATCAGATCCTCGCTCACCCCCTGACAGCTCCCCAGCCCCACTTGCTTTGGATCATTTGAGTTGCCCTTCGCTGGACCTCTATGATTTCTGCACTCCTCATTAATTACACTGCTCCTTTTTTTCCCCTCTTCATGTTTATCCTTCTGTTTGTATCGGCCCACCTCTGCTTGTTTTACAACCACCTGGCAACACATGATGACAGGGTGTTGAAACAGCTTAGCTGGTAAGGGCTGGATAGCCGTCAAAATGCCATGTTACTTACACAGGTGCTGCTGACTGAGGAATTGGCTCAGACATCCAGTCATCGACAACAACACACATTCAGATTGCCGTATTACTGGGCTGAGGGAGCGGAGAGACCTGCTTGGCCACAACCATCGCTACCTCCTATCTGTGTGGGCGCCAGCAGAGCAGCAGAAACATTGAGGAGGTGAAGAGAAAAGCTACAGCCTCCTTCCCAACGTGATGCACACAGAGGAGGAGACAGGCCTTGGAAGAGATGTTTAAAGCTGTTTGTTCCCAGCACCAGCAATGACATCACCGTGAGGCTGTGACCTCAATGCCATCCACATGCTAAGGAAACAGGTCATGGAGGCTATTTCTGCACGCCACAGCCGTATTGAACAACCCTCCCACCCACAGCTGCCTGGTGGCGGGAGCTGCTGTGCCATTGGAAATACCCTCCATCAGCTGAGCAGCAAGCCTAAGCACCTACTCTGCTTGCAAAAGGGTCACTGGGAATTCTGCCGGCTCAAAATAAAATCCTATGCAACAGGACATACAAGCAGAGACCACTTTACTCACCACTGAAATGCACTAACCTCCCACAGTCAGTGGTACCCAGGTACTCAGGTTATCGCAGTCTGGTATCAGATGTGGAAAAAGGATGTACAGAAGGACACATCTAATTGCTCTGGGAGAGCAGCCTCACGGCTCAAGTGAACTGGGCATGTGTCATCTTGCAGTCAAACAAGGCTTCCCTTCACTGGGAAACGTTTAACACTATCATTCACAAAGCAAATGCGTTAATGTAAACAGTTTCAGTGTTGGCGAAATTAACTACACAGCACAGCGCTGCACTGAGCTGGGCAGAGCACCTTCGCCACGTCTGGGCTGCCGAGTTCATCCACGCTTACGAGTGGGCTACAGCAGGCAGTTCCTCCGGGCAGGGCTCAAGCAAGAAAATCTGCACAGCAGCCCTTCAGTCAGGCACTAAAACAAGGGGCTGTGCGGTAACTTTTTTGTGATTTTAGGTCAGACGTTTTCCTCCACATCGTTAATTAGAAAATATATCTGCAAAGAATAGGTATCGTCTCACAGAATAATCTTTCGCTGATTGCATCTCCTGAGCCCAGACATATCCAAATGGGTATGCGAGTGCTGAGTACGTGACTGATTACTGAATAAAGAGCCGCATTCAGATAGCTGGTGCAAGGAGCACGGTGCAGTAATAAGCAGTCAGTCTTTGGGAAGTTTGGATAGTTCAGGGTGTTTTCAATATATGGATGTGCAGTCTTTCTTTTACGTTTTCTCAGCAGAATATTATTGCATCTAGCCCTGTATAGTACATTGCACAATCACACAATAATTAAGCGAAGTGAATTACAGCTTTTGTTGCTGGAACAACGCAAAAGATAAAAAGAGGAATATAAATATGCATGCACACATATATATAAAGGAGGAACAAGATATTTAAGAAGTCACAGGAGAAAAAAAAGTTGATGGTTTGAACCCATAGTTGGGAAAAGATTAAAAAATCTGGCCATACTCATTCAAAATCACAGGTAGAATTTTTAGATAAGGAGACATTAATTATACAAGCTGGAAGTGGGCCAGGACACTGTCCTTTTCTATACTACACAACGTTATCATGTTTGAACATGCTTGTAGCTAATTGAGTCAGAGGACAATGCTGAGCACAACTTTCCTCTGAGAGCAGGAGCAACCCAGCACAGTCCCCTCTGGGTCACTGTGGTCCTATTGTCATGGGGCATCATGCTTCTGAATGCAATTTCTCCAGGGCCTCGCTGACCACTAAATCAGTCAAAATCCAGTCTCTGACTGAACACAACCATATTCAAGCACAAGGCACCACTGTCCTTCATGTTCTTCCAGACATTTGAGCTAATGTTACACCAACTGAGAAGACATCTCACCAGGATTTAGATATGGAAAATACCCCTATGTAGCTGACACTGCTGAGCAATGCATGGGGACCTATAAGCCCTCCACTTGCAGAGTGCTTTATTTACATCTCATGTGGCAGAAAATGGGGGAAAGGGAGAGGAAACACAACATCGCAGCTGTCTGCCAAGCCTCATTCAGCTTTTTCAGTCCTGACTCAAAGCAGTGAGTACTGCTTACACCAACTCGTCTTCCTGCAGAATTCTAGTTTCCCTCTCCCGTTAAGGCTTTATCCTATGCCAGGCACCACAGTGATGACTTTTGCTTTAGGGTCCTTATTAAGCCTTCCTAATTTGAGAATAATGAAGACTGAAGGGTTCACATCCCGAAGACCAGTCAAGGAAAAGGGCAGCCCAGGATAGTAGAGGTTGGGGAGGACACTAATATGTTTTAATTGCCTGCTAAACTTTTGCTTGTTCTCCCAGGACAGAAAGGGGCCCTCTTGCTCCGTGAATTTCACTGACAGCACATGATGGAGTGGTTTCATCGCCTGAACAGGAGAACATGACATATGGCACAGGACCTTTACTGGAGCAACTGGATTTCTGCATACTTTGGGATTAATGTTGAAAGGTTTGAGTAGACAGAATTTATGGAGATGGACAGCAGTGCACCCAGTCGCACTGAGGGAAGGAGTTGGGAAACCCACCCACTCCTGGTGGGTTGAGTCTATTTGCCAGCATTTTCTGAGGGACACCCCCAAGCAGTGGTGCACCCAGCAGAAGAGAGATGATCCCCAAGGCAGATGCAAGAGCAAAGCGCCTTCTCACCTACAGCTGCACTGACAGTGCTGTGGGAAGTGTCAGGAATTAGGTCCTGAAGAATGGCAGAATGGTCATGTTTTAGGACAGACTTGCAGGCATCTCCTTGCTATATTGAAGGCAATGTCAGCCACTGCACTCACAAGTACCTTTGATTCCAGCTACATTTTTTCCTCAAACAAGCACATTATTTTCTGACTCCCTTTGCCGCTTATTGATTTGCCATTGAATACAGGCTGCCAGGAGATGCCTCAGACAGTAGAGCTCATTACGCTTCATTCTGCTCCTGTTTTACATCACTCAGCCCTCTTCACCTCTGTGCCTGACATGTTCAGCTACCCTGCAGCAGAGGATTTGGTCCAGAAGGGAATCCCAATCCCACCTCTGTCCTCAGGGCCTGGCACTCAGTGCAACTCATCTGTAAGGGAGGCATTTATCCCCCAGTCACCCCTGCCACCTTAACTTAAACACAAACATTAGGCTTTGGTTGACCTACCCTTAGCTGTCTTCCAGTGAAGATGTCTGTGGGTCCAGACTCGCAGCACAGACCTGCCCAGGCAATGAGTTTGGTGGGACATTTATCAGAGCCAAAAGAGGTATCTATTTGGAGAGCGTGTAAATCTTTCTCTAGACTCCATTGACTGGACTGAGTCTAGATGCCAGGGAAAACCTAAGCATATGGCTGAGATTTCAACCCCTAAAGCTTAGGTGAGCCCCTACACACACACACACAGAGACGTGCATGCTCACATGTGCGTGCACACACACACACACATATACACACACACCAATGCCAATCATCTGGACAATTATCAAGAGAAATGCTCATCCAAGAGCAGTTGTGCCCCAGCCACTGGCTTTAGGCCAGCATAGCTTATGTTTGAGAAATGCCTCCTGCTGTGCCACGACTAAAGAAAGATCTCTGGACATGTCCCCTCTTAGTCACCCAATGTTAGGGAGGCACATCCCCAACTACATGGCAAGCGTAGCAGACCATGGATCAATAGCTCTTGTCTTCCTGTGGTGTGTTTAAAAGCTTTACTGTAAACCTTGGCTCTTCAACGAACCAAAGGGTCAGTGAGTGCTGATTACATCAGAAGAAACTACTGCTTGTTAGACATGAATATCACAAGGTTAGTGACAATGTGATTATTTCCCCTCATATATTTACCCATTTTTTCATAGCTAGTCTTGGGCCACCAGATTCTGGCTGAGGTGAAAGTTAAAAAAAAAAAAATTCTACAGAGGAAAACTTATCTCTTTCCAGTTCTAGCCCATTGTTGTGCATTTGGGAGATTCAGAGAGAGAACTTGATTTTGCTGTTGTTATCTCATTCACTGATAGCATCTCCAGACTTCTCAAAAATCATTCACTTCAGCTAAAGCACTGTCAGTTGAACCATTTGAAAAGTTCTGGTTGGATTTTATTTCAGCAAATTTTACAAGAAATAAAAACCTCCTGAGAAATATTTTTCTACTGTTTGAGTACTTTTTTAATCCCTTTTGATGATTATTTTTGCTTCTCACTCACACACTCCATTTAGTTTCCTGTTTGGATCGTTTTCACTCTATTAACAGTTTTAAAGAGTGCAGCTTGGCCAAAAGGTGAATGTTTTCAAACCTGAACCTAAATTGGCAGACTTTTATTTTTTCAAAACAGAACTTGTCAATTAACAACTTCAATAATGAAAAAAAAGGAGAAAATGCTGTGAACGGTATTGAACAGGTAGAAAACCTTCATGTTTTGAAAAGGTGTTTGAAAGGTTCATGAAACTGAAACTTTCAAACTGTTCATGTTTCCCCTGCACCTCCAGCCAAGACTTAGTTCTGGCTAGCAAATGAAATCTAGTGAAATACCTCCCTTCCTTTGGCAGATGAACCTGGGCAAGAGCTAAATTTTGAATAACCTATACAGTATTTCAGCTATGTGTTGGAAGTTAGTTAGCTGGTTTTGATGGCGGTGTCCTGCATTTGAACGGGAATTAATGCAACTCTGTCCCAGACCTGGAAAATGGATTTTTGTTTTCTTAACAAAAAATATCAGGTACTGTTGGAATTGGCCCCCAAAAAATCACATTTTATTTTTGCACTAAGCCACTGTCAAAAAAAAAAAAAAATTGATTCCCCATCAAAATGATGCTGTTTTGAACTCAGAACTACAAGGATGAGCACATTTGCCTTTTAGTAGCTAAAGCACATGGGTTGAGACTGAAAAAGTAAACCCCGATATTCACCTTTTTGGGGCCTTCTGGTATCACTAAGGTTACTATTGCAATGGTGGATTTTGAGGTTGGGAAGAACCACTGTCACAAGACCATCCACATGAGCAGCTGAGTCTTTTCACTGCAGCAAGCCCAACGACTTAACACTGATAAGACAATGGGGCAAGAACCCCAATAGGTGCGGAGCTGTGACAGTGGAGGCCTGGAGCTGAGCCCCCCACTGCACCTCTTAGAAAGGCACCCAGTTGGGTCTAAGATAATGTCCCACTTCCTTTAGCGATGAATGGCAGTGCTGACATTTTACCCACTGTTTCTCCGGTTTCATATCAAAACTGAGTATTAAGCCTTTCAGTCTTTCCTGTGCTATTATTCATTTACGTTTCACAGTTAATTAACATCTATTTTTAGGATTCTCAATAAGCACTTATTTATGTGTTTATGTATCTATAATCATCTTTACCTTTACATCTACTAGCCAGGGATTTTCTTTCCCTGGCTTATAATTTTACCCCCCTTATCAACTATCTGCATTTACAAATGCTTAATTTCTGTCAGCTGTTATGAGCTTCCTTGGCTGAACACCGCTTTTCCTGTTCTGAATCTGGCTTGCTGCATCTGAGTGTTTCTGCTGTGTTCCACCCTTTTAATTGCACCCCACAGGTAGTCTAGCATCCTCTGACTAGCTCAGCTAGTCCATTTTCTGTATTTTTAGCTCCCCTAAAAATAGCTGACTGCCCTCTCACCATTAAAGGTGACCCACTGCTTCGTGTTTCCAAAACCTGCCACTTCTTAGCACTTCTTTATAAATAACCTCTTTGGCCTTTTCCATTGGTTGGACTGGGGTAACCTCTGCAAAGACCAACTTCTTCCCTCAACTTCCCTGTAGCCTTGGGGGTCATGATTAATGGTTGGTGCCCAGATGAACTAACATCACTGGAGACTTCCCTACCATCTTTGCCACCCTGTCCTCCTCTATAGCTCCAACCTGGGTTTTGTTTTATGAAGACAATGTGCTGATGCCTTGTCACTTGCTGGCCTGACAGGAGGGGTTCAAGACAGCTCCAAAGTCCTACAGGTCATTTAGCAGTGTTATCAGCAGCTTCATGGTGACCTTCAGCATGCAGCCCCCAGCCAGTTTCCAGCCAGCGTAAGGGGAGATTCAACCCATGGAGACAGTCTCTTGTCCACGCCTCTGCCTCAGTATGTGTTTGTGCTTCTCGAATGTGCCAGAAGCTATTCCTTCATTTGCTCTCACCATGTAACCCCACGACACTAGCCTGAACCCACAGCTATTACTGAACATCGGGGTAAGAGCCCCTCTCAAGTAACATTGCATTCTTGTTTTCAACTCATCCTCACTTCAGGCTTTTAAAACGTCACACATGCAGCAAAATTCCCAGGCATTCTCCAAGTTAAGAACAAAATGAACAAACACAACCAAGAAAATGTTCTGATTATGGGTTCTGATTTTTTTTTTAACCCTGATATTCTGTGGTAGGTTTCTTTATTTTTGAATATAAAGTGACAGAAATAATTTGTTGTTAGAAAAGAGAAAGTATCTTTGACTATTTACAGGTTTTGTACATCACAAAGGTTTTCATGTTTTTGTTGATTTTTCTTCTTTTTTTTCTTTTTTTTTTTTTTTCCTCCACATCCTTTAAACAATGCTGAACTGGAAATCTCAACAGTTCACAAAAACCCTCTTCCCAAAAAACAAACCCCAATGAGAAACAAGAGAAATCAAAGGGGANTCAAGAGAGAAAGGAAAAAAACAAAACAAAACAAGTGTCTTCCCCGCCCCCCTCCAGAATCTGTTGATCCCTGCTTGTCCAAAGTCAGAAAGAGTTATTTACAGAAAGAAGAACCGGAGGGGGGTGAGGGTGTAGGGAAGAGGAGGATGAGGTCGTGACTGGTGGAGGAAAGATAGTAGGATTAGGGCCTCGGAGAGATGAGGCAAGCCTGAGTTCGACCGCGCTTTCCCTTAGGAAGACGCTACACTGGGGAAGTATCCACAGTGTCCCCTTGCCCCCATGTTCATTGCAAGGGTGCTGCCTTTCTGGGTCCCCATCTCAGCCCCACACCAGGTGCTCGGTGGTCATCACTGCCCTTCTCCGCGCACTCTCCACTGGTCCTCCCCATGCCAGCTAACCAGCCCTGAACAACCTCAGCCAAAGCTGGTACTACAGGGAGCAGAGCGGAGCACCTCAAGGGTCTCCGCTGCACCCAGCTGAGGCCCTTCATGGGGATCAGCGCCAAGGTAACTGGGCCATGACTGGCAGCAATGGTGCTGGCCCTTTCCCTCCCACTGGCTCCTTTTGCTGCTCACCCATTTCACTCCAAGCCTAAAGTCGCTGAGCACGCAACTAAACTGCGTGTTCACAGAAGCCTGACCCCAGGGCCAAAGCATTACATGAAACTCCTCCTGTTGCCAGCTGTCCTTGGCGTCCTCCTCTTCTGTTTCATGACTGCAGGGTATCAGCAAGTCACAGGTGCTAAGGAAAAACGTCTCCACAGAAAATCCACCTCTGATCCCTGTTCCTCCTTCCCTCCCTGCCATATCCTGACTTCAACTGCAACCTGCTGGAAAAGTTCTGCCAGACAAGTCAAATACTACATTGCACAAAATGAAGTTTATGTTGCAGATGTGAGCCTGCAATTTACACATGATTTGTGTGTATTATAATGTATTAATCAGGAAACACTATGTAAATGTGTGTAAATGCAAACCACGATCTTAAATCAGTTTTGCATAATGCAAGTAAACAAATTAATCTCCCTACGCACTTGTAAATGTTAATAAAAACTTGACATTATCCATTAAGTTTAGATAATGTTACTGGATGAGAAAGCAGTGTTGTATGTCACATGTGCCCTTGAAATGCAAATGAGGAAAATGTACATATCCAATACATGCATGTTCTTGAGAACTCAAATTGCTGTTTGCTGCAAGTCATGTAAGCTCTACTTTTTCCGTCAGCAATTTCTTTTTAAAACACTGCCTCCTCCCTGGAGAGAGTAAACCATTCAAAATTAAATGTAAGGAACCCTTGAATATTTGAAGAGTGGCAGTGACTCTGTAAGTAGGAATATGCATAATTTAAAGGGGTACTGGCAAGACAGACCTAAAATTTTGGAGCAATTATGAGGCTGGAACTTGAACTAAGCTGAACTGTAACCCTAGGAAAACTGGTTTTATGATCCTAGCCTTTTGAAAACAAAGGAAGCTAGGTCAGCTTCTGTCCAGTTGCACGTTTGTTTGCATTTCAAAGCACCCTGCAAGGTTTGGAAGCAAAGCCCAAGAAGAAGCTGGCCAGGAAGTTCAGTCACTATTCAAACAGACCAGGGTGTCTTGGACGAGCTTCATCAAGAGATGCCAAGTTGAATGAACACTTTGCAGGGTACAAAGAGGTTCTTGAAGCCTCGCCGATGTGACAGCCTGAGGTGTTACTGTGCACTGGTGGAAACAAAAAAGGAAATTATTTTCCATACAATGTTTTGACAGCCTCCCTGTAAAAAAGCTGAAAGTTTGTAGCAGCCTGACAAAAGCAGCAGAGGGATCCTCAAGACTACTTGTGAGGAGTACACTAAGACCTTGATGTGCAAGCTTCCAAGGAAGATAAATGAGTTGTATTTTGAATCCTAGTAGAACCTCCATGATCAGCTCAGAGAAGTCAGGTCAGGGTGGCAGCAGAGACTGAGCCTCATGCACGGCAAGCATCCCAGGAGAGCCTGTACAGCCTAGCACCTCACTGGATTAGGCCCATATATGCTACTCTTCGTGCTATCTGTAAAAGGAGAGCTAATTAAAAATGCACAGAGAAAACTACCACAATTTATGGTTCAGGTTCTCTTTGTCCAAAGCTGGGATGAGGTACAGCATCCTCAAGGCTCTGCCCAATGGAAGAAGTGAAATGAAGCTACAAAGCCAAAGCATTGTTACAGTAGCAAGATTTCTCACCAAACTCACCTGAAGCAGAAGCTTATTGCCTTGAGCATAACTTTGCAGATAGCTGTCATCCCTTTATGACCCCCAGAGGGGTAAGAAGAAGAAGAAGAAGACATCCTGCCTGGCACTGAAGTGGTGACAGGCAAATCTGCGTGGGGTCTGGTCGCCTGCTCCTGTATGGATCACAGACTTGCCTCCTCACTGTTTCCCTGCCTGTGTAGGAAATTCTCATCCCCTTACCAGGTGTGGGGAGCTCAGCTGGGTGAGGTTTGCACAGTGCTGCAGAGATGAATGTTTCTTTCTCAAATCTCAAAAAAATAACAGGTTGAGACCCTGACTGGCCCTTCAGATTGAGGTCCCAACATACCAAATCATGTCTCCCAGCACAAGATTCCTGCACTACTTCTGACCACATCCCAGAGAGATTCCTGCACTGCTTTTTCCAAACAGCAACCATGAACACAATATTTTTGCACATGAAAATGCCAGATGTCCTTTTCCTCTGCCCTGTGGCTTTACCACAGTTCATACAACAAGTCACATCAAGTCACCTAGCTTATCATGTGTTTGGATGCCTCAATTATTTCCCCATAAAGTGTACGTCTCATTTAATCTCAAGAAAATTAGATGCAAATGCATGCAAGATTTCAGGATATTTGCATAATATATGTAAACTATGGCATCTGTCAATTTACTTGTTAATGTAAATGCTAATATTAACGTATTTCAGTTTAGCATCAAAATGGCAAACTCTTTGAAGTAAAGACTATGGCAGTGTGAAGCATCGAAGGGACAAATCTTGTTTGAAAACAGCACCTAAACGTTTTTGATCAATTTTATGTCAGGGTTTCACCGTGCTGGCAAAGCATTTCACTTTACTCACTGCTTCCAAGATACCGATGCTGCCCAACTGCACAGTAATAGTGGTGGTATTAGGAGAGATGGAGTAATTTTGACCAACACAAAATTACCCCTGAAGCCACCAGTCACTGCTTACATTCCATGTGCATCCCCAAGCGTACGTTTCTGATTAAATCCTGCCAAATGTGCTACCTACTTCCCCCTCTGTGGCAGGTGTTAATCAAGGAGGGTGCTCCTGTACCCTCTGAAGAGAGCTTCACATCCTCACCTCAACCCAGGGCATCCTCCAGGAGTAGTTGCTAGTTGAGATTACTATCACAATATTTTAGGCTCAGGAGAGCTCAACTAGTTTACCTCACTATTAAATATTCCAGCCACTTCATAAAGAAAGACTTCTTTATTCTTTAAAAAGAGTAAACATCCTTAGCTTTTGTAGTGGAAATTTCTAAAAGCACCTGCACAGCTAAGCACTATTGGCTTTGAATGAGATGGGGTTTGTTTTAATAAATCTCTCAGGTGCTTTGAAAAATCCTTCCCTAATTGAGGCAAACATGGCACAAGCCTTAACTAATTATTTCTTCCCAACACTCAGTGCTGCTTGCCCCCATTGCCCCCAGCTATCCAGGATGTGAGGTAGGGTGACTTGAACACAGCCATGCAAGTACCAAGCGCCTGAGACTCTGGACTCATGCCTCATCCCTTGAGACCAAGGTGGTAGAGAAAGTGGCCCTGCTTTTGTAGCAGAAGCTATGTATTCCCTCAGAAAAAGGATGTAGAAACACACCCCGAGCCTGTCTATGGCCACCAGCCAAAGATCTGTCTTATTCTACCACTGCAAAACAATACGCTACACAGAGAGGCAATAGTACGAGTTTCGAGTGAGGGAAGAACCCTCCTTTTCCCCCTTTTCAGGAAATTTTCCCTTGGGAGAGGTGAAATAGAGAAGAAGAGAACCAACCCCTTCTTTCCTGCTTAGAAGCAAGTCTACACACCAGTCTTGAAGGAGTGGTGAGCGCATGGTGTAAGTCACTTAGCATTCCAGTGCGTGTCCCCTCTTCTAACAGCGCAGCAACAACCTGCAGCCGAAGGGCGATCGCTTACCCAAAGCTTAACCTTGCGGTTGGCAGACCTCGGTCTTTTGCCTCCTCAGCGAGGATAACTAATCAGAGAGCCACAGAGGCAGGTCCAAAACGTCATGCTTCTTCAATTTTAATCTAACGTCTCAGATAAGAAAGCGGCCATGAAGCCTTTACTCTCTGCATATAAAGAAGGGGAAGGTCAGCAGGGACAGCAAACCAGGCTGCCGCTGCAGCACAGACAGAGCCCTGAAATAGCGTGGGGAGGAAGGAGGACACTTGACCGGTTAGTGCCTAAGCAATATGAAGCTGCAAAGCTAGGAGAAGTGGCTGGTTTGTTACAACTAGCTCTCTTTGGTCCCAAATGGGATACTTTCACCTGTATCTTAGCACAGCAGGGTTCAGCTCCCAGAGCTGAAAAAGGAGCATCTGTGTGCAGAAAAGGCCACCAGAGTCAGTGGAAGTACATTTATCACTTGGAAAAATCCCTACGTGTGGGAGGGCCAAAGAGGAGCCCTGAAATTGTTTACTCCAAGAACTCAACATCAGCTAATATCTCCCTGGTATGCGATATGCATCTTTGCAGATGCCTTTTCTGTAACTACAATCTTAGTCCCTTGTTTAAATGTCAAAAAGCCACATTGAATAGCTCTTCTTCACTGACAGAATCTTGGCTTCCTGATGGACCATGCAAATCAGCTGTGAGGGCAAACAAACCCAGCAGTACTCACGTTACCAAAGACACAGAGGTGTTTCAAGGACACCATCTAGGGCTTGTGCGCTCAAAAACTCCAGGCTCCTGCCCTTGACGTTCATGTGTACTGGAAGGACTTCTGCCCTCCCTCTGGCCTGGTTAAATGTCTACCCTGAAAGACCTGAGATCTGAGCAGTGAGGTGCAGAGACAAGGTGGGCAAAATGCAAGCTGTTCCACCTCGTCATTAGGCCCTCTGGGTCTAAGGGAAGAGATGAGCCCGCTGCTTTGCTCCAGGGAAGGGAAGGTGAGTGAGCGTGGAGGCTGGTGTAGAAGAATGGCCCCTGGCTGAACTTCCAGCTAGCATAATGCATGGCCAAAGCTCTGGTTCCAGACTGTGAGACATGATGCTTGGAAATCTGAATTTTCAGAGCATTTGCCAAGTTTCTGCTTTAGTTCTGTTCCCCTCTACTTCCAGGGAGTTTCTTTCAAAACGTATTCCACCCAGACCCATATTTCCAGACCATGTTTTCCTCCTCCTAACACCCTGTGCAGCAAAGTTATCTTTTCTTCTCCACTGCACTCATTCCTCTGCAGATATTTCCTGAAGAGAGGCAAAGCCTGTCAGTCAGCATCCTGCGCTCTGATGGGCACCACTCACTTTCAGCACTGAAGCTGAGGTCTCTGTAAGTGCTCAGTCCCTTGCCCTATCCCCTGCCTCACGTCCTCCATGGGGCATCCTGCTGCCCAAAGAAGAGAAAAAGAGACCATTTCTCAGATGGAGGAGACAAGAAGACCTGGGAGTCATAAAGTCACAGTGCTGCTCTCGCTCCATGCCACATTCTCTAGCTGATGAGCACACACCATACACCAGCACAGCATTGCATGGTGACCCATACATCACCCTCTCCCTGATTCCCCCTTTCCTACCCTTCCCTGCTGCTACTGCCTTGATCCCTGACTCTACTAAGGGGATGTGTATAAACAGGAGACTGCTGGTAGAGCACCAGTCACAGGGTGATTGTCCAGGCTAAAGATAAGAAGGTCCTTGTGATTCTCCTTATTATCTTCGAGGGAGAAATGCCAGCCAATAACACAAACACAGAGCTAGTCCACTGGTCACAGATGTAAGGTATCATGTTCTTTGTAAGGAAGGCAACTGGAATATCCAAGCACTGGAGGAAAGTAGAGTAAGCAATAACCCTAAGCTGTGTGTAATGACTCCTCAGCCTTCATGGTTCATTGAAGGATGTAGAACAGTGCTAGCTTCCTCCCATAAGAGAGCAAGGGCCCCTTTTCTTAACATGCAAGGACAGGACACCACAGAGGCATACTCTTCTTCACAGCAAGACAATCTTGCTGGCATGATTTGATGGTGAGAGAACAGGCCTAGGAGAGAGAACAAGCGGGAAGAAGGGCAAATAGCCAGATACACACTGGAGGAACAACCAAGATTTATAACTAACAATGACAAAAGCTGCACAAGGCAGAGGGAAGCTACTCTCTTCTTCCCTGTAGGAATCAAAAAGCAAAACCAGACAGTGCACAGGATGGCAACAGGCAGAGACAGGCTAACTCAGACCTAGATAAGCCAAGGAGTTGCTTCAGGATTTGGTCTCATGCTAAAAGAACTCTCCCTCTCTTTCCTCCACCAAAAGGTAATGTTCCCATGGGTCTTCTTTCACACCTGTATCTGGGGCTCAGAATTCAAAGACCCACCAGTCAAGATGGTCTACACCACCACTGCCTCCAGGTCCTCCCTGTCTATTCCACCTAGGTCTATCTTGACTTGAGCAGAAGGCAAGATTTTGACCCAGGGTTCTTTTTCTGCACGCTGCCAGAGGAGTAGTCTGGGCTGATCTTGAGTATTTACTGATTTTCATTCTCTCAGTCAGTGCTGAACCCATATTTTAAGCTATATGGTGTGCTATGTGCCTCCTCCCTTTCAGCCTATGACACAGAAGACGGACAAGGACAGGAGCAACAGAGAAGGTCCCCTGCTAGTTGATGGGGCAGTGTTTTAATGATTGCATGGGATATGATAGCATGAAGTAGGGAAGATGAAATTCGTATGCAGGAGGTCTGATTCACTCAGGCACAAGGAATATTTTCAAGTCAGAATGGACAGAGCAACCTACCAACTTCCCTGGGACAATCCGGAAAGCAGCATCTCCTGTCCTCTGACAATTCAAAGGAGCAACAGCAGGGTGGGATGGATGCTACCACCTCCTCAAAGGCAATCTAGTGCTCCAGCACCTAGTGTCGGAGCCCCCAAAGGAGGCAAAGAGCACTGACACCCTGCTATCTTCAGTGAAGCAAAGAATCTCCACTGTCATTTCTATGAGGGACTGGAGTTCTGAGACGACATACTGTTTTGTCTGGAATTGGGAGAGGTAGTCTGTTTCCTTTAAGAAACATAATTTTCTTTTTTTTTTTTTTGTAGAGGAATGAACAGTGGTGCCAATATGTCCTGCAAAAGGACATCACTTTGTTCCCTTACTCAGGAGGAAATGTGAAGAGACCCTAGTTTAACTCCTGCACCTCCCATAACAAAACCCAGAAATTTGTCAGCCCTTCATTCATGTCTTACCTCCTTCATACCTTCCTCCCCAGTACCACAACCTCAACTACTCAAAAATCATAAATCAAGCAGAAAAGATTCATGATAGCTGTTAACACTTAAAAGCAATTCATGGCCATTTTCAATGTGCCTTTTGGGTTTTTGAGGCTTTGGGATTCATTCTGTTCTTATTTTCAAGATTTTCTCCACAGCAATCAGAGATAAAAACATCTTTTCATATAAAGTATGAGTTGTGTTTTTTTCCTTTTTTTTTTTTTTACATAATCACAAGACTCCAGTTACCAAGACTGAAGAAAACATCATGTATTGTGAAACAGTAAAAGCCATGTCAGTAGCATCTCTCTCATACACCACTGCTTTTCTCTTCCTTCTTTTCCCTCAAAAACTAAACAAAAACACCCTCTGCACAACTTTTATTCTTGATCATTTTATTTTGGTGGTTTTCATGCTACATAAAAATTAGTTTTTATATCAAAAAATTATTCACAATATTTCCAAAATAGTTCAAGTTTTTTTTTCTTTTTATGTTTTTTAAATATTTTTAATGTATTTTTATTTTTTTTTTTTTTACTGCAGCTAGGGTTACAAAACATCCCATTTCCTCTCGCCACCACTAATTCGCTGTCAGTTCCCTTTTACATTTGCATATGTTAAAAAAAAAGAGAAAAAGAACAAAACTTTTTTTATCATCTACTTGAGAAATAAAAAGTCATTTGGCACTCATGTCTGTGGCTCTGATTTTTACCAGTGGAGTGGCTGGAGGTGGGCGTGTGTGTGTGTGTGTGCGCATGCACACATATGTGTGCATAAAGGGGATGAGGAGGAGGCAAAATTTAGGCAAAGATGGTCTTAGAAGCGGATAGGATATATCTGCTGTGTGCAACAGCCTGATGGGTGGCCAGGTTCACCGCAAGATACCAACAGCTCAAGAGAAGAGGAGGTAGCAGTGTTGGGCAGTAGAAGACTTACACTAGAGGTGAGTATTTCTTTTTCTTTTGGTTGATAGACAGAGCTCATCAAATGTGCTCTCCAAAGTAAATGTACATTAGTTAGAAAGCAAATACAGCTGAAGCTGACCTGTGCCAGCTCTAGAGATGCTACCTGCCCCAACCCTAGTAGACATGACAGTCCTCCACTATTGCTCTTAGCCACTTCCAGGTGCCAAAGGATAAAGGTTGCTGGGCTTTCTCTTAGGTGTCATCACACTGAGAACTGGCCAGATACCCATGCACCACCTTTAACCCCTACTTCATGGTCTGTGAGACTCCGCGCTCAGCCTTCAATGATGTTGTCTGAGTCAAGGGTCAGCCCTACTCTCTTGCAAATAGCTCAGAAGAGGCGAGGCTGAACCCCTCTGGCCCGCTTAGGGTCATTCATTTGTCCCTGTTGTGGACCTACACCCCTGCTCTTGTATGGGAAGGGTTGTGCAGGGGTATGTGAGCTGTCTTCCTCTGCCTGTCCTCCAGCCTGACCCGCGACCCACACAAGCCAAAAGATGATCTCCTATGGATGCTCATTCCCTTTGGGTGAGGCCCCTCAGCAGCCATGGGGTCCTTGTCTTAGGGATGGCTGTAAAAACCCCCAAAAAGGGCCTTTCTCCCTCCTCACCCAGGCAATCCCACATAGCTTCGTGAGGGCAGCACCTGGGAGTCAGACACCCTCCTTTGCCTGCTACACGCCTCACAGCAGCCTTTGGGGCAACAGCCAAAGCTCACTGGATAAACTTCTTTTTTTTTAAAGGGAAAAAATAGAAAAAAGAAAAAAAAGGAAGGAAAAGACAGGGAGTACCAAAAAAAAAAAACCACCTAGCCCCAAAACCCACCTGTGCAACGGTTAAATAATTTGCTTTCTGTGACTCCGCAGGGAAGCTGGTGAAAAGCTACTTCCCGAAAGGCTGCTGCCTCCTCTATATACCAGCCCTCACCTCCAATGCTTTTGTCACTGGCAAAGAGACATTTCAAGATAGCCCTGCCATTCAGAAAAAACACATACAAAGGAAAGACCCCAAACACAGCTGAACCATACAAACAATAACTGCACAGAACTGAGGTCTCGGAAAGTTGTATTGCTGAAAACACCTCCCTGCTCCCACTAAAAGGACTGCGTAAACAAACAAACAAACAAACAAAAGAAATCAACAGCTAATCAACAAACTATTTTTTTTTCCCGTGTTAGAAATTTTGAAAATGCAAAGCTAAAAAGAGCAGTTTGCTGCATTTCTGACCACACGTGAGAGAGAGCCTGCTCCAAAGATAAGAAAAGCAACCAGACAGGCAAAGAGGCCTCCAAAGCTAGCAGCTTTCTGTGCTAACCTCCACACTAACCACTGTCCAGTGGGAAGGTAATTTCCTACAGCACCTCTTGAAGGCTCCAGCTTGCTAGGAGCTTTTAGGTGTATAGCATGTTTATAATAGTAATAATACTTAAAATACACACACACATGTGTACACGCGCTCACACACATATATCTTCTCTTCCATAAAAGACGAGCCTGGCAGAGCACAGGATACAATTCGATGGAGAGGAAAGAGCGGCTGAACATGGAAGAAAGCAGAGGAGGTGGACGGATGTGGTCTGATAGAAGGAGTCACTGGAGGCCACAGATGATTCTGTTACATTTTAGATATATATAAATAAAAAGAAGCCATCAAAGAGGCCCAGTGACACCAGCACTAAAGGGCTGGTTAAGCAGACTCAAGATAGTGTAGGTGACGAGGGCCCTAGCCCCCAAGTGTTGCTCCTTCCTTATCTGATTAGTCATGGCATCTCTTCATCAGGTCCTGATTGTCTTTTCTGGCTGCTGACAGAGGACAGCAGTGTCTTGTTCAGCAGTTTGGCCAGTTAAAGTGCTGTGCCAGTTGGCACTGTAGGGCCCTCCCACCAGTTCATCTTCTCTGGTGCTAGCACTGTAGCGATCTCTCCTGGAAATGAATGGGATGGAGAATGGCTGCAGAAAGTTCACTCCCTCCCATTCTCCCTATTTACTGTCCCTTCTGAAGAAACTAAACCCCTCCAGAGCTTGGGATTTGCAAGCTCCCTATTCAACTCCAAGCAGCAATGGTGAGGTTCTTCCAAACCGTGGGAATGGGAGATCAATCCACCACAGCTCAGCTTTTGCCTGTGTCCATCTAACACAAGAGCAAGAAAGGACAGGCTAATGCGTGCTTGCACATGTGATTTCAGTGCTTGCATTGCTCTAGGAGGCAGCAAAAAGAATAGCAAGGGAGCCTCTTGTTTCAGTCACAGGACAGATTGACCAGATCTCTCCAAAAGACCTTACTGGTCAGTGCATGATTGTCTTCCTGCTCCAACTACCAGTTAAGGCGAAGTAGATAATGAGTATGGCACAATGGTTTGAAAATGTGGCACAGCAGATTCAGCACAGGAGTGAATGAACGCATGGAATGGGTTACTGGTGCTGTATTCAAACCATCTCCAGGAGGAGTCTGCGTCCCAGCCTTGTCACTGTTTCAGAGCTGGTCCCCCAGAGTCCAAACAAAGCAGCTGTGCCAGGGCCTACCAGGTAAGCAAGAGCAACAACAGGATTGCCAAGGTACCTATGGGTACTCATCACCTGGCTTTAGCAGCATATAGCTTCAAACACCTTTCTCTCATCTCAAACACACGCGTACAAACACCTAAGCACACATACAGACTGTGGCACCACACATACAAATGTGTGCAGGCTGCATAAATACACATACCATGAACCCACCCCTGCCCCCCACAAGTAGACACGTGCAAGAAATACAGACAAGTAGCAACAGGCATGCAACATACACATGGTGATCCCAAGCAGAGGGAACCCCTCTAAACTATGTTCAAGCACGGTGAGCTCCTGGGAGATGAGTCCTGGCAAAATGCATTGCAGGAAGAGGCCCACACACGCAAGAAAATCCACAAAAGGCATTCTAGGCATCTAAACCTCTAGCTAGCTGTTCCAAAATCTCCTTGAATTTCGCAGGAGTTTAGCTGCCTGTGTCAATGGACCTATTTCCAAGGCCTGGAAGGAAAGCAGAGGAAGAAAGCACCAAACTTTCATCTTATCCCCTTCACTGATTTTTATCGGTTCAGGTGCAGGTGTAATCTTTCTCCAGCTGACATGGGACTTAGCAGCCACTGCCCATGGGCCTAGATAGAAGTCTCACATGATTGATACATTCTCTCTGGACGCCCTGCAAATGTTGCAGGTATGTCATGCTTATGGCACATTGAACAAGCAAAGAAAACACAGCAAAGAGTCTGGTGACACTCAGGTAACTCACTACTTTGGCCAAAAGCTAATCTATGGGATGTACTCCCAAGGAGGTGCCTGCCCACATCATTGGGGTAGCAGCAAATGGGCCAGGGATTTCCAACTTCACTTTATTTAGAGTTTTGCCAGGAGTCACTTGAGTGCACATACGCCTCCTCTTAGACTGACACATATCCACAGCCATGTATTCACAAGTACACAGGCCACTGTGAACCATGCTGGGACAGCCATGCCAAGGTCATAGCAAGGGTACATGAGGGGAATGTCTACCCAGCTCATGCCTTTGAGCAGAGCTCCTTTCCCATGTGGCTGTAGCGGTTTCTCCCACCCAGACATCAGAGATGCAGGCCTGCAATGGCAGGTTGAGCAAGAGTCAGCTGCAGCTGGGAGAAGACTGCTGCTCTGAATAACCTCTGGTCATGCTGACCCTTTCCATTGCTCCCTGCTTTCATACAGTACAGCTCAAACCCTCAGAGACCATGGCACATGGCAACACACATGCACACACACAGAGGCTGACTGGCCCTTTCTCAGACTGCCACCAGCAGACCGAGGTGTCTTTGGGGATGAGCAGCCAGTGCCGCAGCTGTGGAGGATGGTGGGTTGGTGGATGTTCATTAAGGAATAAAGCAAGTTGTCCAAAAGGGAAGGAGGGAGGTGTCTTGGCATCTGCCTAGAGCCTCTACCAGTTTCACATTGGCTCTGTCTCTGCCTATTCACCACGTCACACCCTGTCACTCTCCTCCCTTACTGACATGACACCAAACCACAAACCCTAGGCAGCTCATGCCAAGCACCAGCTTATATTGACTTGTCAGACAGAAAGGGACCAAATACTACCAGACATTCTCTCCCAGGTCTGCAACACAGCAGAACATCATGTAGGTGTTTACAAGCTAATGGCCTCTAAAGGAAGGTAGCCCTGTGCTTCTAAAAGATAGCATTCTTCTCTCCATCAGCCTTGCTTTATTCACATAAAGTAAAAGCAAAGACAGTTTGCTGACCCTGATGTGGGTCAACCTGGAGTGGATAAAAACTGTATCTGCCCCTGCTCTAAATTCACCAGTCAGCTATCAGGGACAGAAATCATGTTCTTTCTCTTGGCTTTCTCAGAAAAGAGAATTTCACTGCTTCTTTGCATTGGCTAATTTGTCAGACTGATCGTTTCTTATTTCTTGAGTGGGCAAGAGCAGAACACCACCTCAGTGAAAGTGACAGAGATGTCAAAAATAGCTACCAAATATCGTCTTCTGAAAATCTGGTCAGGGCTAGAATTTTCCAGGAGAGGAGAAGTAGAGGCCTGCCCTTCAGTCATCTTCTGCACAGCATTGCACAGTCTGATGAAGACAACAGAGCAACAAGACAGTGATAGGAGGAGCAGAGTGGGCAAACAGCCAGCACAAGTCATTTTGAGGGAAGAGGCGTAGAGATGAAAATGAAGAATCAGTGTGAGTAAGATGGGAGATAAGTAGATAAGAGGCCAAGAAGATGAGGCAGTAAACTGCTGGAGGGATCAAAACACCTGAAAATTAGGTTCTGCTTAGAGAAAAGACTGAGAGGGTCTAAAGGAGAGGAAGCAAAGTGGACAAGAATGGCACAGAGGGTCTGAGACCATGCCACCTCCCTTCCCACTGGTACTGGGAAGGCCACAAAAAGAGGGAGATGGAAGAGGTTGGCCAGGCGATGAACGCCCAGAGAGAGGTCCCTGTAATCCACAGTAATGAATGTACTCTGCTGACGTCCCAGGGCGAAAACAATGGGGATCAGAGAAGAGAAAGTAATCAAAGAGCAAAGCACATAGAGAAGGAAACAGCCCTGTGCCTCACACAAACAGTCCCTAGCAATCAACACAGCTTTTATTACAGGAAATTATTAACACCCTCTGCTACCCACCACCCCTCACCAATCCCAAACCTCCCCTACTTGGGGACCCTTTCTTGGCACACACATATAACATCCAGATAAACTTTCCGAACCAGCAAAAGCAACCACTGAAACAACTTCAAACACCACAGACCAATAAAACCACAATTTAGAAGTTAACTTTCCCAACCCCCCCCATGCCATTATTTAATAAGGAAATACTGTACAGATATAAAACCCACCCTTTTCCCAACCTGAATATAATTGCTTGAGTTAGTTTCTGTACATATATACACATATTTACACAGTAATGCTGCAGTCAAGAAAGCAGATGATGTAAAAGTCACAAAATGAATACATAAATTAAATAACTACCAGCAGAACATTAGGAAAGGTCACGTTGTTCCTACTTGGCAAAAATGCATTGTGGGACAGAGTCATTAAGTGTACTGCAATGTACCGTGCGTGTGTCTGTGTGAGTGTGTGCGTGTGCACGCGCACGTACAGACACGCAAGCCTCACAGCTTCCTGCTGTGTCGGGTTTGTTCATGTGTGTTTCACTTCCCCGGTACGTCTCGTATGTCTGCACATGCCCAGAGGAACCCCTGTCCCACAGCGTGGAATTTTTTTCTGACCTGTTGAAGTGTATACTGGTGCTTGCTGTGAACCTTTAATGGCAGGAGGCCAGCAGGTTAAGAGATCTGTCACTACTAACACATCACAGAGCTCCTCCTTTACCTCAGCACCTAGGGGACTATACCCTCCGCGTTGGCAGACGTGACTCCTGATCTCTGCGATGGGGTTTCACTGCCTTTGTCTATACACAAGCAGATTCATGCTGTGTCAGTTTTGTTGTCAGGAATGAGAGAAGGGTGCCAGAATTCACTCAAATGGCATGGCTAGGAGAGGAATTTGGGGATGCTCAAGAGATTAAGAAAGAACTTAAAGCCAATTGCAAAGCAGTTTTCGTTGTTGCCATTGTTGCCGTTCTAATGGCAGACACCCAGGTCTGTCTGCAGTCAGCCCCAGGGAGGTCCAGAGAGCCCATGATGAAGATGAAGCAATAGTATTCATATTGCCAGTGAGACAGTCAGCGCCCCAGTTTGCCTTTGAGGGGGGAGGAGGGAGAGAGCCACAGGGAAGTGTAGGTGGGTGAATGCAGCGAGGGTCTATGGCTTGGAAATCTATTTGGCTGCAAATTGAAAATAAGCCCTTGTGGGGACAACAATCAGGTCCCACTAGTTACTATCTCAATGTGCCCTGCAGCATCCAGCAGCATGGTAGGTGTGTTCCAGGTGGACACGCCAGGTGTGTTCAGCAGCAGGGAAGCACTTATGGGAAAGAGTGGGTGCAGACAGGGATCGTGGCTTGGAGTCCGTCCCCATTTGTTGCCAGCAATTGAGTTCCTTTCTCGCACACGGCTCCCAGGGGCTCCTGTGGTGAGCCTGGCATATGCCACTGAGAGGCAGCATAATTGGACCCTACCCTTTGCCAGCTTGGATTGAGCAGGAAGGGTGAAGCATAATCCCTTAGAGCAATGGTGCAGCGAGTCAGCACAGTCCCTTCATCAACGCTCCTCATCTTTTTCCCCTCGCCTTTTGCTTTTCTTTCTGGCAACCAAAAATACGTGGGGAAGTGCAACCTCCCACCCTTCTCCATGGGAAGGGCTCATCAAAGGTTGCTTGACTGGAGTGGAGGATGTGTGAAAGGCCTAAGTCTGATCATTGGCTGTGTTCCCAGGCTTGCTCCCATCTGTTGATAAGCAATGGAGGTGGGAGGATATGCCACATTTGATAGAAAGCTCTAAAGCAAAGCCTTGCCTATAAAGATCCCTGAGGTATCTCTGATCACTCTAACCTGTCACAACCATCATATTCATTCTCTCTCTCCCCCTCTTTCTTTTGCTGGCAATGTTGCTGTGAGAAACAACCCTGATTTGAAGGTACAAAGGGGCTTTATTCAAGATGGATGCTAGTGTCTTCTTGGAGTGAGGAGCTCAACATCAGCATGCATTGCTGAAGAAGTCAGAAGTCAAAGAGGCCCATCCTGGCAACTGTTAACTCCTCCACCAAATCCTTCAGGACATCACAAAGGAACCTTCCTCCCCCCTTGTGCTGGAAATTGAAATATCAATTCCCTATGGGCAAAGTTCATACCTGCATATTGCTGAGCATTTTGAACCCACTGGGTTCTCGCCTGGAGAGTTCTGACAACACATGCTGGATTTCAGAGAGAAGGGGATGGTTTTTTTTTTCTGAGAAGGTGGGGCCAAGTGTGCTTCATTGTCTCAACTGACAACAAGTCCTGACTGCAGCTTTTCTTTCCTACTTATGATGTGACATGGCAAGTTCTGATATTGCCCTCACTGGGAGGCATGATGGGAGACAGAGAACTACTACACCAGTCTGTGTTGTGTTGCGCTATGGTAAAAAGCTGGTGTGAGTACTCCAAGAAGGTTTATGATGTGGAGATCCGCGGCTGCAAGTTCTACCTGCCAGCTGCTTTCCACTGTGCGTGGCACATTTCTGATATTTTTTTAATATTTCCTCTGTCTCCTTCATACACATCCTCCTTCAGATGAGTACATACACTCCATTATCACTTCAGAAGAACATGGCTCATGAAAATACCTCTCAGAGAGCCATGTCTGGAGCTAGAGTGAGGAGGCAAATGTCAGAAACATTGCCAAAGGTGCCTAATCTTTCCCAGGAGGCTGGCTGCAAATATACAGTAGAGGCCACCAAACTGTAGAGAACGCAATGGTTTTTGCTTGGTATTCTTGTGTGCAGAAACCTTCAGAAAGGGGAAATGTTCCCAGCCACTGCCACAGAAAATACTGGTGTTTCTACAGGAGAGAGAGAGAAATGGCAAGGGAGGGGATGTGGAGTTTGTCAGGCTCTGGTATGAAATCCCATTCTTTTCTGGACAGGTAATAAACAGCACATGGGTGGTTTTTTAGTACAGACAACACCTGCTGCTAATATTACCTGATTGATTCACTTGAATACTTAGAATGAAAATACACCAAATCTAAAATTCTAAATATATAATCAGAGTTTAATAACATCATCAATTTATTTTCTGGATTATGAATTACACCCTCCCCCCTCCCACCCTCTCCCCTTCATCTCTGTCCCAAAACTTGTTAACCTGTCAGAACTAAAATAAACAAAGCAACCAGAAAAGATCGCTTATAGGTGAAAGGATTAACCTGATGGGCACGTGGCCTAATCTATTTCGGGAGAAGGCAAAATACCAGACTCCTGTGGTTAGACCAGTGGTTCAGTCCAGAATTTCCAGTTCTTCTTTTCTGGTTGCCCTAGAGCATTCATTTGAGTGGTTTGTGGCACAGTTAATATTTGCAGAGCACTCGGAGTGTTAACAGTGCTTCAACAGTATCAACACTAGATAATGATTCTGGCAAACTATCATTTGCCAATCAGTGGAACAAGGGACAGACCAGTTCGGAGAAAATACGAACCAACTTTCACCCCGGAACACAAAAATCAGAACCTTTAAGAAGAGATTTGAAAAAAGTTCCATTAACTTCTTTTTGGTTTGTTTTCGGCTTAATTTCCCTGCAGAGACACCCTCCAGGTTTCCTCGTTCCAGGTGGGGAGGGACAGAAAAGTACCGAGATAACCGCCAAAGAGATTAGCTGCCCTCGCCAGCTGTCAAGCTCCCCCCCAAGCCCTTAGGAAATATCATGAGCTTTCCCAGGTCCAAGATTTCTAAACCAAAGTAGCATTGGAGAAGTCTCTTAATGTCAAAGTGATGGTCCAACCTGAGCGGCCAACTTGATGGTTCACCCCACCACTATCAAGACAGCATAGTGCCTTGAGGCCCAGACTCCACAGAGAGATGCTGGTACAGAGAGTTTATATGCAAAAAGGAATTGGGGGTGTTCCCATCAAAACATGAAACCCTGCTGGCAAGGCTTGAAGTGACGTTCCGGCGTCTTCCATTCATGAAGATAAAGGTGACAGGGCGATACGGGGGGCCTTGGGGGAACACAACACACATGGGTTTCTCTCTCTCTCTCTCTCTTTTTTTTTTTTCTCATTCATACGGCCTCGACCCGCGTAAACCGCTTCCAAAAACACAGCCTGAAAAGTCGTAGAAAACAAACAGAACGGAAACAAACTTCCCCTCCCTCCCACCCCACGACCTGAATATTCACGAGAAGAGAAACACCAATTTATACAAAAACGCAATAAAAAAGAAATATTTACAAATGAAAGGAACGCCTTCTCGGTGGCCGCTGTCAGAGGCACCTGACAAGCTGCCGTGTGTTCTGGATTGCAGATCGCTCTGTTAATTTGTTTGGTTTCCTTTTTTTTTTTCTTTTCCTTTTTGTCTTTGTAATGAGAGGAGAGGGAAAGAATAAGAAGTTCCCTTACCCTGAAGACTAAGGGGTGGCATTACAAAGACTCTCCCCCTCTTCCCTCCTTAATTTCCTCACTAAAATATAAGAAAATATTCCCCTCACCAACCCTGCCCACCCTCTCCTCACACTCTTTGACTTTACAGGCGAATCCCACCCTCCCCCCACCCCAGCTTTAAAAAATAAATAAAATAAATAGGTAAATAAATAAAAGGCCTTCTGTTGGCTAAAAAAGAGAAAGATAAGATAAAATCAACCAGGGTGTGGTAAGGAATGTGAGAGAGGTGGCTTTCAGCTCCAAGAAATGTGGCTTATAAAGATGGGGCTGTCATCTCCTTTCAGAGTCAGTCCCCAATAGTGTCCCCATGCCCTCAGCACAGGGCTCTATCAACTCTTCCCCTGGTGAGCCACGGTCATTGAGACACTGGGACAGACCCAGGATAAGCAGGAGAGACTTTGCCATATCTCTCAGGATGGGAGAGGTCATCCCATGCCCCCACCTCAGGAGAAAGAAGACATATGAAAGGGGAGTTCAACTTCTCACTCCTACCATTGCTCCCTTTCCTTTTGTTTAACTTGCATCTAAAATGATACAATGGAAAGAAAAAACCACTCTTATCGATACTAGGTGCACCAGGAAAGCTGTCACTACAACTGCAGGGATGGGAAACCCTAGGCTATTCCAGCTTTGCACCTGTGCTAGTATCTCTCTCTCTCTCGCACACAGAGGCACACGTACACATGCACACGCATCTCAGCCTTACACGTCTTGTCTTCAGCCCTTGGCACAAGTTTCTGTGCTCTCTGGCATTTATTCAAGCACACCCCTTCCCAGGAAGACAAGCCACGTACTTCCCCTGTACATTCAATAGTAAATATACATATGTATTTCCCATGGGTGTGCACACCCTCCTCCCATTTCCACATGTGCAAGGAGGCATTGAAACAGTCCATCGGCACCACCGCCAACACATGCACCCTTTCATGGCACTTTTTTTTCCTCTCCAGCGCCCTGCCAGCATTGGCAGACAACACTCTATTCCTTTTGATCCAACCTGCTGGCCAAAGGTAGGGAGGGCAGGACAAAACCCCCTTTTTCCCTGCCCTCCTCGCTGAAATGATGTGCCAAAACAGGCTTGGTGTCCCCTGAAGCGACAGTGACAAAACTCCCCACCTTCCCCTACTCTTCAGCTCTGTTCCATTGTGTTTGTTATTCAGACACCTTATAGGATCGTGGGTTTATTTTGCTTTCTCCACAGACATTTCAAGTATAAAGTTATTGTATATACTCGCGTATAGGCTAACCCATACTATACACTGGTCCCACCCTTGAAGTATGTCACTAGTGAGCAATTTACAACTAACGAACCAACCCTGCGCCCCTTTCCTCCAAAATCCTCTCATTTCAGTGCAAGTCAGCACTGTCTGTCAGAGATCCCAGCAGCCTCCCTGACTCTAGGCTTGCTTTCCCAAACTCAGACCCCACTTCCTTTCCATCTCTCCTGCTGATCTGTCACAGATTCAGTGGCTGTAATAGCCATAGTGAAACCACTAGCCAGACCTGCAGACAAGCTTTCTCTCCCTCCCCCCCTACCCCCCAGCAGACAATTCAAAATTTTAGCGTAAAATTTCTCAGCATATACGCAAATATATATATATTTCAGCCCTAAACCCCCATAGTCTTCACAAAATAATGTAACGAGAACCTCAGTATCGCTAACATATAAGTGCATCATCAAGTTAGTCGTGTTATTCACCCTTCACTTTCTCCATGTCTTCAAACACTACTCTTTTCTAGGCATCCTTAGGAAGAGTTGCCTGAGCAAGCATCTTTTCCTGCATGTCCGTTACACAGCTTCTGCTGTCTCCTCCTGCCACACACACTCGTGTGCGTGCACATGCCTTTCTCTGCTGGGAGCCAGCAAGAGTGAAACGCTAGAGTTACTGCCACTCCCCCTCAGCCCACCCTTTCCCTGCCTTTTTCTCCCTTTCCTGAAATCACAAGCGAGGATATCCAACTCCGACATCACTGTAAAGTGCAATGGCCAGGAATGGTGGAGAATGGGAGGAGCGAGAACATGGAAAAAGAGATAAAAGGGGAGGAGTGGGAAAGAGGAGGAGGAAGAGGGGAAACCAAAGAGGTGGCACTTGTCACCAGTGCTCCACTACTCAGAACTCCAGTATCCCACAAACTAAAGATGACCCGGGAGAGTAGCTGATGGGATTAAGCCCACCCCACCCTCCCACGCTCCACATACACCCCCAGTCCCTCCCCGTGCTCTTCCCCTCTCACTCAAACGTCAGACTCAATACTGGAGAGTTTCTCATAAACATGCCCGTTGCTGGAGCCATTGAAAGCCCTGGGGTTTTTGTTGTTAGGCACACAGGGGTTGGACTGGTTCCCTATACAGATGTCCTTCTGGAAACGGGCTGGCACAGCCCCATGAAGGGCTGAGACCACCGGCTTGTTGGTGGTGACGATGGCTCGGAAGTCTGGCCTGGCTTTGGGCCCTCCTGCCACCACAGGCTGCCTGAAGAAATAAGATTTGCTGCCGTGGAGCAAGCATTGGTCATCCCCAAAAGTGGGGATGAAAGGGTTTTGGGTGACCCGGTCGGGGTAGAGCGACTTGCTGAGCATGTAGCCCCCGCTGCTGCCGGGGTTGTTGTGGTGGTGGTAGCTGGTGGCGGGCACTGAGGACTTGTTGTTGGCAAACGTGGTCTCACTGGCTGGCATCTCAAACATGTGGGCGTAGGGGCTCCCTTCCAAAAAGCGGCCCTTGTCCTTGAGGCTGACGCTGCGGGGGGCCAGGGCCGAGTCATCTTTCTGCAGGTCCACAAAGGTGTCGTAGGAGTGCTGCCGGCGGAGCTTGTTGCGATTCTTCTTCTGCGCCTTGGAGGCAGAATTGGAAGGGCTCTGAGGATATTTGGAGGAGGAGGTGGCACTGGTGGCCACGGGCACAGGGGCAGGTGGCTGGTCCAGCTCTTGGAGCGAGTTGTCCTCACTGATGTCATACAAGTTGCCCGCTTTCTTGCAGGCCTCGCAGCGGATGCAGGCCTGGCGGGTGGAGTTCTGTCCCACCACTGATGGCGTGTAGTTGTGCAGCTTAGAAGGGCAACCGCGGCAGAAATTAGCCCCAGGCCGGTCCTCCCAGTCTAGGTTGGTCAGGTTCTTCTCCCACGGCGCTGGGACCCCACTCACAACGCCATGCTTGTGCTCGTTGCCTCCACCAAACTCGCCTGAGCCATGCTTGTGGTGAGCCCTGTTGGTGCAGGATCCACCCCCTCCTCCTCCCGTGTCACGCTTAAACTCATCTCCCCGCTCTTTGTAGATATCTGTCAGGTCCACGTGTTCCCAGTGTGGCGAGTTCTCCTTGGCCCGAAACTGGTCCAGGTAGAAGTCCCGTAGCCCTTCCTTGTCCCTGAAGTAGCGCTTGTGGTCAGGTGAGCGGGGCGGGCGCCGGCGGTAGGCCAGCTCTATCTCGTCAAACTCCCGCCGGGACTTGGCAGAGGCTGGGCGCTTCTTCAGGCTGTCCTTGTACTGCTGCTTCCGCCGCTTGGCGGCGTTGCCCTCGATGTTGCCGTAGGTGACCGTGTGAGTGGAAATGTCAGAGACGTCTGAGCGGATCAGGTCATCGTGGGCCCCGCTGCCCCCATAGCGGTCACTCTTGAAGGAGAACTTGCCATAAAGGTCACCCAGCTGGCTGTGCTTGGCAGGGGGTAACCCCAGGTCCAAGGGCTTCTTCCCAATGGACCGTGACTGGGCATTGAAGGGTGGGTTGTCACAGTCGTAGAGCCCATCAATGGAACTGGTGCTGCCAATGCTGTGGGGGCGGTGGTGGTGGTGGTAGTGGTCCTGATACACATTGCTGTCCTTCAGCTGGAGGTTGCCAAAGGTCCTTTCCACCTCACTAATATAGTCGCTAAAGAGGTTCTCCTCGCATGGGGGGTTGTTGTAGGACTTGCAGTCTGAGTGGGTGAAGCTGCGGCGGTGCTCGGAGATATCGTAGACTGACGACTCGCGGCGGATGAAGTCCAGGGCACTCTGCGGTGAGCCATTGACCCCTGACAGGTTGGCCATGTTCTTGGCTGTCCGAAGCAGGCGGAGGATGTTGGAATGGGTGTTGTTCATAGTTGCCGTGGGGGAGTTCATTGCTGACTGGCGTTCCTCGATGGCCACGCCATGGATGCAGCTGTAGATACCCTGAAATGAGAGAAAGTAGGAAGGTGAGTGGTCCTGCAAGGAATACATGAAGGGGGCCCTGGACTGAAGCATCCTGTGCAGCAACAGCATGTTCCTGTAGGACAGCAAGGCTTCTGAGCCTTCCATCATGCAGCACAATCAAATCAAATGAAACCAGACCTGTTCTACCAACCCTTGCTGTTCTGACCCTCTTTCTTGCCCCTCACATTTTTTCCTTCCCCTCCATTCCTCTTCCTCTGCTTTGCTTCATGTCATATCTGTAGGATGCAGGAATACCTGCTTTCATCTGTAAGAGTTACTCAAATCTAGTAGGTGTAACACGGAATTGCAAATGGGGAAAATAACATTCTTGGGAACAAAAGCATCAAGACAAATGATTCTGTGTGGATGAGAGGAAGAAAATCTGTTTTGGTCCTTGAAATTCATCTGGACATCAGTGAATCAACGAGACAGGAGCTATCTTAAAAAGGGAACAACTTAATTTGTCATAAACTTAGCAACATTAATCACCAGTACAGATTAGAAAAGGAAACAGAGAAAGAGCAGGACTGCCGAATAGGTATTTAGGTCTTTTGCATCTCGTTGAGTGAGGTACAATAGAGTTTTTAATTGCATTCTGTTAAATTTAACAGTGATAACAGGCTCCAAATTGACATCCCTAAAAGCGAAAGTCCTCTATTCAACCTCAAATCAGACAGAAAGACACGCCTGATTCCTCCACATTCCCACTAGCTCATCCATGACACAGGCTGTTTGCAAGAGCTACCCCTAGGAGTAGAAGGAAAGGGGCTCATTTATTCCCTGGCCTGCCAAATGGCACCTGCTGATTAATGTCAATTGTGAAATGGACACCATCACATCCTGTTACCATGGTTTCTCAGCAGCTTAGCAGATGATTAACACTTTTCAGACTTTTCACCGACCTGGCCCAGGTCTAACAGATAACCCCAGAATGAAAGAATCTGTGCTTAGCTAAGGATCACCAAACACAATCTCCCATCTCATCTCCAGACTAAACCGGTTTAGAAACTAACAATATAGAAGAGGGGCTGTGCCCCTGCATTCAAAAGGCTTTGTCAATTTCCTCAACCATATGTTATATAGCAATTATATACTCTTTGCACAATCAAAGTTAATTCTGTTACATCGAACACTGTGGTCAAAAACGCTGAGATTTGACCTCACTTCAGAATGGACTGGGGGAAGAGACCAGTGGCTTGAAAAAAGAAGCTCTGAAATGGGGCACTGCTAGCTACACTAATAGCAGAAAGATGAGTCAGAAATTACTAGAATCTGCTTTAAATATAAATATTATACCCTAAGGCAGATTTGCTTAAAGCAATTGCTAAGTTCATGTGGTCATCCTCTCTGGAAGGCCTTCTGCATGATTTAGGGCATGGCTTTTGGTTAGGGACTTCTGACTGTCCATGATAGCACACTTCTAGTTAACATAAGGACAGCTGAACAGCTGTAATACAGAAGACAATGAAAACCTCCTGAATTTCTAACCATATTATCCACCATTACTCAACTTGTCCCCAAATTTGGCCTCCTCACAACTCGCTTTGGAGGAACAGAGTTACAGTTAACTTCTCTTTATACTGCATTTTTATTTCCATGTGAAATTTCCATTTCCATGACCCTAATCCAGCAGAGACCAGAGATGTCACAGAAAAAAATTACATGCTCTTGCAACATTAATGGTGAAAAAATGCCAGTCTTTATTTTGCAGACTGCTGCTCTATGCCATCTGTGCGTTAGACAGTCTTGGTGGATTTCCCCACCTCCAGTACCTAGGACTCCGAATAAATCCTGTGTTCCTCCCCGCTAGCTAATGACACTTACCCTGCTGATGGAGAAGACCACACCGGGCTTGCCAGAGCAGACGCCCATGAAGCAGTGGCGGAATTGCCAGTAGAAGAGATGCTCACAGATGAAGGTGATGAGACTGAGGGCCATGGCTGCTCCCAGCATGTAGAAGACACCAGCCATGTTATCTATGTCCAGCTGGCTGCTCATAACCTCGTTCTTCTCATTGTGACAAATTCCAGTGAGCCACAGCGCTTCTAGCTCCTCCATCTCCCCTAGAAAGACAGAAAGAAGGAAAGAAACAGGTTAGATAGCCCTGCAATGGCTAAAGACCTCAACCTGGGACACACTGAAAGCAAGAAGCTGACCTAAGGTCATTTACAGTGGCCATGCTCTTTTTCCAATTCTATTACATCCATGGAATATCCTGACTGCTGTTCTGATAGAGACAAGTGCAATTTGTCACAGGGAAGGAAACAGGATTTTTCCACAGCCAGATATTAGCCACAAAAAGCTGTTCCACATTGCCAAATGTCTACAGCGAGATCCTGAAAAAGTTGTCCACCAGATGACTGAAGACCTGACCTCAAAAACTTCCACCTTCATATTAGGTCAATGAAGGGAAGAATCAGTGACTGATACTGGTAGACAAAAATGAGTCACTTCTGAATGAAAACATTATGTGTTTCCAGCTCAAAACTCAAAATGATGATTTTTAAAAATCAAAATGTCTGATTTTGAATTTGTTTCCATCATATCCATAGATCATTAAAACTAGATGCAATGTTCCAAAAAATATTTGTGCATTTTTACCTGTTTCTCTCCCCTTCACTTTTGTCCAAATTCAACACTTCCAAGCCCTTTGACCAATCAAAAATATTACTAATTTGTATCAGCTAGGAACAAATGTTCTGTAGTCTAATTTCATACCCCACTTATTCCTATTATGGTATTTTCATGAGGGGGGAGAGAGAGATAAACACTCACACACACAGACTGAGACATTCAGAAATAAACTAATTTTTCAGGTTGGCAATTCTTTTCATTCTGTTAGGAAAGTTAGTTTTTCACATTTTCAACCTCCAGTCCAGTGACGGGGAAAAAAAATCCATATATTTCTGCAGCACCGTGCTTTAAAGTACTTATGTCTTTTTCTGAAATAATAGATATTAGGTTGTTTAGCGGGCAGAACACTCTATCCTTCAGGTGGCCAATTTTCTGCTGAAGTATATCAGAGCTACATTCTTTCCATATTTATTATACCGTACATTATTTTTAGATTTCAGGAAAAAACAACCTTACAAATAAAATAACCTGTGAATTTTATTTATTCTAAAGAAGGTCAGAGCAAGATGTAATATGGAATGGAAAGGGAAAGCCAGGAAAATATTTTCTAAGAAGGAATTCCTTATCCCACTTATATTTTTATTTAATACTAGCAATTTCTCTGTAAAGGATGAGATGAACTAGGTAACTATAATGTTCTGATTAAAAACTCACTCCAAAATATGCTTCTGAATCTCTAGTCCTTCCTTATTTCTTTTTGAGGATTTGGAAAATCTAAGTTAACTCTTTCATCCACAAATACTTACCCTTTAATTTTGTAAACTCTGCATGGCTTGATCCTGTCTAGAAGTATAAAGCATGGGATGACCACGGAAAGTCCAGTATAATTAGCGGGTTTGCTCATGGCAGAATCTCAAAAGTAGTGAAAAGTTCACAACAGAATTCTTGTTTTCACAAGACATTCTTCGCACAATATATTTTTCAAACACACATCTGAGTTGGTTCTATGAAACCTTTAGGGCTTTGACATTGCTTTTGATGATACTGCTACCCTGTTTCAACAACATAAATTGAGTGACACCCTCACATATTTGGTGTAATGCCTCTAACAAATGCTTCTTAATAATTTCCTGTCCTCAACTCTAACCTGAAGCACCAGAGCTAGGAATTTCTATTTCTTACATGCAAAACTTGGTATTCCTTAGGAAATCTCCAACTCCTCTTTTTCTTGTCACTTACCGTCTCCAAAAAGCTGTAGAATAGCAAGATCAACTTGGCGCTTCCAGCCTGAGTCCTTTTGGATGGCAATGCCGTAGCCGGTGGAGGCAAACACTTTCCCACTCCCAATCGTCACCAACTTGCAGCCTTCATCTCTTCCAGCCATGTAGTTTAGCACTGCTGCATCATAAATGAAAGCATCCAACTTCCTGCACAAGTGCAAGAAACAAGAGGGGTATAGTACAGAAAAGAGAGAATCTGTAGTAGTTCAAAAGGTGTTCTCAGGTAATTAAGGCAGAAATGAACCTCTTTCGGATAGACTACAATAGGTTGCATCTTCACCTTCATCAGAGTTAACTAAAAACTGAGCCTAGAACCTGTTCATAGGTGAAGATAGATTATAAATGAGCACTATTTCTTTGTGACTCTGATAATCATAATTTCTGATCTGAAAGAAAATTTGAAATACAAACATACTGCAAGATAAAGATGAATGAAGAGGAAGTCAAGGGGATCTATAGTCCTAAGAGAAGCTTATATTTCTGTACTGCCTTTCATCTCAAAGGAAGCTGAAATGCTTTATAAAGTGTATCAGTATTAGATACCAAAGTAGGGGTTGGAGTAAGGAAAATATTATCTCCTATTCAAACTTCTGGCATGACTTCGCTGAGTAAAATGTATTTTTTTCAAGTTAAATATAGTCAGGACATCATGTTTAACTCCTCGGTTACTGTGAAAAGCACTATTGGATCTTTACCAATGTCAAGTGGCCACAATAGCAGCTTTATGGTTTACCATGCTGAATAGCTCTTTAGTAAAGAGTGCTTAGCTGAAAACCCCAAGAAAAATTCTATTTCAACACAGAGAAATCCCCATTGTGGGCTGGGATGGGTAGACAGCACAACAGACTGATGAGAGCCTTCCTCTCACTGCGACAAATTGATTTGTGTGTGGCGGACAGTCTCAGGGGCTGCATCTTCCACATAACCAAAGGCAGCCAATGAGTAAATCCGCCCACTAGATCTGAAATGAAGCACTTCCCAATAAAAGCCCAAAGACCTTCCACCTTGCACATTCTCACACCCATGCTATCTTTTCAATCCACCTCCCGCACATATATTTCCAGTATGGTGATTACCACAGTTCAAGTGCGTATCTGTGGGGAAGTCTGTCCAAGGGTGGATATGAAGCCAGGACGACATCTACCACAAGTGATGAGTTCTATTTCATCCATATATTTCCAGGATTGAGCATATTTATTTCCTGGATGATGACTATCCTGGCAAATGTACCTTCCCAGGATGGCATCCAACAATGGTACAATCATTTATAATGGGCTGTGTGCCTCTGAACCTGGCAAACAGGTTTGGGAATATTCAGTCAATCTAGTAATTAAATTGGCTGAACATCTTCATTCGTGCTTTGGAATGAACTTTCTCATAAGAGCGCAACACGAGTGTAAGCAAGAATGTTTTTTTCACAGGGCTGGGCTCTGACTACCAAAATGGTGAGCTCTGGGAGGAGGTCTTTAATTATAAAGGACAAAGGCTTGCAAAATGGCATTTTAAGTTAGCTCCTTTACAGGTTCACTGCTATTAAAATAGGACGAGCTGTTCAAACATACTTTTTGCTAATGTGTTTTCCCACGTTTCCCAAATCACCCAAGGAAATGCTCCCATTTTATATACTTCCTCATTATTCAAACAACACTTTGTTCAGCCCTTGATACTAAAATATTCCAGAGAGAAGGGTTACTTCCAAACTATTTGCTTCAAGCACACCTTCCATTACACTCTATTAGCTAGTGATACACTGGGGTGGGATTAGTCTGACAAGGATTGTTTCGGCTTCCTAATTAACATAATCTTTTATACATAGAAGAAGGGAAAACAAAGGAATTTCCAGACGACAATATAAATGTTCTGAAAAAAACTTTGTCCACAGAGGTCTGTGGGCTTTTCCTGTGTGTGCATAAGGACCCATTGGCATGAAACATCTCGATGAAGCAAGGTCTTCAGGGCTAATATACACAAGGCTAACATACACAATGCTACAGAATACTCTTTTTTTGAAAAAAAATAAAAATCTTATAAACACAACAAAACCAGAAACTCTTATACAGATGTAAATAGAGAAACCTGGCTAAGAGAATTACAGAATTATTCTCCTGTGCTGTGTGTGGTCTTGCTATACTTTTAACCATAGAATGATAATGGAGGCTTATTTTCCAAACCCCACAAAAAAACATCCAGATAAGCGTGAAAAGAAGTCAGGTTTCTGTGGTGAGCAAGCACGAAAGAAGAAAGCCTCACCCAGTCTTCAGTGAGAACAGTGCATCATCCACCCCCCTCTGATTGAACTTCACCATGTAGCTGTGCATTTCAGGGTAGTTGTTGCGAATGTTCCTTTCTGTGCTGCCATTGGGAACTGTCCCGAAGCGGAAAGGGGGTGAGAAGTCATTGGGTTTCTGGAACTGGAGAGACAGAAAAAGAACATTTCTCACAATCTTTCAGCAAGAAGCAGTCATCTGAATGGCAGAACACACTCTCCTCAGAAAGTAGTTCTGATTTTATTTTACTATAACGAAGAAAACATTATTGAGAAGATACTATATTTCACTGTTTTCAAACATCTCCTGTTAGTGCCTAAGAACCAAGAAGTGAATCTGAGCAACCCGGTCTTTTTGTCCACTCTGGAGTAAGTGCATAAAATAGCCAGTGATCAAAGATTAAAAGGAGGTTAGCTAAAAGGAAAAAGGAAAAAGGAAAGGGAAAAGGTAACAGCGGCTTTGGAACACAGTCAAGGGAAGATTTTCAATAAAATCTATGTGCATTTTATCCACAAAGTGTCATTTATTTTTCTAAGAAGTATCTTTTTCAGCTCTGTGGATGCCTTTGCACTTCCTGATTCTGACTGAAGTAGAAAAGCAATTAATGAGGAGAGATGCCTCTGAGAACACCTCACATCCACTTCACCAAATGAATGATCAGCTTTCAAACTTTTGGGCAAATGTCCCAAATGAAATGCTATTAGTGGCTGCAAGTCACTAGTAACATTTGATGCCCAGAACAGAGCTGGCAGAATACTCCAAACCTTTTGCTGCTCCCAAGAAATGCATTCATCATAACATTCCCCTACGGCTGCAAGGCTGTGAGATTTTATATGCCACTTGCTTAACTCAAGTCATAATCAATGCTCTCTGGGGTTTTATGAGCAGTAAAATTTAGACTGTCAATTATCAAGACTGCTTAAAAACCCTAGAACCAGCAGACAGGAAGGAGCATAGAACTGTAAGCCAGGAGCTGAATAAGCAGTAAAGTAAAAGGTGCAAAGGTAGGTTAGGTGGAGGGAAGCCCCCTCCTCTTTTGGTACACTAAGCAGTAGCTTGTCTGCTGCTAATTCTTGACTTCCAACTGTGAGTGTATATTTGGATGATCCTGAGAAGCATTCTAAGAACTTGCTAACGGTCAGACCAAACCTGTTTAACAGCAACAGTTCACCTGGTACACAAATATACACAGTCATGTACTGCCACAGCCACACTTCACCTGGTACGCAAATATACGCAGTCATGTACTGCCACCTTCTACAGTGAAAATGTGGCTGCGGTCTATAGCTATAGCTTAAAAAACATGCAGATGAGCCTTGTTCTTGAGTTCTGCTCAAAGCCACTTTGGAACCCCGTCAACTCAGCTAAGGAAGCCAATGCCACTAAAGCAGTGTATCTCACTCACAACGTCTCAGCAATAAGGCCAAGCAGGAGCTGTGTCTGTGGGTTGGTGAACGCACGGTTCACATGTCCTGTTTCTGTGTACCAGTCAACTCACCTGTCTGTGCAAGGAATCACCTCCATTTTGGATGGCAAGATGAGCTGGCTTGTATGTGCATGCATGAGTGTGTGAGAGAGATCACATCCTACTGCTTTAAGCCAATAGAAAACATCAGGGCTGTTTTTTGAAACACAGGTTGGCACATCACAAAAAAAAAAAAAGAGGTTTCACATAGCATAAAACAGGCGGTAAGGTGGCTCTTAGAACCTTGTCACACCCCCTAGGGATGAAGACAAACTCATAGCTATCAAAACCTGTAATGAAAGCAAACTTTGATGGGACAAAAATCACTGCAGCATGCTCAAATTATTCTTTTTTATCAAGCTGATTATAGCAGCAGCTTAGGGGACCCATCATAAGAAGGGCATTGCCATACCAGGCTCAAAGGAACACAATCTCTACCCTGTCATGCTAAAACAGGAGTTTGCAAAGTGGGCAACTTGCTTCTCCAGAGGCTGCAGAACCCAGCCTTGAGGGCAGAAGGGGCATCCCCCATTCCCATAGAGCCCCCCAACAGAGTAAATTCAAGAGGGCAAGCAGCAGGCAGGCTGGACCAATACTGGTGTAACGTCAGCTTCAGCATGCCCTTTAGAGGGGCAGCAGCTAGAAAGCATCTCTCTGGGTCCGAAGAGCGTTAAGAGAAAAACAGACCCCATCCAATGGCCATTTTATACCTCCACCCTCCATTCCCAGTGATACAATCTCCAGTTTTGTCTGCTTCCATCACTGTGTCTAAGAACTGGAGTAAGAAGGATTGTAGAGGCAGGCAGGGCAGCGACAAAGAAAATGATCCCAACTCTGAACTGTCTTTTGTCCCCACTGCATCTGAGGACCCATCTTAGCAGCCAGAGCTGAAAGGCTCCATATTTAATTTTTAACTTCCTCGGCAATAAATAAATAAATAAATAAAAACATTCCTCTTGAAGGAAATTACTGGTTTCAGCAACTGGAAAAGCGTATTTCTAGAGAAGGAAGGCAGGCTGATGGCTTCTACAAAAACTTATACTGCGCATTCACTCATCATCCCTTACCCCCTATTTATTCCTCAGTCAGAATAGAACTGCAAATGCAAATTATTCTCCACACACCCACATACACACACACTTCAACCATAGCCTGGTGGACGACGAGACAGGAAACCTTCTGAAAGGACCTGTATGGGACCCACGCTAGAGATCTTTAGCTTGAATGCCTAAGAGGAACATAGATCCTCAGGCACCTGGTTTGGTGTTTGCAAAGCTGAAAGCAATTGACGCCCAGCTGACTCCACAGTCCGTGAAGCTAGAGAAAAGCAGCTAACATCTCCACATTTCAGAAGTAATAGTGGTACATGCATGCAGCTTTCTGCCAGGAAACGGCAGCTGAAAAATCCCCACGTTTGCTGCTTGGCAGTAGGTGGGCACAGCTCAATCCAGGGATGGAGGCATCTGCAAAGAGCTCTCCAGAGCCAAAACCTGCTGCACCTTTCTGAACTGACTTGTGTCTCACACAGCTCATAATGAAAAAGCAAGAGGACATACAAATCTTCCCAGAAAACATATGGGACATACGGGGAAGGAGTGTGTCCTCTCCTAGCAATATAGTAGAGGAACATGTGTGGAGAAACTGAAGACCCATAAGGAGGAAAGTTAATTGACACTGTTGTCAAAGAGCTCAGTAAGGAAAGCCACTTGTCTGGCTTCTCCCAAGGGCTGGGAGAGTGGGCCTGGATCAGAAGTGTCAGCCTCAGGGAAGCAGGGCACTTTGGCAGGCTGGTCTGGGAGTCTGAAAGACATAAGACAGGAGCTAAGGCAGAATGCAGGGGCCATTACGTGGAGGCAGCATGTGCAGAGGTAATCTGAATGCCTCAGTAAATATCGACAAAAGAATTAACCACAGATATTGACAGAAAGGGTCAGAATTTAGATTAATGAGAGAACTCTCCCATCATTTCATGTAAATGTTTCTCCTGCCGGCGCCCTAAGTCACAACTGCTCTGCCCTGGCCATCTACAAAGATGAGTCCTGCGAGGCTCTTGCAAAATGATGTGGTGATAACAGGGGAGATGAAGATAAGCAACCGCACTGGTTGCTGAGCAAACCCAGCTGCAGAGAGTCACAGGGAGCAGCAAACAGGGCTGTACAGGGTCTGCACTTGGCGGAGCCCCACCTCACACTTCCCTGTAGCAGGAGCCCTGTCCTGCTGCCCAGCTCTACCTACCTCGAAGGGTGACTACCTGGGAGGGAACTGGCAGGGTTCAGCTGCAGCCCTTCACCCAAAGAGCCCTGGGCAGGGGTCTACCCCACCTGCAGCCTCCCACTCGGTCACCATGGGGCCTCAGTCGTGAGATGCTCCCCTCGTACCCAAGGTGATGTGACACGCTCTTGCCCATGAGAAACATCCCTTACGGAGCTGGCTTCACATCAAATGTGGAGGGGAGGTGGATGCTGGAGATGGGGTGGGACGCAGGCACCAAACCTGCCTGAAGGGCTGGGATAGCTTTGGGACATGAGACGTCTGTGTGCAGAGTCCAGTGGCTGCCCACCTCTTCAACCCCTCACTCCACGAACTGAAACCAAGAATTAAGTCCAAATCAGACCACAGCTTTGGGAAAGTAACCTCTCAGAGTCGGAGAGCAGAAATCTTCCTGCTCTGGAGAGCAATAAACACACAGGCTGGGGGCTATTAGCATATTCAGAGTGGAGAGCCCCTTTCCCACTCCCCCCTACAACTCTCCATGAGAGCTGTCGGCAGCAGCAGTAAGAGAGGGTTTAAGTGACTTGTCTGGCAGAGCTGTTTCATTAGCAATTTGGAGCCATGCCGTGCAGAAAGCAGCATTGTTCTCAGATGTTTGAATATCAATCTGCATAATGAAACAGGTGATAGGAGCTTTTCCCATTCAGGCAGCCATGATTGGAGGGGATTCAGGGATGAGGGGAAGGGGTTATGTCTAATTGGCCACAATTAATTTGATGAGGGTTTTTCTTTTCAATATATTGTCTATCACCAAATGGTTCCTACAGAAAAGCACATCTGCATTTATTTATCTGCCTGATGTAGGCCCTGTTTACACTGTAAAGTGTTTGCCAATAGCATTGAAAGCAGTTTCCCAAACTCAGCAAGCTCTCACAACAAAAAAGGCTCTTTTTTTATCAGTCAATCTACTTTTACACTGCTTTTTTAAAAAAATCCCCTGCTGGATAACATAACGAGCTGGCAACACTTGGCGCGACTGTGTGTGTGTGTGTGTACATGTGTAGTGCCTTACCCTTACACAGCTTATCTGGGAGGCCTCCTTTCATTTTGTAAGGCCCAGACCCCCAATTTAAATTTTCTACCACAAGGAACTCCACAGCTCTGACCCACCGAAATAAGGTCCCCAGGTTCCACTCCTCTGTTAGCTGCAAGTCCAAAAGAGCTTGAGCCCATGTTAGATACTCTGGGTTCAGTTCATTTGCCCGAGTGTTAAGTGACAAGTTGAGATGCTCCAGGGGATTTCATCCCAGGAGCAAGTCTCTCATAGCCTCTGTGTCAAAATCTGCCAGGCACCTGAGGGTATTTTGAATGCTCTGGTGCACCTAAATTGGCTCTAGACACCTACATTTGCACAGCTGAATCTAGCCACTGGACCATTTGGCCCTCAGGACAGCTTCTCCCATCAGAAGTACAGGGACCCAGCTGCTGTGGGTAGCAGACAGCCCAAAGTGCCCACCACTCTCTTGAACTTGCCCATCAGGGCATCAGTCACAACCTTTTGCGCAGACACCTATAAGCTGCACTCTGCTTGCTCTTTTGGCAGCCGTACAACCAGCAGATACTTGTCGTGGCACAGGCCAAATATCTCTGAAAAAGATGGCCCTTATTAGTGAGCTGCAACATAAGATTTAGTGACACCAGGCTAGAAAAGCAAAGTCCATGCGCAAGTGCATAATTTTAGCACAACCTCTCTGCGTTGCCCAAACATCCTTGATTGCCCCCTCTTGCTCTGGTTCGGCTGCATGTCACTGCAGTCAGCTTGCACCTTTCTTCATTGCCTGAGAATCCAGTCAGGCTGTTTGCACTGGACCTTCATCCAGAACTTGTTAAAAATTAAAGAGTGGGTCAGTGGTTTTCAGATCTAACTCTGAGTAGCTCTATGCCTACACTTAAGTCTTGATAGACTACGCACATCCACAGCAACATGTCTTGCCCTAGCTGCCTTGCTTATGTATCCTCTGTTTCAGCCAGGAAATGAACTCCTTCCCAACTAATGGATGACTCTCAGAAGAGAGGAGGCTTGTCCTTTTCATACCCCCAAAATATGCCAATTTTGTCCCCAAGTTGCACCAGGAACAATGCCACAGAATCGCAAACCTGGATCTGGCCCTGAGAAGATATCTGCTCTGCCCCTCTCTCCCTGGTAGGTCTCTCCTAGACATTCCTGACAGCTCTTCATTCAGCCTGCTGTGGAAGATGGCTGGCGCTAGAGACTCCCCCATTCCCTGGACAACCTACACCAGGGCTTTACTATTGTAAAGTTCTAAGTGTCTGAACTAAAGCCTTCCTGGTGTAATCCAACTACAATATCTTCACCATGGACAGGGAAATCAGAATAGTCTCTTCTCTGAAGGTGCATTTTACATTTTTGAAGACTGTTGAGCTGTTTCTTCTCCATGTTCTCGCACTGGGGCTAAAGAGGCCCAGTTTCCTCAGTCTTTCGTTGCAAGCTGTATTATCTAGACCTGCAACCATTCCTGCTACTGTCCTTTGGCTGTATCCAGTAGGTCTTTCCTAGACTTGACTTTGGTTGGTGGACATGTTCTCCACCTCCACTGTACCAAGAACAATCTGATCAGGACCCCAAGACGCTGAGAGAACATCAAACTAAAAAAGCTTGCAGCAAGACAATAAAAGCATTGCTAGTGAGAGTTAATGCTCATTATTACTCTCCTTGGTGCCTCTCTATGTTAAGTCCTTTTCCCTCTGTCCTTTAGTCTTGTCATCTGCAGCTTGCAAGTTCTCCAAAGCTGTATCTCTGTCCTGATCTGTATTCAGGTGATGACCAGTTTGTTTCTAGAATGTCAGTCATCACTGTCAGCACCACCTTCAGGGCTTTTACTGTATTCTTTTCTTTATCCAGCTTGATCATGCACGTAGGCACATCCACACAGCTGTGCCCCATCACCTGTCCTGGTAGAGGAAGCGCGCTACAGATTCCCAGCATGAAGCCTGCTCTATTGATGTGTTGGTGCAGGGCACTTCTACATTACTACAATAGCATCCCAGCTAAGAGTGGGCCAGCCCAACAGCGTAGGCAGAAAATCATACTGCAAACCTAAGTCATAGCACTGGTACAATAATCTGTGAGGAGAGCAGACTAAATAGACTGTGCTGCTCATTCTTCTACTACTCATGAATCTCTTGTACAGATACTTCGCAAGCTTCATTCCTAAAGCATCCCTCTCCCCTCTGCACAGTCACCTAGTTCTGACAATACAAACATTTTTTACTCCCAAGGTGGAAATCACAGCCATTTCTAAGTGACTACAAGTTTTCAGATCCTCCTTTTACCCTAGCTCCAATTTCCTCTTTTCTTCTGCATTCCCTCACAATATCACCCTCCACCTCCTCAGCAGCAACTGGGACTCCTCACAGCTCAGAATCCAGTCACCCCATCAACACTTCCTGATTGTTGGGCCCAGTTGCAAAAACCAGCCCTAAGATTGCAGTGGCAAAACCACAGTTCCTTGTCTTCGCCAATCAAACAATATATGCCTTGATTTATAAAAAATAAATAAATAAAAAGGGAATGAACAGCATCAAATCCAATATAAGTCAGTTTTGGAAGGGCATAAAAATACCTTGTGCTCCCTCAGACTTTGACTTTGTGGTTTATCCTATTATTCAATACCTGGTGATGTTTCAAATTCTCTGGTCTTGCTTTGCATAGTGCTTTCACCCATGAATTCCTCTAGATAAGTCCAAGACAGGAGTTATCAGTTAGTGCAGCTGACTGCAGCAAAGTTGGCAAAGAATTAGATTAAAGTCACTTTTAAAGGAAGATGTAGGGTGGGTCAGACTCACAAACATGAAGAAAAGTATCTTTGAATGTCTGGTGGTGAAATAGGGACACATGTGGGTCAGGGAAGGGAACATAGCAACCTAGGGACAATGCAGAGGTGAGGGGGGGCAGGTGAAAGCAAAAGAAAGTTCAAATATAGCAACTTTAAAAATAGTTGCCTTTGTAAAATAACTGAGATGAAAGCAGAGATCCATTTGGTGGAAGAAGCCGCCATCACATGCAGTTATTGCCAGAGCAATGCACACAGTAGGATTGTGCAGCCTCTTTGCAAGCTATATGCAGACCTGCTCTGTGCTGCTTCTGCAGCAGCTTGGGCAGCGCAGCATCTCCCCAAACAGATGGCATTTCAGGGGTCCCATGTCTCCGACGGCCAGACCTACATGCGCATGCTGGGACCACACTGCCTTTCTGCTGACCCAGGTGTTACAGATACACCAGGCCTGTGGGGCCACTCCAGGATCAGACCATCACACGTGGACAGAGTCCACTCACCACCAACAAACCAGGTGTCTTCTGGGTCTGCCAAGTCTGTGAGCATTATGCACACTGGGCAGCTTCTCCACCTAAAAGATAACACTAAGGCTTTAAAATTTCCTCAGGACACATTTGGCAGGCTATATGCTTCAAGTCCGTCACACTGTTAGGTGTCCCTCAAGCTTGAACAGAGGACAACATCTGTAGTGGAATCACTGAGCTTCACCAGCGACAAAAGCTCCTTGCACAGCCTGAGCATTAGTAGATGTGGTATCAGATAAGCACAGTCATATTTGTTGCAATTAAGTGGTCTATAGGATCTTAGCTATAGTACACTTCACTTTTGCTTGCATGCATGTAGAGGATGGAGATCATCTGTTTATCCCAGTATCAAATCATGCCATGTACTCCATCCTTGGAAGCTAATCACAATGGGGCAAAAGGCACCTACTGAACAATCCCAGCCAAATGCAAAACAGAAATTAGTGAGGCAGAAAGATGCCAGTTAGTACACTCATGTTAATATCATTAGAAGTGTAGATGTTCATTCAGAGGGAGACAATTAACTGATGAAAAAGACCTTGAGAAGAGAGGTGGCAGCTAAGTACAGAGGAGTTTGAAATCTGCTTTGTTTGCACATGAGACAGCTGGTTAACAAATTATGAAACACTGAGAAATTCAGAGGATGTAGTTTGGAGGGGGAGCAATTCCATTTTTCATCCCTTTTCACTAAGAAAGGCAGGTCAGAGCCTCGTATCTTCTGAGCACTAACAGTAGTCAACCAACTACCAACCACTGGGCAGTAGGGTGAACCCCTGCACAAGTCTGGCAAACCTCCCAAAGACATCACTGGGGCCAGAATTTTCATCCAACTAATTAGAAAAGCCTAGTCATCCCATTAGTGCAATTTCTTAAGCACCTCTGTAGGCAGGGAGGCAAAGCAAAAAGCAGGGCACTCAAGCAGAGCAGCTGGGGCATCCCAACACCATCCCAGAGGTGGGAGATAATGCCTTCCTTTAGCCTTCTGCAGAAAGCTGCCTCCCATCTTCAGGTGGATGACAGCAGAGGAATGAAAGCCGTATCACCCCCTTGAGAGTTCTGGGGCACTGGAGCAGGTACACCTGAAGCAAGGAAGCAAGCCTGCTGGGTGACCAAGACTCAGGGGAAGTTTGACCCTGAATAGCCAAAGCCCTGGGGGAAGCAAGGCTTCTTTCCACCCGATGAAGTAAAAATGCCTGGGAAGACACAACCTGCCAAATATTTATCAAGTATATGTATGTACATAGAACTTCAAGTGTCATGATTGCTCGGCACAAGTAATGAAAGGGGGGGAGGAGGGGGAAGCTGTTGTATTTTTTTTTAATCCTGTAGATGTCATCCTCCCATCCCCTCCCCACCAGCAATTCAGCCCTGATCATTCAGATGAAGGAAGCCAGCTCTCACCTCTCAGGCTGCCAAATCCTGGTAGCAGGGCCATTGTCTTTTATTTGACTGCAGAGTGCCAAGTACATTTATGGCACCATATAAATAATAAATAAAAATATTCATTGCTTCCCTCTCCGCTGACTTATACTGACGCGAGAAGCAGGACAATCCTTTGCTCCCCCCGCCTCCCTCCCCCCTTACGTAACTCCCCGAAGACGGCTTTTTCCAGACTGCCAAACAATTAGCACAGAAGTGACCAAATTTGCTGAGAGCCTCCAAAGGGTTTAGCTCCAAGAGACAGTTAAAAGGAAGATGAAAAGGACGAGTCAGGGGTAGCTGAGGCCTGGGAAAGGCCAGGACGGTGCGGCGAGGAGAATGCAAAAGCCATAAGCTAAGGACCACGCTGTGGATCCATAGCTGACATCCCTCATCCAGCGACTCCCATCTATGCTGCTGGCAAAGCCCAAGGAATTGCGTTTCTCCTTTTCCAGCAAGGATGAATTAAGCCTATGGTCTGACTCTGAGTGTCCCCTCCCCTTGTATCTTACCTGTTTAAGTTCCCAACTAAACTTCATTTTAACTGGCACTAATCCTGAAGAGCCCCATTACAAGTTTTTACTGCTATTAAATCCCTCCAGATCAACAGAAAAGAGAGAATCCTGAGAGACTGAGTCAAGGCTAAAGCGTATCGCAGCCTCCTCACCACTCTGCACTACACAGCACTGAGCTTAAAAAGAGAGGGAGAATGACAAAGAAAGTAGGACTGAAGCAGTGGGAGAAAAAGCATGCTTGGAAACCCACTGACTTTAAACATTTATAGCCTTAAAACTACTGAATCACTTTTTAGCACACAGGCACAGAGGTTTGTTCCAAGGATCTCAGAAAGCATAAAAATCATGCCAATCCGAAGAGAGAATAACTAAATCTATGATAAATGTACCCATCTACAATTGTAAAAAATTATCTGAGATCATATTTATGTACACAATAAATGTAAGTCACCAGTTAGAAAGATGCATTACTAACACATGATATGTTGTAGCTACTTTAATAGCTATTTATTAATATGAAGACTTTAGCATAATATGTAATTACACAGATATATACTGCATTATATAGTATTTGTAAATAGTTCACACTATAGTAACTGATGATTTCCAAAGAGGCGCAGAGAAATCATCAGATTTCAAGGCATAAAATTTCCAACTATCAAAGCTCTGAGTTTTCTACACTTCATTATGAAATAATGTGTTATATTAAGCACTAGTCAGTATCACTAATGTTATATATAAAGGTCATATTTAAGCAAAAGACTGAACACAGTTCAGCTTATCTACAGGAAGATGTCCCTTCAGAGAAGCACTGTAGAAACAAATTCAACCCTACCCCATGACATAAGGTTTAGCTGTTTGGAGACTTCCTTAATTTTGGGGGTTTTGGTCAAGTAAGGTGCATCAGAGCAGACCCATTTTAAAAAAGGTTCTGATTTATCACAAAAGGACAGAGTTGGAAGTGGCATGGTCTTACTTCTGTCTAGCTAACTCATATATCCACAAAGGTCTCCTAACAATAAAAATCATACAGCTGTTGAAAGGACTGCATATTTTCTGCTTTTGGACACATTAAAACTTCCTTGGTATCGAGCAGAAATGTGTGAAAGAACCACAAATATATGTTGATAGTAAATGCGCAGTCCTGTGGAAGATTTGTACTGCCTTCAGGGCATCCAGTTAGACAATCTTCCCTTTACAGACCTTACAAGGTGCAAGACTGACTCCCACTTTTCGTCTCCTTGGAAAACTTCTATCTGACAGACATACCTGCTCTGTGTTTTTCCTAGACTTGTCCAGAGCAAGTATTTGTTGTACAAAAGCTGCAAGCTCAGAAAAGCATTTAACTTCAATCATGTGAATAATAGCCCATTGACTTTAATGTCGCTACTCATGAGCGCAAAGTTAAGCACATGCTTAAGTGTTCTGCATATCTGGGATCCTTGTATAATTTAGATTTAATGTGCCGCAGAGTACAATGTGGGAAATAATTCATTTTTCAGTTTCATGGGTAAGCATTTATTACTGCAGAAATACAGCAGATCCTTTTTTGAAGGTTTTTAGTGACACTTTTGCTTTGTGTCAACCTGAAATGTTTCATTCACCTCAGAATAATGTGCTTTGTTTTGTCTTCCAATTATCTCCTTCTGTCCCTTTCCTTTGTTACAGAAAAAAAATCTTTATTTTCCCTTTTTTTAAAAAAAAAGTAGGTCAATTTTATGAGTAGTGCCTTTAGAAAATGACAAGGCAAAAATACATGTCAGAAATATCAAACCAAGTATTTTGTTTCAAGTATACTTAAATGAGCTACTTTGGCAAATATCAGAACTTCCCTCTCCCTTCTTACGCTCTCCCCAGATTTTTTTTTTTCAGTTAAAATATTAGCCAGTTTTAACTCCAAAAATTAATTTTTTGGGAAAAAAGCATATCTATTGAAAAAAAAAGCTGACCCATGCTGCGTAGAAACAGGCCCTTTGTCTCAACATTTCATTAACATCTTAAAAAGCAAATAAGTCAAATACGTGTGAAATTTCAGCAATCTATATTAATTTGCAGGCATGCAGAAATCCATTTCTCTCCTTTTTATGTCAATTACAAAATTACCATTTTGATACTTTATTAGTTTCTTTGGCATTTCCAACTAATTCATAGGCATGGATACTATTTTTTTATTATTATTAACCTACTGCATTCTAAATTATTTTATTTAAATGCCCTGCTGGCTGTCCACATTTGCTTTTATTCTATTACTACTGTATATGAATGGAAATTACGTATAGCTATTAGATTATTTCACACATTAGTTCATTTTATATAATCTTTCCTGTATTTATTGCCTTCGTTAGGCTGAAATACCGCAGGCACTTGTTTCTCTAATGTGTCTGAAGCTCTCCCGTTATTGGAAATTGGGTTATATCTCCTGATTACAGTCAGATGAAATCCAGACCCGGGAGCCGACTGCAGTATTCTGCGACAGGCCATCTTACCAGCAGGGCTTTCGCAGGGGGTCGGAGCCGTGGCAGCCCCCCACATGGACTGCAGACAGATGCAGCCCGGCGGCGCGTGCAAGGATGCTCTGGCTGGGCTTGCTGGCACTGCCGGCGAGAGGCAGAGCTCTGGCCGGGGAGCTGACCCTGCCAGCACGGCTTTACCCCTGCCAGGACCACATCCAACCGCTCTGCTGCACAAGGTGGACCGGCGGAAGTGGCGGGTGCTGGTTTGGCATCCGTGCAGGAGGAGAGCGGTTCCGCAGGCTGCGAGCGCAGGGAGCTGGAAGGGAGATGCTGTCAGAGCAGCTCTTTGCCTGCAGGACTCACGGGACCAGTGCTGCGCTCAGGGAGGAGCAGGTTTCTCCTCCCGCAAACTGTCCGTGGCTGCACCAGCGTTAAGAGCCACAGCTTGACATAAGATTTAGCAGCTGTGAGGGTTAACACGGGGGAATTAACAGCCTTCATGAGGTGGGTTCCTGGCTCAGCTCTGGCACCAGTTTTGGGCCAGCTGAGCACACAGGGGTGGTGCTCAGCAGGGTGAGCATCACCTGGGCCAGAGAGAGAGCAGCAGAGGTCACTAAGCTCAGGACAGGGAGTCTCCAGCCACTCTCAGTCCAGCGTACCACCCTGGCACAGAGGTATCGGCTCCAGCCCAGCTCAGACAGGCCTGCTCAAGCATCCACAGAGCACAGCGGGGGCATGACGTTAGTCACTGTCTTGCATGTCATGAGGAAGTAAATTCTGGGGCACAGCCAAGACACCATCCAAATCCTTAGACAGCTGGAGCATTTCAGTCTGCTTTTCTGGGGAAGCGGCAGGTCAGCGGCCTTAGGCACTCTTCCCAGGCAAGACCCAAGGAAGAGGGTCCAAGGAGACCCTCAGGGTGTCTCTCACAGGGGGCAGCCAGCCTGACCTTGACAAGCATTCCCCAGCCAGGCACCGTAATGGATTTTGTGAGTGCATCTGGCATTTTGGCTGCTATACAGTGCCAGTGGGACACCTTCCCCAGGTACTGTCATGCTACAAAGACATTTGCAAGCAGATCTGGGTCTAGGCAAGTAGGAACAATATTCCTTAAAATAACTAGCCCTTTGCCTGTCAGCTTGGATTACAATCTCTGCTCACTCCTTCTGCTGGACACAGCTGCCCTTGCCAGCTAATGTAGCAGGCCAGGAGGTTGATCTGCCTCACTTCTGCTGTGGACACCAGATCATACATTGAAGATAAAAGAGCCTGGAAGCTATAGTTGTTCCTCTTGGCCACCTGGATTTGGTCAGTGACTGCCTACTTTGAAAGTCTGAACTAGCTAATTTAAGGAGGCAGGAAAAGAGAGGAAGAGCACAGCACACCTCCATCTCCCCTGCATCCTGGCCAAGCAGTGCGTTGACGGGGTGAGCGAATTGCAAGCAGTATGCAGGCTTTGGAAGAGGGAAAAGAGCAGATTCAGAAGACTGACTTCCTCCCAAACCAGTGCATCTTGAAGCAGTGTGACAGATGCCTGGATGGCTGCTCTCAAATTCTGCAGGGGCTTCTGCATGTCCAGAGAGTGGAAATCTATGAGCCCAGTAGATCAAGCTCATTCACTCACATCTTTTGGATGAAGATATTCCCACCTGCCTTTATTCTCCAGGGGCAGCAGTTGGCCTTCAGTCTTTACTAGCCAGTTTTCATCTGATTCCAGATGCTCTGGTAGATCATAATTTTATCCAAATGTTGCACTTGCACTAGCAGCTGTGTTCAAGGCATACTGCAAGGATCTGAATATGTACTGTGGCCTTTCTCTTCCCCAAGAAAAAAAGCACATATGCTTTAGGATAGAAAAAGCAAACACAGGTATGTTGGTAAAGAAAAGTAGATCCAATACACACAGACAGCCATCCAGTGAAATCAACTAAAATACGCCCAGAGACCTGTATCCAAAGGCTCTGTGAAGCTCCAGGAGTTACCGCTTTCAATTGGTATTTCATGCACATATCTCTGCAGGTATGAAGAATATCTTGAAAAACATGAGAATGAAAGCATGGCTCTCTCCATGAGCCTAGGCACAGCCTGAAACAATAGATCACAGGCATGAACCGTCCCATTTAGCTCAGACAGTTGAAAACCTAATGATGACAAACTAATGTTAACACCGATAGGGCTGGCTGGTTTTGAACAGTGCCTTTCAGTCTGAGGGAGTCCACAGCTTCTAAGGAGTTTCTGCAACAACCTCCACCTGGCAGAAAAGCACCGTCCCTCCCACCCCCTCCTCAGCACAGCGCACTGCAAACGTGGAGACAGCGTGAAACAAATTGAGGTTGAAATTAAAACAAATAACAGAAGCACTTCTGCAAGGACTGCATTATCCTGTGTTATATTTCATTCCAGGAAAAAGCAACAAAAGGGAAAAAAAAACTCTTGAAAATTAATCCACCACAGAATTTCCAGCCTGCTGCACAGGACACTGTATGCACAGGGGACCTGGCCACAATTTATTTCTAGACTGTCATGGGGGACACAAGAGACAGTAACTATAACCAGTCGGGCAGGAGCAAACCAACACTTGCAGTCCTCTTCTTGCTGCTATCCCCGATAGCAGTGTGTGCAACCTATTGCTATTTGGTTGCCCTACAATGGCATGACGCCTTAAGCAGCCCCAGTGATGGAGTAACAAATTCAGCATGGGCAGTCGAGCCTTACAACACTCAATTCCTTGTGAGTAACCTCACCACAAAACAAAAATAAAGCAGGGCGCAAAGCTTCAGACCCTCATGAACCAAACAGTGCTACCCTGCATGCATGAGCAATCTCCTCAAAATCCTCAGTGTGCAGAGCCCAGAGTAAGCAAATGCTCTGCGAAGACAAAATGCAGTGCATGTAAACAAGGCAGTGAAACACACTCTGAACAGGAAACGATTTCTTGTGCTAAGCTTCCAAAGAACTCGAAAAAATTACAGTATAACTCCAAATGCAAGCAATAGTAAGTCATCAAAGCCACGCTGATTTACCCCCATGGGCAAAACTTGTCCCCATAATAAACTAACAGATCATATTTGCTAGCGTAATGGCCAGCGTTCCCACACAGACAAATAATTTCGTCCTGAAAAAACAGGTTACAGCCATTATACACATCATCTCCAAAGCTCAATTAATTCATTTCTTGCTGACAATCAAGGTGTGGTTTGGGATCATGCAAGCAAGCACAGTTCAGTTCTGTTTCCAATTCATTCCTGAAATGCTTAAAACATGTAAAAATGCAACTGAATACTAACAAAGAGCAACTGTGCTATTTAAACTAGGGACTAAAGCTATGATATGGCTCTCAAAAAACCTGAATGCTTCCCCAGTAAAAGCAAAGAAGAGAGGGTAGAGCAGCCTCTTCTGTGGAAAAGGCTGCTTTGGAGGTTTGGGTAGATCCATTACCTTTTTGTCGCTCAAGCCAGACACCTGGTCCACATATTCCTCTTGGATCATGAAGGCAGCCAGGTTGGCAGTGTAGCTGGCCAGAAAGATGACAGCAAAGAAGGCCCACACCGACACCATGATCTTGCTAGTGGTACCCTTGGGATTCTGCACTGGCACGGAGTTGTTGAACACCAGCCCCCACAGCAACCAGATAGCTTTGCCAATGGTGAAAGAGGGACCTCCGGGCTCTGGAGTGATTGAGAAACACGATCCCACAGTAAGCATCTCAGAGTAAGTGGTCTGCATTTCTATTCACATACATATTTTGACTTCAGAGTTAAGAGCAGTATGTATTCCTATATGTGAGATGAATGTCCACAGCTGCACTCCCCTGTGTTCATGGCACCACATGTCAGCAAAGTGTGACCCTGAAAAATGATTTTTTAAAAACGTCCTCAGGCTTCCATATTTATTCTGTCTCAAAGATTTCCGCTGAAACCTTATACCAGAGCTTTTTTTAGTATCTGATTGGAGTATCTAAAAGCCCAAACATTCCATTTTGGTTCAAGTGTTGTCACCAGAAATAGAGTTTGCTCAGAAGAATTCTATCCTCATTTCTAGCTATTCAACAGTGATGTTGTCCTTGAACTCTCAGCATACACCTGTGCAAAACATGGTTTTCACTGTACTTGTACAGGTGCAAGGAAGAGCACCATCTGAAATAACAGGGCTCCAGAAATACCTCTGGAAGAAGGTTCCATTGCCCAGTCTGCTGAAGACACACAAGCTAGAGAAGAACACAGCTCCCTCTCCCCATGTTCTGTGTCTAAGGTACATAACAGTGACATATACTGTGGTCTATCTCAGGAAAATCAGAAGCTCTGCCCCAGACAGTCCAGGAGAAGATCCAGTGTTTTAAAAGCTGCTATTTTCCCCTTATTCACTTTTCAGCGTGGAAGTTCACTCATACCCCAAAAGCCATATGTGCTCACGAAGCACTAGGCCTGAAAACTTGTGAAATCCTGCATGTCTCCCTGCAGTCTCATACTCCTGGCATATGCTGATTCCATTAGTGGGAACCCAAATCAAAATTTTGCTCAACTTGATCACAAGAGGAGCCATCAGGGAGGCTGCAGGTGCAATTACTCCAGGGATCCTGCTTCAGACACCAAGACCCTCTTAGGACAAGAGCCTTCTGGCACAGTTCAAGGGTCTGTCACTTTTCCAGTGGTGCCAACCTGGCTCTGGAACCTTTTGGGTTAGCATCCCATGTTTTATCTCCTCCCTTGAGTAGGATGACTGATGCCTACTGCTGCTGCCTGTGATTAAGGCTGGCTCCAGCAGAGGAACAAATGGGAAGAAAGTTTTGACACTCTTCTCCAAACCCCTGAGCAGAGAATAGTGCTTTCATCTGGAAGCACTAACTGTGTTACTCGAAATACAACTGAAAGGTGAAAGGTGCTCATTTTGCACCCTGGGAACTGCACACCAAGTTCAAAGCTGAATCATCATCTGGGAAAACTGAAGCCTCTAGACACCAGGGAAACAAAGTTGCTATAAGAAACATGGTTTGGCAGTCCTTGTCTTTTTACGTGTTGGAATGGTAGTTTTATATCCCTCTCTACCTAATAAGCTTAAGACAAACAGGTGCAAAACCTGCAATCATCAGTTGGAACTGTAAGGTGTAAGGAAATCTTGAGAAGTTACCTCCTAAAGCCTTCCTCTCTCCATGGATCACCCCAAGTGCTTTCACAGTTACTTTGTCAGCCACAAACCAAGACAGCAATGGGACCCTCTGGTCCAAACCAGGTACCCGGAATCCTTCCGAGAAATCCAACTTTGAGTGCCCTAACAACAACTCAACTTCATTTAGGGGCTAGAGCAGGGCATGCCCACCTGACCCTGAAGAGAAAATCTTGGTGTAGGTAAAGAGAAAATGCAGGTGTGGGAGGCAGGGGTATACTGTTGTAGACTATTTCAAATGCAGCAAAAGTAACATTAGCCAGAGCTTCCATTACCAAACAAGAATTGCAGTCTCTGCAGCAGATTTCACATTATATCTGTCAGGGATAATATCGGCCTGATCATGCAGTACTGTTCATAATCACTCAGAATTATTGATACTTGCAGCTGCAGTTCAGCTAACTTAACTCCACAACTGCACACTTGTACTAAGAACTGCTTCTGGTTACACATCTATATTAATATCTCTCAAGAGACTCACAGGTTTAACAGTATTTGCTTGTGGCCACACATCTATGTGGTTATGATCAGTTGCCATAAAGGCCTTCCACAGATCCATGTTAAGAGAGTTCTCCACTTCCATATATCTGTTTCTGCCTGCGTTCTTATTAACACTTCTTTTTTCACTCCTTTCTAATTTGATGACATAAATTCACTCAAAGCACTAGATTGAGGAGCAAATGAGTGCATTTTCCAGTAACTGTCTCTCTCCCACTATTCTGAACAGACCAATAAACCCAGAAAGGTTTGAAAGGCTGATTCATCAGGGGATTAAGGTATGGAGATGACAGAAGGCTCAACTTGCTAATTGTCTTCATGCCAATAAGGCAAAAAAGGCTTTCTCTTAGGCTGTCTGTCCATCCTCTTTTTAATTCATCAGGCTGTCTTCTGAAAATCAGAACCACAGAGATCGGTCACTCACTTGTTCCCACCTTTGCTGCTGTCCTTGCAAGGTAGCCGATCACCTACTCCCAGGAAAATGAACTTCCCACTTTCTCAGTCGGCCTTAGCAAGCCAGAGAGCCATGTGGGGGAGGGACATGCCCAGGTGACAGATGTAGAATCTGGAGGACGTAGCACTATGCTGGGAGCAGCTTGCTCTCCGGGGAGACGTAGCACTGAAGGATGGATTGACAGTGCTGAGCGCTCCGATTGCCTCAGAGAGCGCAGCACCATGGACACTGCCAGCACCAGCTACCAGGACCCATTTTCCCTCAATGAGAAATGAGTTGGAGCTGGTGCGTGCTTTAGAGATGAAAGGCAACACAGCTCCGTCTCCCGAGCCAAGCAAATTATCCATTATACACATCTGCTCTCTTTAAAGCCTTTTTTCCACCTCCATCCCTGCCCTCTTTTAGTCTGAACACAGAGCTCAGAGAGGACTAGATCCATATCATGTTCAAGGCAAAGGAAACAGCCCAACAAGGGAGCCGGGACTGGAAGTGAGAAAGGATCATGGCAAGGAGGGACTCCCCTTACCTCTGCCATCAGCAAGGCACCGATTATAGCCCACAGGGCTGAAGTACTCAAAGACGAAGACGGCCACCGCAGAGATGATAAGCAGCATCACAAACATCATCACCCATACATCAGCACTGAAAGGCTCTGGAGAGGAAGAGAAAACCATGATGAAAGACCTGATACACCACCTCACCCCTCCCTCAACTTCTTTGCTCTCCAGAGCACCCCAGTGAGAATGTGGGGCAAACTGGGCTGGCAAAAACCAGAAGTTACAACAAAACCTTTCACCCGAGTTTGAAAAACTTCTTGAATTGGGAGAAGTGTAGTTTCTGTCTCTGTAATGACTGCATTCCATCTTACTGTTACATTTGTGACACATGGCTCCATCTGGAACTACATGCAGCCATTGTGGCATGCATTGATAAAATAAAATGCATTGATAAAAGATTGTTCCCAGGAAGTCCTCCAGCACCATCTGGAGAGAGTGGCGAAAATCAAGCGGAACTGGCAGAGTTTCAGACAAGCATCCAACTTTCAAGATGCTATTGAGCCAAAGAACATCTCCAAATTTCTGAGGTTCAGCCATAATGATAGTATTTTTTTCAGCTATTCCATTCCTGTAGCAATGGGAACAGTGGCTCATTCTAGAAATATTAGCATTCATATTCTGCAAGTGTTTAATCTCTGCCAGGTTTTCTCCTTCTCCAAGCCTGAACAAATAAAGATGGGACTGAACCAGATCAAAGAAACTTAGAATTTTGCTCAAGACTATAGCCAATATTGCAACCTCAGTTAAATTTAAAATTTTAGAGTTAACTTTATCATTGCTTTTACATACCCCAGCAATATCGGTGGACTTGGGTAAAGGCAAAAACTTCTGAAGAGTCAGTAGTCATGAAACTCCTACTTAAAGAGGTTTGGAAAAATTTCTTTACCCATATAAAGTTATTTCTGTTTGTAAATATTCTCAGGATGCTGGCAGAGAGCAGGCAGTAATTATATAGCTCATATACTGTGTTTGCTGCATCGTAAAGCGTTTTATAAAGCCAAATAGTAGATACTAGGAAGGCATGGATATCTTGGGGAAATGCAGTATCATTTCTACATTCTCTGGTCACCCTCCACCACCAAAGGACATTAGAAATCACTTTACTGGAAGTCATAGTGTCAGCCCAGAACTGGTGGCTCAACTATTCTTTAAAAGCTCTATTAGATCTCCAACTTCTACCAATTGCTCTGTCAAGGGAGGGTCAAGTTAATACTTTCTTTACAAATAATGTCTCTCAAAGTGCAACAATTTATTGCTAATTGTTATCACTAAGTACTATGGCATACCAGCTATAAGGTTTGAATCCATTTTCTTCTGGCCTAAACTCCTTAAACACACTATTAGTTGAGGCACTGGGAAAACACGTGCTGCTGAGTAAGTGACAACTCTGAGTGAGCCCATTCTTTGCTGGAATTAGGCATACAATTGCTGAGAAATGCCTTAGAACTTCTAGGCAGTGCCTGTTTGCATTTGCCTGGATTTTGCTTGCTTGGGATTTAGAACTAAACCATCATAGTTTATTTTTATATACCTGTCCCACAGGTACTCCCAAGAAGGGACTTTCAGGCTAAGAATCACAAGCAACCTTCACCTAATTTCTCATGAGCACTGGGTGAAGTTTTAATTTTAGATTAAAATGATACCTAAGAAGGCAGAAGGTGAGACAGTTCCATTGCTACGTGACACCATGACGCTGATTCCCGTCTCAATGAAGGGCACAGAGAAATCCACCACTTCTGAACGCTCCTCATTAATGGTGAGGGATCCCACAGCCATATAGGCCCGTTTGGTGACGACCTGGAGGAAGGAAAGTAAGAGATCACACAGAGACCTGAGGCACCTCTCAAGCACCACAGCCAAGCCCCTTCTCACCTCCCTGCCTTTCCACACAGTCCTTTTACTCCTGTAATCCCATTCCCTATATTGTTTCTATCATCTCTCCTTTCTAATCTTTCATCAGGACACCTTCTTCTTTCAGGAAATCTATAGACATTAATCTTCCCCTCAAAGCTGGTATATGTATAAAAAATAAATCCGCAGAGGTCTTAGGATAAACACATCATCCACCGAGAAGACGTCTTATCTCATTTTTCTGTCCTTGCTTTCTCCTCCCTCTAACACTGCAAAGTCTTATTTCATTCTTTATGCACCTTATATACGATGTAAGCATAATCTAGGTTGCAGCCTCTCTGGTGCATGGATATCACCCTCTTTCTTTGACTGTGAAAGCCAAATTTGTGACACTATAGAGAATAATAATTAATCATCAAAAAGGAAAGGTAGTAATGGTCAGAGTGTCAGAGCAGATTAATGCACCTAGTGTCCAGAAAGAATCCAAGACAACCATTTTTATAGGGTCACCTCTGTCCCTGCCCTGAAATGGGAACCAATAATGATAGGAGACCAGACCTGATCCATGTCACCCAGCCCAGGGATGAAGCCCACCATGCCCTCTCTTTGCTGCTGACCTCTCCAATCATTCCATTCCACGTCCCATTGATCTTTTTTCCATGCTTGCCATTAGTCACCAAGTAGAGGTCATAGGTGAACTTGACAGACTTTGAGATTTTCTTGAGGATGTCAATGCAGAACCCCTTGCAACATTTCTTCATGTAATCTGGCTCCTCATCAGTTTTGTTCCTAAACCATCACAACAATAATGGGTTAAAAGACTGGGGAAAACTCCCTTAATTCCCTTCTGTTGTCAGTATGCTCTCCCCCTCCCACAGTATAACGTGGAGAATTTCACTTGTGCTATCTGTGCTGGAGGGTGAATGGACACACTATGATGATTTGCCCAAAGGGGCTAGTCGTGAGTGGGCACAGGCCAGGTTGGGCAAACGGAGGTGACTATTCTTAAAACGATTATCAGGGTAAGATTGTATTGGCCCCACAAACTCTCTACATTCTGCTGAGAAGGCAGAGCCCAATAGGAGGAGAAAAACCCAGGGGTGCATACTCAGTCACTATGCGTTTTTGGCACGGGACCGTGTTCCTCATGCAGGTGCCACTTAGGGGGTCCACATTCTCCACAATGACGAATGGTGCCTCTTCCAAGGTCACAATACTCAGGTGATCATCCTCGCGTTCCTCAGAGTCAGGATACAGCTCAAAGCGGGGCCACACGTAATACTTCATTTGCAACTTTTTTTCCTTCCATTTCCCCACCTGAGGAGACACAAACCACAGAAGATAGACTTATAGCTGTCCCATCCCTCTGCATCAACCACAGTTCCTGCAGGCCTGGGCAGGAAGACCACTGTAGAGTACCAAAGCTCATGGCTCATGTAAGGTGAGGACACCTGTGGGGAGAAGGCTCTGAGTAAGTGGGTTCAAACCAGGGGAAAGTGGAGAACAAGAGATGACTGGGTTGTCTGATCTCTGTGATGGTCTCACTCTCTGGGAAAGTAAGCAGATGACCTGGGGGATACCATCACCATGGTCAAACAGACATGATGTCTTTCAACTTTCTCAGCAAACAGGAACAGAGCTTGACTCCTGAAATGTTGACTTCAGCTGACTAACCACAATAAAAATGCTTTTTTTTTCCTGCTAAAAAAGAGAAATATATACAAATGCTGAAACAAATGTCATTTTGAAACAGAGAAATTGAAATACTTCACTTGAAAAAGTCAAAAAAGAACTTTATTTTTTCAAAATTTTGTCTTCATTTGTGTTCAGTGAAATCCATCAAACATTAATTTTAACCAAACTTGATTTTGTCCAGAAATAACTCCTTCTTCTGGGAAAAGGTTGCCCATTCCTAGTCAGGACTGAGTTATTCCAAGAGACAGGCAACTGAAGAGGGAGATGTTCTGCATTTTCAGGAGTGTCTTCACAGTAGAAGAACATAGACAGAGACGCTTGGTAACAGTAGTTCTTGCTATCCCCTGTTAAGGCCTTACTGAAATACCTGCTCTTGTCCTTTCACAATGACTTAGTTAACGTACCTTAGCTGGAAACAAGGAATTGCTCTGTGTTTCTGACACATGAAAAATAAAATCAAAAAGCATCTATGATTTTTCAATCTTGCTATTTTTCCATAAGGATATATTCCAATTTTAGATCTTTTCATTTCCCATTTCTTAAGCAAACAGAGATTGTATCTTCAGCAGTCAGAAAAGGGGAGTGGGACTCAGTTGCCTTATACCTACTGCCACAAATAAGAGTTGTTTTGAAGCCACTCCAGTCCCTGAAGAGACGATACATATAGCACACCCACTGCCCGTGGTAGACCATTCCTTGCAAAAATTCCAGGCAAAGAAAAAACCTGAACATCAACTATGCTTTCAACTATCAAAGTCTTGCCTTTGTTCTCAATTCCGCCCATTACAGTTGACACTAATTAGCACCTTGGCTGGCAGTTGAAACTGAGAGGGCAAGAAACTAACTGGGCTTTAGAAAGAACTTTCCTGCACGATCCTCAAAGAAAGCCCTCCAGGCCAGGGCTGAGACATGTTGACTGGATGGCAGAGGCAGTGTGGGTGTGTGGGAAGCTTGCAGGACTGCTCTTAGCAGTGTACCTACTTGGTGGGTAAACAGAAAAGCGTCATTCCACTGCAGTCCAACACCCCTCCCACCACCCCCAAATTTCAGTCATTTATTTATTTAAATGGCAGGATGGGAGGGAGAAGCACTTATTAGAGGCTCATTAGGTGCCAGCAGTTATTCTGTGAAACTCAAAGCCCAGCTGGGGTTTGGCATTTGAGAGCAGCTAGAATTCACATAAAACACTTGTCACCTTCAAAACAAACAAACAAATGCTTCATCTGGCCATGAAAGAAAAATCCACACTGGTGCTTGTGGAGGGAGAAGAAAGGCAGAAGAAATCACCTAGAGACAGCAGCCTCCCCATCCATCCCTGCAGCACGACCACAGCACCTCAGTGAGGGCAAGGCAGTGGGTTTTGTAAGAAGGGGGTGAAGTAGCCAGGCAGCTGGTCGTACCTTCCCAAGGGCCCTTACGACCAGCAGATGGCAAAAAATGCCAAGGAGAGCTTGCCCCTAATGTTCACTCCACTCATGAAGTCACACTGCTTGGACCAGCAAGCAGGGTACACGGCTATTTTTTTTCTTTTTTCTCTCTTTTTTGTTTTTTTTTGTTAATTCAGTGGGCAGTGAGGAATTGTTTTGATTTTTAAATACACTTTGAGCAGCAGGTGAAAGCTGTCAGACTGGGAGCCCCAAGAACTGGTGGCCCTTTTTGTCCACAAAAGACAGGTAGTGTTGTCTAGGGCAGCAGATGGTCTGTACTCATGCTAATGTCTAAGCCTGGATGCGGAGAGTGCATTTCTGAGGGAATAAAGAGCATATACTCACACGCTCATCCAGGGTCTGCTCAGCCCTGGACTTCCACTCGTTGACCAAGCAAGTCAATTTATCATCATCTGAGCCAGAGATTTCCGCAGTGCAACTTTAGCCCTCAAGTAACTGAGCTCAAATACCCCAAACCAGTTCAGTGAAGCCACCAGACAAGCAGAATAACTGCTCACACGGGGCTCAGTAGGGACCAGTGATTAAGATGCTGCACAGAACAGCCCAGACTTCAGCTCAGTAACATTAACTTATCATAGAAATAAGCGGTTGATGAAAGAGACATCTTGCAGTATCTCAGCAGCACTTAGATATCACAGTAATAGGCACGATATAAAGCCCAAAGTGATAAATTAGATCAGATAGGCAAACCCAACTCGTAATTACCCAGACGTTCTCTGGGACAGAAAGGTGAGTTCATAAGGCTGTGTGCCAGGCACGTTTCGCAGTGTTGTACTACACGGACAACATTGTGAAATTAGGATAACAACGACAATCTTGCCACAGCTTCCTGCATGCTGAAGCACCTAACCTGCAAATACAGTAGTACATGTCTTTTCCTTATTATCCTAATAAAATCATTCTAAATTGTCCAAAAAGGAGGAAAAACAGGATGTAAGGGAATCTTCTGACCTAAATTTTCAGATTAACTATGGAGTGTCTCAAGAATACCTGCAAATATTACATTTTATTGCTAAGCTGAACAATCAGGCATGCCATATACCTGCAAACACGTACAGATATGAATAAGGGAAGTCAGAAAAGCTTTGTGAATTAAGAGATGGCACATTTCTTTACATGCCCATGCATGTAAGGGTCAAATATGGATGCACGTAGTTAAAGAAGAGCGGCTTAAGCAACATGTGGGCAAGGACAGTAAGGATAATAAGAAACGTCACGTGTGCAGAGGATAGAGACAATGCAAGAGAAAGAAAATACAAATGTGCATCGTATGCTAGATAATCTGCCATGAGAGGGAAGGAGCAATTCACTGTGGGGACAGAGGTTAGCCACAACAGAATTAAATGTCACAGATTTGTCCAGGTAATGATGCCTGCTCTTAAAGAGTATAACCTGCCAAGCTGTGCAGAGCAGAGCAAGGCACTTCTGAAGTCTCAGGGTATTTGGTATTAACAGCTTGTGAACTGTTATTACTTAGGCTCTGCTCAGTGCTCGCCTCAGCAAAAAGAGGAAAAATAAACCATCCCAGGCATCCTACATATTTGTCACCCTGCAGTTTCGAGACCCACTGGGCGTTCTCTGATCAGTCTAGTCATCCAAACTCCCACCAAAAGCCCTGAAGGGTCACAGAATCAGCAAAAGTAAGGATGCTAGGGATCTTCAAAGCCGCTTTTCTAACCATATTCTCCAACCCCTAGGTATGTTTCTGTATGCCAGAGCAGGGCTCCTAATGGCCAGAATTTCATCTTAACTTCCCCTTGCTCTGTCTGTATCACATCTGATCTTATTAAGAAAGGAAATTCACTTTGGTTTGGGGGTGAATTTGGAGGTGTTGAAGCAGGGGAGCAGCTAACTTTTACCTTAAATACAAGATCCTACTTTGGATAACAAGCTGTTGGAAGTAGAAGTCCAATACATTTGCAAAGAAAGAAAGTGAGAACTATTGTAGAACAAAAAGTCCATCATATATGCTATTGGTTTGCCTAAGTATATAAGCTACTTCATGCAGACAAAAGGTAAGATTGCCTATGCAAGAGGAAAATAAGTGAGAGCCTTCCGAAAGCCTTCCAGCAGGCTGGCAAATTGCCTTAACCGCGGTATAATGTAGCCAGAATAAAAGTGCTCTGCAGTATGTCAATGCGTATCTTTAATGAAAGGTGTATCATATTAGTTCCCTGAAACTAATTCTTAACAGAGGCTTTCCTCTCCTCCCAAAGGAAGCTAAGGCTTGTAACAGCCATTTGTGGCAGATGTTTGTCTAACTTGTCCTTACACTGACAGAGAGACCAAGATCTCCGTAGGCAGTCTATTCCAGTGCCTAACTATCCTTCCCTTTAAAAAGTGTTTTTTTCCTGATGTCTAACCTAAATCTTCTTGCTGCAATTTATACCAGGAGAGTATGTTTCCTTATTCTTCTACATGTGCTCTTTTCAGTGTTATCAGGCCAGTAAGATATTTATAACACAGAGGAGTTGGTAGTCTCATTCAATGGATATCTTATATGCTGCACTGACAAAAGCAACCACCTGTTCAAATGACCAGCACCCAGTCTCACTATTTACAAAACCTTTACCCAGATGGGTAGTACAGACAAGTACAAGCTAGTCCCATGAACTTCCAAAACTGCTTGTTCCAGCCAGGGCAGAAGACAATCTCTGAGCTCCTTCTGGTATGCCAAGGCAGGACTTCAAAACAGAAGAGCATCTGGAGAAACCTCTAACTAATGTCAACAGATGGAAAAACAAAACCTCCTAGAAATTTGGCTTTGAAGGACTAGGCAGCAGAATACAATTCTGGACAAAACCAGAAATGTTATACATTTCTTAGGCAAGACGCCCAGAGGAATTGCATTTATATTTGGGGTGAAGGTTCAGGGGAAAGCCTGAACCTTCAGGTACTTGTTTTTCAATGGGCCACGAAAGAACTACTTCTGGGAAAAGTCTTATGATGGTTTTTATTTCATTCAGGCTCCCGTTTGAAGTGTGCCTTGCACCACTCTCTTTTCGTCTCTCACTTCCTGCCATTCCTGGTATAGAAGAAATACAAAAGGAACGAAAGGGATTTGGTTTCATTTACAGAATAAAAGAAGAACCATTCCAAACTCACTTAGGACTTGAATTTCTTTCTGCATTTCCCCAAAAGGTCAATGTTTCCTCCCTTATTACCTTTTTTTTTCCCCCAGGAGCTAAGGGGCTTGTTCATTACAGTGGGGAAGCACTAAGGCAACAACACAGAGCATGCATTAGAAGGCAGAAATTCCCTGTTCCACCAAGGATCTCTGGAATCTGATCTGCACCCTTGTGCCTCCACTCCACATTGAATAAAATGGAGATAATGGTATTTTTTCACCTCTGGGATGCACTGGGCAGATAAACACAGAAAAGGCCATCAGGCTCACAAATACCATGGAAATGAGGAGACACACACGTGTCTAGAGCTAGATGAGGGAACATATACGGCCTGTACCTGTGGATGGTGTAAATTTGAAAACTCCCCGTCTTTTATCTTTGCTGTCAGATAGTTAACTGGAAAAAGCTTATGTAACTTTTACACCTGATTTTAATACACAAAAAAGGGAAGATCAAATATAGAAAAGGTAAAGGTTGGATGTTGGGCAGCGGGCAGAAAATAGCAGTGTTATTGGTAACACAGCTGATGGAAAAGCATACCTAACCCCTCTGGGAAGCAGGGAGAGTCCAGGGAGAAATAAGAGTCTTGTCAGTACAATTTGTACAGATCCTGAATGAGGACATGGGAAAAACAGAACAACTGGGCAGGACACGAGAAGGGCTACTGTAGGAATAATAGAAACACCATAGAAATAGCAATTATAACTGGGACACTGCCAACGGAAGTAAGTACTGCTCAGGGTACGTAAAAGTAAAGGTAAACCTGGGAGATGCTGTTCTAACCTTAATGCTGCAGTAGACTGTAAAGAAATAAATCATGCATGAATAAAGTGGAATCAACTGGGATTGGGATAGATTTTGGAAGGCTGGTGCAAGATATTCTACCAGGACTGAACTACAGAGATCTACTGTAGCTCCACAGGCTTGGCTTTCAGTCTGGATAGAGATGTCATTACTGTTATTAAAGAGAAATTATATCAGGAACTAAGTCATTATGGGACATTTTAGCTTCGTAGAGATACGATGGAGAAAAAATGCAAATTTTAACAGCAGCAACCTGATGTCTTTTTTTTCTGGATCTGATAGTTGATACATTTCTTCACCCCAAAATTACTCAATAGGCAATAGGTCATGCTGTTTTACACTCACTTTGGGCAAAGCAGTGAGGAAACTTACAGAAAAGCTAGTTATCAGAAATAACCTTGGATTGAGCGATTAGGGGAACAGAAAGCCTGCCTTAAAGGAGGAGATTAAAAAGCTTGTTTAACCTAGATAAATGAAAGCCAAGAGGGGATATGACTGCTCTGTATAAATAAAGGGGGGACAGATACACAAGGGAGGAAGAAAAGGGTTTTTTAAGCAGAAAAACAATGTTGGTACAAGAACAACTGGCTGTGAGGAAACTTGCCTTGAAAATAAGATGGATTTTAACTATCAGAGAAGGGAAGTTCTGGAACAGCTGCCCAAAAGGAGCTATGAAAACAACTAAAATGGGGTCGAGAAGCAACACAACTGGTTTGCATAGGGCTATATGGTGTTGCTGCCTAGCGCAGCAGGGATGGAACCAGATGAGCCTTTCCAGTCCAGTGGCCTAAAGTAAGCAGAAGCAAGAGGAGGAATTCATAGAATCATAGAAGGGTTAGAGTTGGAAGAGAATTTAAACATCATCTAGTCCCAACCTCCCTGCCATGGGCAAGGACACCTCCAATTAGACCAGGTTGCTCAAAGCCCCACCCAACCTGGCCTTGAACACCTCCAGGGATGGGGCCTCCACAACTTCCCTGGGCAACCTGTTCCAGTGTCTCAACATCCTCAGAGTAAAGAATTTCTTCTTGATATCTAATCTAAATCTACCCTCTTTCAGTTTAAAGCTGTTACCCCTCGTCCTATCACTACACTCCCTGATGAAGAATCCCTCCCCAGCTTTCCTATAGGCCCCCTTTAGGTACTGGAAGGCTGCTATAAGGTCTCCCTGGAGCCTTCGTTTCTCAAGGCTGAGTAACCCCAACTCTCTTAGCCTGTCTTCACAGGAGAGGTGCTCCAGCCCTCTGGACCATGATCATCTTTGTGGCCCTCCTCTGTGGAAAACCTTTTCTCCTTGACTTTTCAGCCTGCAGGTGTCAAAACTCGGTCTTAATCATTGTATCTCTGTCCCCTACCTAACCCATGTAAACAGAAAGGCTCTTGCTATTGATATCTTCACTTCCTAGGCTCATACTTCCCTCATTCAGCAGCAAAACCTTCTCCCGTGCACTGAGAACAGAACATTCCTCTTAGCCTGCACCCAAGCTGGTTAAGTCATGACTCTCACACTTACAGCGCTGACATCACAGCCATTACCAAATGTATAATTCCTGATGCTACAGGTCTGTGTCCTCACATAGGCTGGTCTACAGCAGGTGGAGAAGAGATGCCACGGAGAGCTAAAATCTCCTGTTTACAGACACTTAAGGTGATTAATTAGCCACATCAGCCAAAGCAGACAAGAAATGGTTGTGAATGCTCCACATGCAAAATTAATTAACACAGAAACAACACTCCTTCCTGAACCTCAAGTTCACCTTCCACAACCACCTGGGGAAGGCTGCTTTCTTCCTTGCACCTGCAGAAGCAGGAATTGCTTCTAATAGCCTTTCAATTAAACACATAGGCTGCAGGAGATGGTGGAATTTTCTTCCCTCTATATTTATACCGCACCTAGCATATGCCAGAGAGAGGCTTGGCTTAGAATACAGACACTGTGAAGTACTTGCTCTTGCTTTACAACTCATTCTGGGAATAAAAGCTCTTTGCAGAAACACAGTCCCCCAGCTCACTGAGGTCTGGCATTTACACAGCTCCTGCCATTTTTGCTGAAACTTTTCTTTCCTGGTGCATTTATATGCTTTTTGCAGTTGCTGAGGTCCTGTCCCCTGCCGTGATTAGCCTGAGAAGGTTAATGAGATATACTTTGAGCGCTTCTGACTTCTGCAAAGTCAATGAACTATGGAGCTCCACTGGTGTCACAGAAAGGTCAGAGCTGTGAGAATGCCAAAGTGTTTGCCTTGGTAAATCATTCCTCCAATCCAGAAATTAGCAAGAGATCACTACAGGCATAAAACCAGTCAGGATCACCTGATAGCTCCCTCTGGGAGATGGTGGTGTTCTTGGTGGTAGTGTTAACTTGGTAGCCCAGGAAGTGGTTCATCCAGGCAAGGCTGGCTCATGCAAGAGCAGCATGGTTTCCAGGGGAACATATTTGTTCAAGGTCCTTAGTGCTACCTGATGTACACATGACCATGGTTTATGGAAATGCAGACTGCAATCAGCAGGCATAATTAGCAGACATGAGGAGAGAGGTTAGAGGAAGTTGTTCATGGTAGAGTGAGCTGTGATCTGAGTAGGCTGGAGGATGTTACTCAGCAAAGCCGTAGCTTCTAGGTGGGGTAAATCAAGTGTTAAGATTTTGGATGAAGGATTAAAAAAAATTATATCTTAACAAACACTGCAGACCAACTGTACCATCCAGCATAACCCACCTCCAGCTAACAGGCAGTGACAGCACCTGACTCAGGCTCTTACTTCAGTAATGTTGCATCCTTAGAACCATCATGCCCTTCTGAAATGACTCCATGTGAGGAGAGGGGAGCTTAATACAATGTCCTAAACTCCAGCAACATCAGTCTATTCTGATTCTGGTCTGGGAAATAATATCTAAAGCTACGGAACTTATACTGCCCCTATCCTTGCGCATCTAAGGTGAAAGAAGGTTTCACCTTGAGCATCTTTACTGCTCTTCTCTGCAGAACCATGGGGCAGGGGAAAATGTAGCAGCGATACTGGTAAGATCATGTGTTTTGTGTCACAGGGGGTTCAGGATTCACAAAGGTTTAAAGAAAAATGTATTTTTATGTGCATGTATAGGCATCTAAATGCTTTATTAAAGCATTTCATGGTCTCTAGGACTGCATCCGCATTGTGCAGGTGTGTGTCTGCATCTAGTACGTGTCCATGCATGTAATGCCCTATCTAATGATTTTTTCCCTTGGCTTTCCCTGTTGAGTGCTAGGCTTGGGTTTGCATTTTGCTGATCTTTCATTTCTTTCACTCAGACTGTTTTTTTCCCCGTAAAACATGTTACACAGAGGGAGGGGTAGGCTTGCCAATTCACACCACAATCTGGGAAATGGTTTAGAGCTTTGGCTGTAAGTGGGTCCTGTACAGCAGTGCATAAAAGCCCGACGTGTGTTCCCTTGTGCAGTGACACCTACTCTTTACGCAGAGAGAATATCTCTCCCAGCATCTCTTGGGACCTGAGGCTGAAGGAATGTTTTAAAATGCAGATCCAGAGGAAGGCCAAAACAGCTTTCTTTTGCTGAGAAAAGCTCAATGTTGAAGTGGGCCCTGGCAGGGTTAGGAGAGGAGACAACATAAAGAGTGAGGGGGTGGGTTGCCTAATCCTCACTGTTTTCTGAGCAGTGCAAGCGAGACCGAAGGCGCTGCTTTGAAAAGCATCTCTGAGAATATCAGAGAGAACCTTTAACTTTCACCAGGGGGGGTGTCGCAGTGGGTGAAACACCTCCCCGTCCTGAATACACCAGCCCGAGCCCCTGCCCTCCCCACGGCAGCCCCGCATTGCCCCCATGCAGAGATGCACGCCTGCAGAGACAGACACAGGCGGGCACGGCTGCATGCACGCCCCTCCGCAGAGAGATGCAGCGTGCTCAGCTCTTCTCTTGCTGGTGAAAAGGGGAAGAACATGCCTCCTCTGGAGGAATTACTGCACATGTTGGGAGCAAGATTTCAGGGAAAGCAGTTACAGAGCTGCACGCCTCTGTTCCTCTGGGCAGGTGATTGCAAATGCTGTCCTCACCCGCTGCACACCCTTTGTCCAGATCTTGGCTCTGGATTCACAATGCCATAGCCATAGCCAGCCCTACCACCTCTGCACTTTCAAGGTGCATGTCTGCATGCCCCCCCCCCCCCCCCCCACCCCCGCCGCCCGCCCATCCGTGCCCAG
>VZSZ01003906.1:359581-407946 GCA_013398815.1 Ibidorhyncha struthersii
TGGTTCTCTGCCAGGTCTCTTCATTCGGCTTTGCAGAGGGGCCAGATGGTGAGCAAGGCTGTGGGATAGGGGCAACCAGGGACACCCTTGTTGCTTTCCTTCTACCCTGTGTGTGGTTAAAGGGCTGCTCTCTGGCATCCTTGCACCTTTTCTTATCCAAAGTCTCCCTTGCCTGTCGCCATGGAGAAGGCATGGAGATAACCTCATGCCCTGACTCTGCTTCTCCCTCCCTCCTTCTTTCTTTTATTCACTCAAGTGGTCCCCAGTAAACACAGGGGACAGGGTATGGGGGTAGGGGGAAGCAGAGGCAGCAGACAGCCCCCACCTCAGCCATATGAGCAGAAAGGGATGGTGGTCCCTCATGCCCTGGCTCATCAGCACCCTGCCTCCTGCCCAGCCACACTCCTGCCCCCCATCACTGATGTCCATCCATGGACATGGTCCCCACTGCACAGACCTGTCTCTTCACCACTGCCTCCATCATGTCTTCAGTCTGCTGCCCTGCTACCCCTCTGCCAGGACCAGTGTCAGGAGTGAGACCAGTACAAGCAGTGCAGAAACCCACAGGGATGGGGGGGGTAACTCATGGTGTGATTTCGCCCCTATCTCAGCTCCCACTGACTTCAAGCTGGGCTGGGTGGTTTATCCTCATCCCAACAGTGCCCAAACAATAGCCTTGACTCTGTCCTGAAATTAAATGCTGTCCCAAACCAGAGCTGTGTCAGCGCTGCACATCTCCACAAACAGCGAGCATTGCCAGGGTACTTCTGTCCGTGCTGCTGCAGACCAACCCGTCACAAGGGAGAGGCTGCCAAGCCAGCCGAGGGCTCCCAGGAGCTGGTGTAGGCTCTAGTCCCCAACTGGAGACTCCTGCCTTAGGAGCTCATGCTTCAGCCTCTCTGGTGGATGAGGTCTCCAGAAAGAGACCCCACGAGCTGCAGGACCCCTGCCTGACCCACTGCTACAGCCAAGCACTGGGCTTTGCTTGAAAACCATGGTGCTCTGCTATGTTTGGGCAGAGCATTAGACAAGACCTGCCAACTCTACCTACACCCTACAGAGAAGCCCTGACCCTTGAACAGAGCCCACCAGTGGAACAGCTGGTTTACTGCACATGTGTGCATTACTGCCATGTTGGCTGGAGCCAGCAAGCACTCTGTGAGCAGCAGAGAGTGCCTCTGCCAAAGGTTTTGCTCCTTTCCCATCCCATACACAGGTGCAGACACACACACACACAGAGGTACCCCCAGCAGCAGCTATCCTAAGCTGATCTGGGCTTGGAGTCCAGGCAGAACTGCCAAGGGCCCAGCTGAGGCCATCTGGGCTGCAAGTCATCTCTGTGCAAAATGAGTAAAATCAGACCTGAGTGTGGATAGAGAGAGAGAGGTAACCTTGAAATCAGCAATTTGGGAAGGAGAGAGGCAGCTATGTATTTGTCAACCCCATCTAGCAAAGAAGGGTTAAGCCAAGGACTGCTTTCTTGGGAGCATGGCCATAGGGAGATAAAATCCTCCCCTTCTCTCAGCCCTGACGGACCTCAGGCGCACCTATTTTTCAAAGATTTGTCTGTCATTTTGTGCCTAAATATGTCAACACAAAGCAGATCTTGTGCCATTCCCTTTCTGCAGCCTAAAAGTAGGAGAACAAGCATGACAGAGGCAGTCTTGGAGACATAAGATGAAGCTAAGGCTCTCAGCAGGTTGCAAAAGGTCTTTCGTGGCACATGTAAGTCCACATGTGGAATGACTTCTTGCAGTCTGGAATTAGCTGGATGACTTCATATGTGTATTTAAATGTGTGTGTACTGTTTAGTTACCTCTATTATAAGGGAAGTAAGTAATAAGCCTGTTAATTAGGTTCTTTGACACTTTCCATTATAAAAGTCTTCAGGCCTGTTCCCTGAGAAAACCCAACATCTCCATGTTTTGCAACAGGCATTTGAAAGTCAGCAGGGAAAAAACCCTGAGGCTAAGGACATGATTTTTACTTTGGCCCATCAAATTTCATTTACTCTTAACTGCATTATAAACTGTTAAATAATCATCATTTCTTTTCTGTCACTTTCTTGCAGAAATCCTGGCAGACAGCCCAAACAGCATCTGAGCATAAACGTTTTAAGAGCTAAGCCCATCAACCCAGTAAAACAGTGGGGATATCCCCACCAGTACCACAGTCAGCATAAGGAACACCTTGGCTTTAGCAGAGCAAGGGAAAAGCAAAAGTCCGATCAGGCTGCCCACAAAATGTGGACAAACCATCCAGGTTCTCCTCTGTCTTTTAAATGCACCCCACTGTGCAAAGGTCACTTGCACTCCACCATTTAGGATGCAGAAGAAAAGGAAACCAGTTTGAGCTGTCATAACTGTCTGTGGAACAAGTACGGGTTAGTCACTGGATTGAGCAGTCAGACTCGGTGCTGAAGGCTCAGCGTGCATAAGAATGAACAATACATTTCTACAGAAAAGACTCTGGGTTTTCCCCTTAAAAGCAAAACAAAACACACACACAGAAAACACATAGAGCAAACTACACTACAGGAACTTTATTTAGGTTGAAATATTAGGAAATGGCAGGTTTACGGTTTCCTTTTCAGCTTTTCTTCCACCGCACTTGTGTGTGGACATTTTGATTCAAGTATTAATTAATGAGCGCATGCAACTGTCTCCATGGGGTCCCTGCCTCAATCCTGGTACTGCAAAGAAACTTGAAGGAGCAGAATTAAGGTGGCCTAGAAAATAAGACTGGCATTTCCTAGCTTGACTTCACAAGATAAAAATGAAATCACTGTTCTTTTATTTTCTGTATGTAATTGCTTATACAGCTTGAATGTGCATGAGCTCTTATAAAACCAATAAAAGGGCCAAGAAAGCATCAGGGAAGATGGAGAAAGAGCTATCCCTGAATCACCAAGCTCTGGCAGAGAAGAGAATAATAAAGAAACGGCAACGGACAGCAAACCAATCAACCAATGTAGAGATTATGCAATCCCACTTTATGACGAAAGAAGCAGCACTGACCTTGCCAAGGGGTTGAACGAGGCAAAGAAAGTAGAAGCCAAATTGGAAGGGGGCATTGGAGAGAGGTGGAAGAGGGTGAAGCCGGCAGGTTCCTCATGGTCATGGTGCCCAGAAAGTGAGAGAAAAGGAAGGTGCTAATCAGGCAGATTACGCTGCAGGCAGGTTTCTCACATTGCAGCAATATGCTTGTGACAGGCTAAGGGAGAGAGAGGGCTGGTCTGCACGGGAGGTATGGACAGGACCAAGCTGGTCTGGCCTGTGTAACCTTAGCGTAGAAGCACGAGGGTGGGGGTAGATGGCATGGGGACACCAAGCCAGTTATGGTCCAGATGCCGTCTAGCCACATTAGCCCAGCAGGGCTAAGATGAGAGCTGAGGCAGCTTGCCAGGCTCACGCAGCTGCCTTGCACCACGCCATGCTGCTGAGTCCCTGTGGCGCTGCTCTGCACAGCGTGGATTTACCATCTCAAGCCTACGCCAGCACAGGCAACGTGTAGCTGGGTTTCACAGGGCAAACTTGCCCTAAGCAGCTGCAGCAGCTGTGCAGAGCGCAGATGCTCTCTCCCCAAATGCCCAGGAGTGAAGGGACCCACGTGCTGGCAGTAATCTTGTCCTGTGCTTACTCTGTGACCTTAGGCAAGCCACTGAAGCTTTCTGGAGCTCAGTTTTCCCTCTACAAAAGGCTCTTAATAATCCATCCCATGTTGCGAGGGGGATGAACAGGGACCTAACAGCTGGGAGCAATGACAAAAGCCAGTATAGTAAGGAGGTGCCTCAGCTTATCCACCCCAGAGGAAATCGTGCAGCTCAGGGCTGCACCTACAACACCCTCACACCCCACATCAGTGGAAGGAGCTTTGCTGTAGAAAGGTGATGGTTACTGCAGAGCAGCCATGCACGCTGGCAGTCAGCAGTGGAAATCACGCTGATTAATGACAGAGCGGCAATACAGCAGGTCAGGCATGTGGATCGACAGCTGTAAAAGGAACAGTGGGATTTTATATGGTACTCGCTAAGGACTAGTTTGGGATCAGGAGATTAACTGAAGCTTGAGAGCACATTCTTGGGTCCTCTCCAGCTGCTCTGGAAGCTGAAGTGGCACAAGTGACCAGGCAGCTGTCTTTTCTGAAGATACCTTTCCTGAAAGAGGGAGCACAGAGATGCTCGAACTGGCACAGTGGTGCTCAGCCCTGCCCCTTCCAGCCTCCAGGAAGCAGACCCATCTCACCTCCCACGCTCAACATTAAAGCTCAATTAGCTGAGGCCCCAGGCCACAGCTCTCTGTCATGGCTCTGAAGCAGCCCTTCTGCCACTCCAGGACCCCATGCAGTAGGTCACCACACACACAGGTGAGATGTGGGTGGGAGAGAGGCTGCAACCGCTTCTCCTGTCCTGCCCTCCTCAGAGCCTTCCTCCAAGGATGCTCCCCCAGCTGTGGCTGAGAGCTGTGGATCACCAACACAGTGCTGTCTTGCACAAGGAAATGGAGGGTGCCTCCAAGACCAGAAACAGCCTTGGAGAAGGACCAGCTGATCAGCAGTCCTCGGTGACAAGACAGGCACTGTGGTGGGGTGGCCTGCCAGGTGCAGAGCAGCCCCATGGCCAGCGCAAGGCACGTGCAGGTGCAAATTTGCCTCAGTGCCAACTTTAGCCCTGCCTGCTTTTCTGCTGTGCCAAGAATATCCGGTAAGCCAGGCCTTACCCCTCTTGCGACAGAAAAGATCGTGCTTACGACTGAACATTTATCCCTTCCAGTCTGCTGATTATTTCACCAGGCAACCTTAACGTTCCATTAATATCAGTCTTTGTGGAGCTAAATATATACACTAAGCACATATACAAATACATATAAATACATCTCTATCTAGCAGAGAATCCAATTAAGTGAATATGTTACGCCTTAGCAATTAATGAATTCAACAAGCTGAGCTGCCTCTTGCATATGATTAAAGTTCAAGCAATATCAATCACGACAGCAAAAAGAGTCCAGATTTTCCTACGTGCTATCTACACAGAGATTGTTAACACTTAAATCGATGAGCAAATTCAAGTGTGTTTGCAAACCTCGGGAAACTTATCTTCCCAATGACATACATCCTGTCCTTCAACTCTCAGTAGCCTGTTCTTGCATGCAGCATCTCAGACTACTCGTGCCTTCTTATACATCTTCCTGCAGCATTTTCTGGATGTCAGGTCTGTAAAAATGCTGGTGTCCTACAGGTCAAAATAAAGCAAATTCCATGAATTAATGGAGCTGGCTCTCTAATCACTTGTCTGGTACAAATGCTTTCTTTCTCTTTGTGTTCAGTTGCCGATATTTGTTTATGTTTATATATGTCTAAGTGTGTGTTTGTGTGCACACATGTGCGTGTGTTCTTTTGTACGTTAATCTTTTTTCAGGACAAGGCTTTTTTGTGCAGTTTCTGCCTCTAAGCAATAGACAATACCAAGCCCTCTAGGGACTGCTCATTCCCTCCTTCTCTCACAATACCCCTCCTCTGCATTCATAAAACATTCCCCAGGGGCAAGTTCTACATAAATAAATATTTAAGTAGCCATTAAACCACAGAAGATGCAGAAAAGCACATGAGGGACTTGGCTGCAGTATTCAGGGCACAGAGGGGAAAGAACAGAGGCATGGCTTGGAGGGTTGGGAGAAGACAAATGATGACGAGAGTTTGAACTGGAAACACAACTATCCCCTTCTCTTTCCTGACCCAGCCCGCACAGCAAGTTGGTTTTTACCCTGAGACCACAGCTGATCTAATACAGGTCTGCGCTAGTACAGCTGCATAAATCCAAAAATCAAGACTGTGCTTTATTGGGAGGCTAGTAGAGGAAAGAGCCTTTAACTGAGACACCAAAGACACAGCTAAATAACTGTACTTCTAATGCTGAGTCTTTTTTATTTTAGCTGCTCTATTGTTCTCCTAGTTTGTTGACACATTCCAGAAAGAGACCTCAAATGCCCAGAAGCAGGCCTGAGCCCCAGTCCTGGTTTCTCCTTTGCCTCCCTAGCTGGGTACCAGAAGGGACAGCTGGCTGCCCTCCAAAAGCCTGCAGCCACTCACCCACCCTCATCCCTGCTACGTGGCTCAGCAGAGGCTGTTACCGTATCGAAGGATCCTTCCAGGCTCACCAGCTTGTGGATCTTACACCCATTTGTGTCTACGACTGTGGCACTACAGATTTCACAAGTCTCTATGAGATATTACAGAATAAAGTTTGGATCTTTTCTAGACTACTTGAGAAACATTGGTTTGAAAGTGGGTATTATAGGGAATAGGGTATAAAATTGGCCATTTATGTCACCTATGTAAGATGGTAGTTTGAGGGGTAAGAGCCATATAAAATATGCCGTACCCCAGGAAACCACACACTATTTGTATGCTTCCCAACATATCCAGAAGAGCTAAAAAGCATTGAGCAAATTCAATCAAGAGCCAGTTTCTTGCCGAGCTGTGGGAGCACACTCTGGCATACACACAGAGCCCACAGCAGGCACCAGCAGACTTGATGGACCACTTGCATGGTTAGAGTAGGACATTTTTTGTGCACTGGCATGCAGCTGTCAGAGGGTAATGCTTCAGAGAGATTTGGAGATCTTTCCTTCAGGAGTATGTCCCAAATTTTTTCACTTCCCCAGAGAGCCAAAAAGGTCAAGGAAGGCCCACTTTCGGGTTCACTAGTTTTATTTTCTCCTCTAGATACAAAGATGCTGGCTGCTATTTGAGTTGTGGTAGGAAGCAAGCTGTCAATGACAGCTTTGGGTCCAAAGCGAATGCAACCAGCCAAAGCCACTTCTCTGTGTTTCAGCAATTTGTACAGGTTTTCTTCTGCCTCACCAGGGTGTTTTTATCACCATTTTACCCTGTTCCACACCAGTGTCCTTTGGGGAAGGGAGACACTTTGGGGAAAAAGCTCCTTATTGATAACGAGCTCTGTATGTAGACACCAAAAAAAACAGCCTTTGCACATATGCAAACAAGTGTGCTCAACAGGAGTGAGAGAGGGGATGGTTTCTTACCTGAACTCTGCAACAAGCATAAAGAAACGTACCTCCATCCCTAGTCAGCCTTCTTGCCTTACAGGGAGAAGTGCCCTGTCTCTCAGACATTTGAAGAGTGAGAAGAGCTAGCAATATCCACCAGAGCAGTAGATGGAGGTGCCCTGTCAGTGCGGTGTGTACCACTGAACATGAGAGACCAGCCCATTCCTTCCATCCTTTCCCACTTCTCTGTAAGCAGACTGGAAAATGAAAACACCCTTCCCACAAACAGTCATCTAGATGTCAAAGTATAACTGCATTTGCGCAGTTGGGATCCCTTGGGATTTTTCACCCCACACAGCCGTCACAGCTGACGATTCCCCAAAGTGGCTGCTGCATTGTCAGGCTCCTTGCAGTTTGCTTTCTCTATGGCATCAAGCTCTTTCCACCCATCACCTTCTCCTGTCTGTGATTACCACTGCCTGTCAGCACTGCAGTAAATACGTGTATATTTCCGGGTCTCTCATTTCTCACTTTACAGAACTCTCTCTCCCAAAATATGCAGACACTAATATAGAGAACAAAAAGGAATTTTTGACCGGCTTACTTGCTCCACTTACTATGCATGAAACTACCTGCATCTAAGAACTTTTTTCTGCTTCCTACAGGAGGCTGTTGCACTTCTGCAACTGTGACATTGTAAAGCTGTTGTCATAGGTGCCCATGAGCTTATAGGTTAAGAAAAAGTCACATCTCATATGAGAGCTGGACAAGATATCTCCAAAAAATAGATCTCTGATGACATACAGCAAGCAGCACAGCAGGCCTGAGTGAAGGGGAGCTCCATGCTCTAACTCCTGGGCGTAGGAAAGCAAACCCTGCTGCTGGACAGACTGGCTTTTTGGAGGGGAACACAGCCAGGATCCTGACTCTGCATTGTCATCAAGGATGCAGGTCTGAGGTATGGGATTAGGGCCCAGGTCTGTTGACCTTCACAGAATATCATGGCCCTGCTCTCTCCCTTACTCTAACATCTTTTCACTTTGGCTGTGACAAACGCCTCTCAGTCCCCCACCCCCTGCACATCCATTCAAAAGGCTCTTTCAGAGATCATTTGCCTGATATCATTTTTCCCGTTTCTTTTCGGTCTTCCTTTGCCTCCCTTGTCAGCTGCATCAAGTGCCTCTTTTCCAAGCCACTTGATGCCTCTAATCCCTTAGTCAGTAACAAGATGTGAACGCTGACCTGCTCCACTTTCTTCAGTAGCTTTTCAGAGACCCACATAGCTTGTTTCAATTTTGGCCGCCTTCTTCAGGGAAGTCCCATGAATACCAGTGAAGTTATGCCATTGCTTTTCTTCATACCCAAACCTAAGTCTCTCTTTTGCCCAGACAGCTGCAGATAATTTGCAACAGTCAGGCTGCTGCTATGCTAAGATTATAGTCCACAAAACTTAGAAATCCTCACCCATTTTCCTCTCGTATTCCCCTAGCAGATCAATGCAAAAATGTTTGCTGCCATCAGTGGATAAAACAGACCACCTCTTTACAGACTTTCCCTAAAGCATGCACAGCAAGAAAATCCTGGATATTTACTACTGGTTTTAACTTGCCTGTGTTCCCTCTGCATTAACTCTCTCATATGTCTGCGTGACTATGTTTTCTCAGCTGATACTTACTAAGTGTTTAGTGGCTATGGCCATCATCTTGGTCTCTCTGTGCAGCTCCCAGCACAATGGGGCACTGGTTAATGGCAGGCCTTTTCAGAGACTACGGTAACACTAATAATCAAAATAACCAAAAGCTTGTTCTGCACAGTTCATGAATCAAACTAACCAGAGCTGCTTTTTTGCAAGACAGAGAATGATAGCCATATTGAAACCCAAGTGCTATTCATTACAGTCTTTATCTCTCTAATTACCCCTCCATTTTCACCTGTTTCCTAAACCGCTGGTTAGAATCGCTTTGCACTGATGAACAGCTGCCGCATCTCATCCCAAGGAGGTACGGCTGCATCTCTACAGAGGGCAAAGTGATCTCTGCGAATAGAGCTTATTCACAGAGAGCTCACGGATCCCCTAGGATAAAGGAAAACAAGAGGTCTGCAGTCTCACAGATTTGCCTCTGCCTGACCACCACGAGATCATAGAGATGTAGGAAGTCTGTCTTGAATTTAAGTCATTTATATATATTTAATCACAAATGAAAAAATAGCAGAAACCCAAGAAATGGATTTCTATTTTCTTCCATTCATACCTCAAAAGCCTCTCTCCCCATTCCTCCTTCCCCCTGTCCCAGCACAAAACACACCCTTTAAGACACTAGCTGCTCACTCCATGGATTTGATGGACTCTGATTAAACTCCCCGATAATAACCTTGCAAGGCAGAGCCAAACTTGCAGCAGTACAGGGTGTTCTCGTCATTGGCTCCCAAAAATAGTTCCTTGCCAGTAAGAGTCAATCGGTTCAGGCTTTGCCAACCTGCACTTCTACCGTGCCCCCCCATGCCAGGGGCTGCTGACACAATTTGTCCCCTCCAGAAGGGTTGTGAAGCTCAAAATACAGCCAAGAGTTGTGTTTTGGTTTCTGAAAATACCTCAGGTTTGCAATATTAATGTAAACCAGGCTTCCATGGGTCCTCCCTGTCTCCGCTCCCTGGTATAAAGGTGATATGGGAGTCCTGGACTGCAATAGCTGTGAGACAGCATTCGTGGACTTTGATCTACATCTTCCACAACCTCCTAAGACCTAGTGGCAACAATCATCCTGGAATAGCTATTTTAGCTTTGTTTCAACAACACCTGCTGCAAGGACTCAGCACAAGTGGCTGCAAAGAGGACACAGAGGATGGGGAACACGCAGCTTAAGGGAGCATGCGATTGCAGACAAGCAGATCTAAAGGGATTTGGAAGGAAGACAACAGGGAGGAGAAAAGAAGGTCCTGGGACTGAAGCAACAAAAAAGGGGGCTGTCACTATGCAAGGATGGAGTGCAGCACTGTTAACAAGCCAAACCAAGCCCACGAATGGGTCATTTTGGGGACATAAACCACTCCGTTATGCCTTAGTACTGTTCATTTTGATATCTACATTGCAAAAATTTACCCCTGACGTCAAGCAGTGAACCTACTCTGAAGTCAATGGAATTGCAGCCACTTATGCCAGAGGTGAACTTGGCTCCCAAAGGATTTTTCTATGCAATGATTTAGATAATGACCCTTCAAAGCTTATGTTGCAGCCATAGCATGAGAGAGGGAGAAAAAGGGCCAAAAAAGGCTGCAACAGAATAGCCATCTGTCATACTCAAGTCTAGAACTCAGCTAATACAGGACGGCATAAAATAAGGGCAAGAAATACCGGACATTAATGAGCACCCCTGGAGGAAATCTTACCCCCATCTAACGGTACGAAACAGTACAGATGTGTTAATACAGGCGCCTTTGTGCAAACTGCATCCCAGAATATTTTGCAAAGTTAAATACAAGACAGCAAATGGCATGCGGCATGAAGAATAGCTGGTGCACTGAGCAATCAAGAGGCAGTGCAAATGGCCATATAATTTCGCCTTTTAAAAGCAACTGCATAAAAGCTCATTCATCCATAAAAATGCTGTGTTTCTGTTTTCTGCCTTCCTAGGAGCTTTCTTGCTTGCCCCCTTTCAGCCGACTACAGACTTCAGATCTTCTCAAAAGAGTAAGAACAAACACCTGTCCTTCCATGCCCACTGTGGTGAATACACCTGGAAGTTAAAATTAGGAATGAATGTGATACGGTTTCAGGTATGGAAGGATACATTTGTTTCCCAGTTCCTTTGAGAAGGCAGAATCTGGCACTCTGGCATGCAGCGAAATCCAGGAGATTCAGCCCTCAAACTCTCTTCAGCCATGATGTCTGCAAGAATTTCCCACCATCTTACAACAGTTAGTCAGACAGCAAGTTACAAGCACCATTATGCTATAGTACAGGTATCGCTTCCTCGTTTCCCCCGAGATGTCCCACTCTCTCCATATGCCTGTTTAGTTTATCTATGCATAGTGTGCAACATCTCCTTTAAACACTTTGAGAGACTGACCTCTGGAAGGTGTTTTTGCAGTGCCTACTACAAGACACCATAATACTAACACGAAAAATGAGAGAGTTGAGATCTGGAAGTCCAAGGGAATTACAGTAGCTCAGATGGAAGAGGACAGAAGACTTGTACAACAAGTCTAGAAGAGTGGAAGCTGGGGCAGTGTCCCAATCACTGTGGATGTACGCTGGTGATAGAAAGGTAGACAGATAGACAGACAGACATAAGCAGATATATACATACAGAAGGTGCAGAGGAAAGAAAAATGCAAGGCCCATGATAAGGCCAAGTAAGGCAATAAAAAGCAAAGCCTGGCTTTAAGGAAGAAATAGAAGAAATAATATGAAGCTTTTATCCCTCTTCCAGGGTGCACAGATGCTGCGCAGAAGATGGCCTGACAAACTTTCAACCTCACCTAGAAGATCTCAGCTGGCACGCAGCACACATTGTGAGTGGTTCTAACAACTCTTGGGCCTAAGTGGACCCTTGGCCTAGCTGCACCCACTTGTTTTAAGTGGGAAAGATTCCTTGTGAGCCTTGTTAATTTGCCCCTTTCCCCCTTCTTTCCCATGACAGCCTCCAGTGCCGTTGTGTTGGTCGTGGTCCAATGGAACTGTTCAAATAGACAGGAACCACCTGAATTTCCAACCACACAAATTCCATCATAGAAATGCTTCCTCCATCAGGGACCAAGTAAGAGCACTGACACAGTCACTGATGCTGTCACTTAGTGCTGTAAAAGAGCTTGCTGCAAATGGGGAAGCTCTGATATTCAGAGTTCATTACCTGTTGTCCAGTCTCTCCCCCTTTCTCCTGAGTCCTCTCAATTTACAACTAAACAATCCCAATTCATTAAATCACTACTTGTATGTCTTATTTTCTACACCCCTGATTATTCTCACTGCTTCCCCTGAACTCATCCCAGTTTGTCCCGATCTTTCTTGAAGTGTTATCCACAGAACCGCACAGTTTTTCAGCCTTACCATCACCCAGCAGAGCACAGAGATTACATCATGTGCCTTGCAGGCTAAACTCCTATTTATACATCCAAGTACAGCATTTGCCTCTTTCTCAACAACACACAATCATGTTCAGCTTGTGATCCTCTTTTATCCTCCCCCCAATCCTTTTCTGCAGAACTGTGATCTAGTTGATCTTTCTCTGTGCTGTATTTATCTATTCCATTATTCCTGCCAAGGTACAATAGTTTGCGGTTGTGTCTACTGAATTACATCCCACTTTTTCAGAGTGCCTCTCCAATTTGCCAAGATTATTATGAACTCTAACCCTGTTCTCCAACAAATTCACAGTCCCCCCAGCTTGCTGTCATCTTCAAATCTGATATGCAAATTCTCTATCCATCACCAAGGCTGTTAAAGAAAACATTGAACTGAACTGAGCACAGGACAGACCCTCACAGAACCCCAGTCCGTGCTCCCTTCCATTTTGATGTTCTTATTCATTTTGCATGCATTTGTTATTAGCTCTCCTCGAGACCTTGCTCCTCTAGATTGCTAACAAAGTGTGATGAAAGAGATGGTAAAAACCTTACTGGAGTCAAAGCAGATGACACCTTCTGTTTCACCTCTGTCCACAATGCCTGTTGCCCTGTCATAGAAAGATATTAGATTGGTCTGACATGACTTGTTCTCAGCAAATCCTGGTGGACTTTTACACGTCTCCTTGTTATTGTTCAGGTGCTGACAAGGAGTTTGGCTGATAATTCATTTCATATTTTTTCTGAGGATGAGAGTTAAGCAACAGTGATTCCATAAATCTGCAATTCCCAAGCACTTTTCCCCTCTGCCCTCACCCCTCCCCTCCCCCCTTTTTTTTTTAAAGACAGGCATTCATGTTTCTCCAGTGCCTGGCAGGTACTACCTGGGTCAGCTTTACAGGTACAGATCCAATGCAATGCATTCACAGAACACCCTTTCTGTGTATTTTCTTTGGAAAAGGGGGAAGGTTGGGTATGTAAAGTGTTGCTGCAACAGGAGAAAGGAGGCTGTTACCTTGTCTTGGGAAACACGCACTCTTGCCCTTGTGCAAGTCTCCCTTGTCATGCTGACAGGAGAATAGAGACTGGTATTAACATGCACCAGACCTCCTGTCCTACAGCCCTGGCCTGAGGCACATCCTGCCATTTCAGCCCTTGACAGCAATAAGCAGTTCAGCCAGTGCACCTTAGACCCCATCTGTAGCACCTCAACTATTTTGGTCCTTCCTCCCACTCCACACTTCATTTTGTCAATTATGCCTCTGTCCTGCTCAGCAGCATTCCCAGCTACTCAGTTCTGCTTGCCCTATCCCACCCATGTACTTAGCAGGGGCTGATGTTAAGATGATGGCCTGCACCTTCCCTGACATGACAGTTCTCCCCCACTCTTCCTCCTCTTCCTTCTCCAGCTCCTCTGAGACTTTTCAACCCTGACCTCCTGCTCCCTCGTGCACCCGCAGCTGTGTCAGTGCATCTTCCACCTCAATAAAGAGCAGTCAATCCCAGGTAGGCAACAAGCTGGGCAAGGTTTCAGGATGATAATCCAAGCCATGGAAACCCAGGATATCACTTAAGGCCTGCTGCGCCTGTTTCGCTTGTAGCAGAGGACAGGCTGGACAGCGGTGGTCAGGAAGCAACCCACTGGAGGCGGAAGGAGTCCAAACTGTGCCCTGGTGTGCCAAGTGGAAGTCAACAGCCCTGCACTGAGAGCAGGCACAAGCTCTAGGCTGGAAGAAGTCAAGCAGCTGAGACCATTGGAGAAAGGAAGTTCCCCTACAACTACTGAGAGAACAATTAACTGGTATCCTGGGGAAACGGTGCTATTCCAGGGATGAGCTCTGATGGGCAAAATAGCTTTTTCATGTACTAAATACCATGTGCACTCTTCAGTGCAGACAAGGACCCAGGTGCTCATCAATTATTAAGCTTGCTTGAAAAGGCATTTAGGAGAGTGCACAAGAGGCCAGTATGCAGCTTTACCTCAATCCCAGCTGGGCGGCTCTTAGAAACCCAGCCAGTGAGAAGGGAAGAGAAAGAGACAAAAAGAAAGAAAAGAGGCAGNGAATCTAATAGAGCCTTCCCCCTGGTAAAGGAAATCATGCATGGTACAGGAAAGGTCTCCTTACTATCTTGTAGTGTCATTCCTGTAGTATCACCCTCTTCCTTCTAACTTTCTGGGATGAAAAGAGCATCTACTTTTTTCCTCAGCTTGCAGTCCACGCCCTCTGAGCCCAGCTCCTAGACTACAGAGAAGATCTTGGATTGGAGTCAGGTCAAGGCAAGAACACACTGTTGCCCCAGCAGCACTGTTACTGCATTCTGACCACTCTTCCGCCCCAGACCTCAATGGACTTTACAGCTTTATTAGGAGCTGCCATGTTTACCCAGTTCAAGGGACTATGAAACATCCTTGGTGCTTCTGTGACAACCCCCATTTAGGGAAAAAGACAGCTCTAACCCCAAATCAGCTGCCAACATTCAAACCCCCACCTATCAACACATATCTTCACATGGATCTGCAACAGAAGACTGTCTCCTGAACAGAACAAGCCCATGCATTTGCTGCAATTCGCCATGCGTGTTGGCCATAGCCAGCATTTAATCTTCATTCTTGCTTTGGAGACAAAGCATAACTCTCTAGAAAATCACATGTCTATGTGCAGCTCTCTCAGGAGATCCACAGCTGATGTGCATTCAAAATAAGAAAATCAGAAGAAATCTCAAGAAACAGCTGCAGTCTCAAGGAACATTCACTCACAAACACTCAGAACTTTTCTATTTGTGAACTACATTTCCTCAGATGTAAAAAGTCACTTATGCCATTGAACAAGCATGAAGCTAAAATTTGACCAACTATAGAATTATCCTACCAGTAAAAAGTGTGTCTTTTAATTAAAAAGAGGTAGAGTTTTTTTTCTTCACAATAACATAAATTGAAAAATACGTAGTAAGGCCAAATTTTAAATGCTTTTTTTGTTTGAGATTTTTGTTATAATTCTGAGCTTTTGAAGAAACTTTGGGTCAAGCACATACCAAAATAAGAGTATTTCAGATCATCATGATCCCCAAAAGGCAGAGCTTTCTAAACTATGAGCTTGTGGAGGACTAGAGAGAATTACAGCAGACAATACAAGATGTCTGGAGAGTCAAATTGCTTACAAGTCAGGAAAGAAAGAAGGTCTTATTTTTTTAATTTGAAGCCTTTAAAAAGTAGCTACAAGTTTCTTTCTTTTCATTAGTGTCTTTCATTTAGGATTACATGTACATGCTTTTGGGACCTATGAAATACTTTTCCACACACTGGAGCATCAGGTTATGGAACTTGCTGTCATAGCTCAACAGTGGAGGACATGGCTTGATGACGATGAGGAAAGGACTTATTCCCAGTATCAGGAACTATTCCCCAAGTTGCAATGGCAATGATTAGAAAGAAGCAAAGACAAAGAAACTTGGGAGTTACGGGAGTGCTAAAAACTCTCGTGATACGGGTTATAAAACAAGACTGAAAGAAGTGAAGGTGGTGTTAGGCAGTGTGCACACACATGCATAAAGAAGCAGTACTCCACAGACCCTGCAAGGACCGGTATCTCTAACTTACACATAGCAATACATACAGGACCAGTACACTTCCACATGTACCCTGTTAATCACAGGTACCCATATGCACTTCTACAGTTTTCTGCAAACACCAAACACCACTCATCTGTACTCATCTCACAGAATAACAGGTGCAAAGTTTTGTCTGCCCTGCAGACACTTCTCTAAAGTCTGCATCTCCTGGAAACGTTAGGGAAACAGGTCTAGATTCCCACCCAGTACCAACCACTGCCTGTTCACAGCCATGTTGAGGTTTGTTTCTGGGCTTACGTTTGGTGTATTCGGTGCAGCAGCAGGCAACCGCCAGAGGTTGGCCTGGATGGTGAGAAGTGTCAAGTAGGACACAAGATTGCCACATCAGACTTTCACACCTGGCATTTTGGCTGTCTGAGATCTTTGGCCATTGAACAGGAGTCCCAGACAGCAGCCAGAACAAGGTGGTAAAAAGGATGGAAAATAACATCACCCCAAAACTAAAAACTTAGGCTATTTTCCCTAAAGACATAATACTGATGGGGAGGCTAGCCCATATAATTACGTTTAAGCCATCCCGCAAGTGAATCTGCCTCTGCTGACTGTCCTGGCCTAAGGGAAACTCTGAAAGAACAGAGCTTTCAACACAAAATTCTGCCAGAAAAGTGCTCATATCTAGCACAAAGGTTTCTTTCTTTTCTTGGGCCCCACAAGACCACTCACTTAAAATATTCAAGGGACGAGGCCTTGTTCTCCGAGTCCAAATCACTGGACACTCAAATAACTCCACCAGCATTTTTAACTGTTCTCAGCATCTGTGAGGAGCCTGGAATGACAGCCTGGAGATCAAATTCACTTTGCTCTCCAGAGAGCATAAGCAAAAGCAGTCCTACCTTGTTACTGAGAAAATGAGACATTATGTCTTGAACCACTCTGAAGTCTCCCACATCACTTACTGCCAATATTGAAACACAATGAACACGTACCCTGCTGTGGAGATACCACACTCCTAGCCATGGACAGAAAATCCTGTAGCACAGAGCAGAGATTTCTTAGCAGCTGCAGAAAAAAAACCACTATTTCTGATCACTGATGAAAGCCCCCTGATCTGCGTTCACCATGAAGTTAAGTGGCCAAGGTGTTGGACTGAAGGAGATCTCTAGGATTTAACATGTTTTTTCAAAAAGTACTTTTCTCTATCACCCATTTCTTTTGCCACAGTTGAATTTCAGCTGCCATTTCTCCAAACGCCTCTTTCTCAGCAGCCATGAAAACCAGCTTCTGGGCCCTGTGTGAAGAGGAGGGAAGAGAAATTGTCACAAGGACAGCTCCACCTCTCCTCCTTCCACTTCTCATGAGGAGTTTGTGCATAGATGAAAGATGAAGGAGGAGTGAATCGGTCTATACCACATGGTACCCATCACAGACTGCAGGGGTACTACCAGAAGGACCTAGAGCAATTAAGCATCGCCTCTGCAGAGGCAGCTGCACCTTGCAATGTTGCATTAAAAACCACTGCTGCAAAACACATAATAAGCATAGGATACTTGCCCAAGGCCACAGGTCAGAAGATCACTGATACTCAGCATGGCTTCAGGACAGAGAATTACAAAATGTCAAGACTTTCCTTTTTGCAATTAAATAAATTCGCTGGGAATGGGGGTACAGAAGAAATTTTCATTCTTGAACAATAAATCTCAAACTGATATATCCCAGAAGTATGTCCCTCTGTAAACTATATTGACAAAATACTGAGGATGGAAATCAAAGTAAATAAAATTTTGTCTCCTTCAGGTGGATTTAAAAAAGGGATCATTAAAGAAGGTTTTAGTGAACTGCATCAAAACAGTTTAGGAATTTCCTCTGGATGTGCAAACTGCAAGAGGTAAGGGACATCATTGTGAGCTTTGTTCTGAACTCTTCTTCCATAGCCACAGCTACACTACTGCCTGTATCTCCAGATAACCATGATATAAATGGGAGGGAAAGTGTTGTCTTCACAACATGAAGCACCCCTTTCAACAAGTGCTGATAAAAGTTATCTGTGTAGATCAGTCCATCCACAAGCCAGAAGGTTCCTCTTTTTGCAGCTGCACCAGCAGAAAGAGGAAACTCCCCAGGCTGCTGTGCTGCTCCTCCGTTATTGATCAAGTCCCATTCCATGGGACTTCTTCTGGAGCAAGCTGTCCACAGCTCATCAGTCATCTTACTAAGGAAATCAGAGGCATTGTCCTAACCCAGATGATGGCCACTTTTTCTGATTGATCAATTGATCTCTCCCCCTCTTTTGACTTCTTGGTTAACAACAGAGTCAACAAATCCCTCAACTTTGACCCGTCACTTTGTACATTCCACATTTCACTGTCCCCTACCTCCCTGCATCCCCTCCAGTTGAAGTGTGTCTCCCCTGTTCACTGCCCTGCCTCCCATTCCTTAGCATTTCTGGTGCTCGCTATGTGTAAGACAGAGATCCTGTGGGAACACTTTCTCCAGAAGAGAAGCCGAAGAAAGAAGGACAAATAGTTTATTAGCCAAAAAGGAGGCTCCAGGCACCACAGACATAAGATTTGCCAAACCTCATAAGATCATTGGTTTTATTTATTTCCCATTCTGTATTGCGTATTATTTCAATCTCTCCAAGTGCAATAGCAATAAAATTGAAAAACATCCATGGAAACACTTCCAATTAACACAAGGTCAGAAAATGACATTAGAGACCTCCACAGCCCATAAAGAAGAAATACACCCAACTCCTCCCTGTACTACTGTTCTCCTCAGAAACAGCCTCAGCAACCAGGCAGGCAGTGCAACTTGTCTTAAAGGTCAGCAACCCATGTATGCATTTTACCAAGGGCGTGGAAGAAAGTATCTGTATCTAGCACCACTGGTAAGCTACATGTACAAATCTGCAGATTTTTAGCTCAATTAACCTAGCTAATTTCAATCCAGGCTGAAGCATAAAGCTACAAGATACTCAGGATGCAAAGCCACAGAGGGCTCTGGAGAACAAATTCAGTACCTTCAGCTGCACCAGAAACACAAGGTAGGCCCACCAGTGAAAAAGAGAGGTACTGTAGGGTCAGTGCACAAGCATTAGTCAGCAAAATGGCTTAACCTCACTATGACTTCGGCACAGGGTCCTATACAGTGCTCTGTGGCACCCAGTAGCAAGAAAGAGAATGACTGCAGCAAGATAGGCACAAAACACAGCAACTAAAATCAAACAAAAAATGTATTTAAACAGCTAGAGTGCTATTTCTTGTCTGCATGTCCAACACAAAACAGATGGGACAGCCGGGTACCTGGAGGTCAGCCATCCAGGCTCCTTTCACAGGCAAATGGGGACATTGTCTAGTGTTTTTCTGAGCCTTTGTGGCCTCTTTCAGCCAAGCCTCAGCCTCCAAAGCTACCAAAAAGATGCCCCTCAGACTCACACGGAGGTCTTATCCCCCAGACCAAGACCCCTTGTGTAAGACAAGCAATTACCTCAAATTACCCTGTAGCTGAAGGCAGCAGAACGGAGGTGTTAATAGAAGGTGTGTGCCTGAATCAGCAACTGAATCCTGGTTATTACAACCTTCACAGATTCCCTGTTCTCAAACCTAGGCTGAAACGGGTGAAGAAAATCAGAGGTCTTCAGATCTGCTTCTGCACAGGCAACTCAGCAACCACCTACCCACGTAAGGAAGCCCTCTGGCAGGCAGGCAGATAAAGGGAGAGCTCATCTACTCTGAAAGATAGCTGTTTGCCATATCTCTTAGAGTTGCTCACAGAAGGCTGGTAACCTGTCTCCTCCTCCTTCTACAGAGGTCAGGGTGATGTCAGAAAATCCTTGAAGCCAGTTCCATTTCCCAGCGCTGTCAGTATTATGCTGCAGGTAGATCGTTGACTGGCCACGTGGCAGTATTCGGCTCACTGCTCTGCAAAGTGCTGCAGAAATGGATGACCAGTAACAGCAAAATTCTAAGCAGAAATAACCTTGGTTTAGTCTCTTCCCCAAAATATGAGTTTGTAATCAAGGATGCAGTCAATCTGCTTTCACCACAGATCTCATGAGAGTTATTTATTTTAACCCTTCCCCTTCCAGTCTCTTGTCCCTTTTCTTGGCTATCTTCATGTTCTGGCTTTGCTGAGCTTTGCACCACTATCCTGTCCAGCACTATCTGGAGGGACAATGTTGGGACAGCATGAAAAGACTTCCTGGACACGTGCACCTCACATGAAGAACCAGGTAAGGACTGTCATCCCAGTCCACCAGAGGACAAAGATGGTGTTCAGGCCCCAGAAAGAGGGGCTGGGTCAGGAACTGCAGTACCAATTTTACAGCATCAGTATAACTCAGAATAGTCTGGTTTCCAGCAACAGAGCAGCTTCTGGATTAAGGAAGTGGGAGAGGGAGAGGGTGCAAGGCAGCAAGAAAAAGACACAAGGTTTGCATGACACCATAGAGGATAGTGTCTAGGTGGCCTTCGAGAGAGCCCTTTCAAGAACAGAACACCTCTTTTTTGCTTTAATTTTTAGAAATCATCTTGCAAAGTTGTGATTCTGTCTAAATATTTATCATTAATTCTTATACCTCATTCCAATAATTTCTGTGTTCTCCCTGCCACACAGCTGTGCCCATGCTTACCATACCCTTCATAAGCCCTCAACAGGGAAAGAGATCACAGTCTCATATTTGTCCGGGATCTCAACCTTGAACTGGTATCCAGCCCTAGCTGTTTCCTCAGAGATCAAGGTTCGGTTATTCCCTCAGCATCTGCACAGCTTTGCATTTATCACTGCAGAACCTTCTGGAGCAGAGAGATGGTAATTTCCTCTGAAGGAGGTACACTGGCTAAGAGTATGTTCTTTTTTTAATACCAGAATCATCTGGTTTGTGTTTCTGGCTTCCTGAAACACACAGAAATATCCATTTGAATATAAATGAGAGGAGGTCCCTGACATTGCGTCTTTTGCTGAAGAGTATTCAAAAATTTAAGAACAAAAAACCAAAATCAATTTGTACCCATTTGTAGCAACAAAAGACACTGGAGTGTCTCTTTTTAAACTTCTCAGCCTTCTCACAAGAAGTTGGAGTGTCTCAAGGAAAAGAAGCACCTCGTATGAAAAATGTATTTTAACTGAAATACTAATTTTCCACCAAAAATACTTTCAGAGCATTTTCTGCAACTTAACTCAATACAAGTTGCTTTTGGATAGAGTCACTCAAATAGATATGTTTGTATATGTAGGCCTCTTTCGAAAGGCCTACACTTAAATATTGTAACACATCAGCATCAACAGCTCTTCAGATCACTGAGATAAGCCCCAGTGAGCATGATAGACAAACGAGAGTCTTAACCAGTGCTTCTTCCAGGATAACAGTCACACTTTCATAATATGAATATCTTCATTATATCCCTTTCGGTGCATTTCTCTAAATGAAATTACATTAAGAGCTTGCTGTCAGGGGACAATCTACCAGTAGCAGTTATACCAATTGACAAGTCTGCAGCTTGAAGTCTCTTGCTGACCTTCTATCATCCCTTTAGAAAACCTTCACTGCCCTTCACTTCACCTCTGCAAAGCTGTAATTTCGTTGGAGCTGGCAACTGATGTGGGACACAGCACCCAGCACAAGTGCAGAAACATCTCAGGGGCTTGAGACAGGGGCTTCATCTTCACCTTGCATGCTTGTCTATCTGCTGTGACCCTGGCTGCACTGCAGGCCAAATCAAAGAGCAACCCCCCATAACATTCTTCTGCTGTTGGGCTCTACAGAAAAGTTCAATAGTCCCCAAGGCCCCCTCTCCTGGATGCCTCCATCCTGATGCTAGAACCAACATCTAATGTCCCCAAATTCTATTTTTGCCCACTGCTCCCTAGTTCTGTCCTCTGTGGTTCTCACTGTGTCCCTTCACATGTGCCACTTAGTCTCTGAGGGCTTCTCACAAACCATGTTCTGACCTCTACATGGGTTCTCCTATTTGGGCTTTGACTCTTTTCTTCTTGATCCCCCTGCAGTGCCCTCTCCATTGCAGCAGCCCCCAGGGAATGTACTCACTTCTTGGGGGGCAGGTCATCACTGCAGCTGGTTCTGTGCTGCCAGGAGGAGTCGTGGCTGTGGACACACACAGCCTATGCAAGACCTCTGGACTGCAGTGCCAACAGAGCAACAGCACTTCTGAAATAGAGATGAGACCTTGCTGGGATCCAGGCTTGTCCTCACTTCAGCCTGCTGAGGTTGGTCTTTGCAGGGTCGCTCTGTATCAGAGGAAGCAAAGGTGCTTTTGAGCAGGGGGCTGACTTAGCCACTCTGAATTGTCTCCTGGAGCAGTCAGTCTCACCACTGATCACTGGTCCAACCTTATAAGTGTCGTCTTCCTGTCCCCCGTGGTCCCAAGTTCTGAGCCTGCTCAGCAGAAGTGGCAGCACCCCAGCTGCCAGCGAGCCTTTGTGTTAAGCTCCCCCTGTCCTGTGAGTCTGTTCTCAGAGGTTCTGTCTTCCTCAGCTTCCCTCATCATCCTCCACATCCTCCTCCTCCTCCCATAGCCAATGCACAAAAAAGGCAAAGGTCCCTCATTCTGGAGAGGACGTGAAAACATCTAATCCTCCACTCACATTTCCTTTCATTTCAGATCCTAACTGAAATCATGGGAGACTTTTTTTCTCCCTTACCTACCCCTCTCACTACCCTCTGTCAGAATTATTCAGTTCTCTGAAGCATTACCAGATACACTATGTAGGAAAGATATGGCAGAAGAAATTAAATAGTATTGTTAGGTATCTATAATTACCCCAAGTCATTTTTTCCACAGTGCAGCAATTTCAAATCTCTCACAGCACTCTCTTTGGAAACCAGATGTTGACCATGTCAGCTGTGTGCTAAGAATGCATTTTCATGAGTTGCGTTTCTTGGAGTTTGCAAAGCGATGGTGATGGTGGAGGGGGATGCTCCTGGAAAATTCCACCCGTGCAGGTGCAGGGCGGGCAGTGCAGAGACCCACCAGACTCCTCAGGGCAGAGGGGGCTTCTCAGCCCTCTCTCTGTCACAGCACAAACTGGCCCCCTCCCCTCAAGCAGAAGGCAAAGGAATTATTTTTCATGCTCCTGCTTGTAGGAGGGCAGACAGGGCTGCTGGGGTGGGAGACTGTATCTGAGAGAGGGAGGATTTACCCTAGGGGTGCTGTGCTGCTCGGTCTCCGGAGCAACACATAGACAGACATGGAACAATGAAAATAAAAAATTTGGTGGATGTCCCTCCAGACAGTTCCTCTCCACCTCCCTCCCATTTGGTCTGTCCCATACCATAGTCAACAGCCACAGCAACCAGGCTCCCAGCATGTTCATCAGACAACTGTTTTGCATCTTCTAAAAGAACCCACTGACCCCTGATATTCAATCTAAATGCACCTCCTGCCACCCCATTACTCTTTAATTACACTCACTTGGGTTGTCCTAAAGAAGTCCTTCTTTTCCTTATTGATTGTTCCTTTCAAACACTTGCAGAAAATTATCATACTCCCTATCTGGCAAAAATATATACTTGGAAAAAATCTATCCTCAGCAACCAGGCAAGGGTCCAGTAAGACACAGGCTATCCAGAGAAAGCAGTTTTTAACTAAAGTTCAAGTAACATTGCACAGCAAACCCTGGGAATACTTCAGAGTGTTTATTTGAGACAGGGGACTTCTTAATGGAGAATGTCCTTAGTGCAGATTTCACTAGACTGTACTCTTTTAATCTTTATTTGTAAGACAGTGTCTCCATTAGTCCCAAGCTGGAGCAAGGTGTCTGGGCAATGAGCAGGAAAATATATACACACACAGGACTTATTCTGGGACCAAACACAGGAGGCAGAGCATGGATGAGAACAACTGTTCAAACACAGACGCACACAGCTCTCTATGGGTCTGTCCTTCAGCCATCCCAAAAGCTGAGGCCTCAAATAGCAGCCGTCTGCAAGAAAAGGGACAAGGCGTGAAGCTGGTGGAAACTACAAATGCAGGCTGATCTGCACACAGGAGAAGCTCAAGGAAAGCAGCTGTCCACAGGTAGCTCCTCTCAGAGGCAGAAAAGCTACAGAAATGAGATGCTGCCATAATCCCAGCAGTCTTTACAAAGCAAACATAATTAAATGCAGTGATACAAAGAACTCTGGCCTCGGTGAAAAGGAGCACACATCTAAGAAGAAAAGCAGATAGCTCCCACTTCTAAAAAAGAACGGAAGTAAAGCACTGGCCTGAAAGAAGTGACCTGAGCAATCCTGAATTCTTAAACCACCTAGATGATGCTTGGAGCAAACAGTTAAACTTGGCATGCAGGGGTTGGTGTCAGGCAGCAGACTGCAGAAGAGGGGACTCTTTCTATTATTCCCAGAACTCCCAGCTTGGATAGTGAGACTCTCGTATGACACTGCTTAGCCTGGAAAACTTGCAGCTCACCCCTGCTATCCAGTGCTGCACCCAATATAAGTTGATTTACCAGCAAATACTATTTCCTCTCAAAACCCCCAGGATTACACAACACCAGGGTGCACCTACTGGGAGAACAAAAGGATCTGCAGCACCTATTAGCATTAACGCTGCAGTGTGCTCCCTGTGTTATGCGATGGGTGGCAAGCTGCCCTGCCGCACAGTTTCCCCAGTCCCATAAGGGCCAGCCCTGCGTGCGCCAACACCGACCAAAATGGTGTTCTGATTAAGTGGTGCAAAAAATGATTTTTCAAAACAAGGTCTTAACAATACAGAAAAAAAATTAAAAAAAATAAACATATTGCTTCAATCTAAACCAAGGTTTGTTTGCTTTTTTGAGTTTTCCACTAATCAAATTTGTCCATTCAACGCACAAACAAAAATCATGTTCTTTATCAGACATGATTAATAAAAGTGATGGAAATTTGGATCCAAACAAACATCTGCAAAGCCACTTCGAGTACTCACTGGCAAAGGCGTTTCAATTAAAAAAGAAAAAATAAAGAAATAAAAAAATCCCAGTCCCAAGGGCTAGACCTCTCTCCTGAGATGTGACGGACACCGCGGTATAAACCTCTGTTCTGAGTCAGGTAGAAGGGATTTGAATGCAGTTTTCCCATTGCCTAGGAGTCTGTCCTCACTGTCTGGCTAACGAGGCTCTGGGATCTGGGGGAAGACACTGCCATTTCTTCCTCCACGTCGCCTATGTGAATGGTATCTAAAGGCTTTTGTGAGTCTGCAGGAAAACACCAAAACGTCAGTTTTCACTAACAGCAATAAAACTTCCAAAATAAATCCTCCATATCTGACCAAAATTAATGAATATTTTTGTCGATCCCCAACTATGTTTTTTCACAGACTCGTTTGTTCCTCCCACCATATTTCTGAGGCTCAGGCATCATCATCTGGGAAGAGGAGGACACAGGCCTTATCTATCCTGGTCTCATCTGTCTCATTTTCCCCAAAAACTGACTTTGGGGACAAAATTGGCCAGAGTCCAATTAAAAATTCCTCGCCTCCATCCATCTGCGACTCCTCTTTCTTACCCTACATGTCTGCACAGCGCTGTTTTGCATCATTAAACAGCCTAACCCCATTCCACCACACGAGCGGCTGAACATTACTCATAGTGAAATGTTGCCTGTATGTTAATTTTGCAAAGTGCTTAGGATCCTTCTCGAAGGAAGGCACAATAGAAATGTAAGTCATTATCATGTACAGGAGCCGAGGAAATAAACCTAAGGGAAACAAGTACCAGAAACTGTCACACAAAATGCAGACCAAGTCAAAAGCTTAAACAGGAACAAGAAAAAGGCTGTCAAATAATCTTCCAGGCTTGGCATGGTGGGAGACGTTGCAGAATGCAGCTAGCCTGGTAGAAGGAAATAAAATAAGCCTGGCAAACTGCTGACTCAGCAGAAGACAGCACAACCCCCAGCGCATTTCAGAAATAAACCCAGGTCAGTAAATGCCAGAGCCTTTCAGGAGAAGAAAGGCCAAAGGATAGTGACAGAAACTCAGACACCACTACGAGGCAACGAAAGAGTGAGCGCGGGGATCTAACGTTACCAAAGGCAGTCTGAAAAAATTACAGACTCAGGGAAAACACAGTTCAGGCAGAGGGAAAACAAACGACGCTGAACATATTGTATGCTCAAATCGATGACACTAAACGCATGCCAGAGTTCATGAGCAGCGAGAGTAACTCAAGCACACAGTAGCTCCAGTGATAACCACAATTTTAACACTGAGATACCTTTGAAAAGCAGCAAAGAAGTTAACGCATAACAGTGCAGACAAAACCACAGGGGAAAAGACTGTCCTGGTCTAGTAAAAAATACTGCCAAGATGCAGGTCAGCATCAAGGCAAGTCAACCACACACAACCAGGATTCAAACCCAAAGCAAGGAGCGTGTGAGAACCGAGCACAGAAACGCTGGCCAGAACCAACACCAGAGGAGACAAACCAAGCCAAAGACACAACAAACAAGCTATTCCTTACTGAAAAAAATGTCTGAGCAATTTCCTATTAAGAAAAATTTATTTCAAATGCATTCAGAAGCAAATGTGGCCACACTTCTACTCCAGAAAAAGCTAACTGCCAAAACCCTGGCAAAAAAAAAAATGTGGAAGAGGGGAGGAAGAGACAGAAAAACAAAACCAAAAGAAAAAGGCAAAGGAAAGAAAAATGTAGGGTCCTATAAATACGCAGATGAAGGCACAGCAGCACCTCCCTTCTCTCGAGCCCCATGGAAGGAAAACAGAGCCTCCAGTTAAAAACATTCATGAAATGTAAAAATAGAAAAAGCAAAGGATTCCCAGGCCAAGCAAAGACATCGTTGACACGAGACAGAGTCTCAAGCAAATGCAACCGAACAGATGAAATCACACCCTCAGGCATCGGGGGCACGTTCACTCACCGCGAGTCTCCTTCAGCAGAAGCTATGCTGGCACTTTCTCCAGACTCAGTTTGTTTGGTTGCTTCCTCTCTGCCCTCATCTCTTCACAAATTTCAAATCTTAAAGCCGTCAAAATTCCCATGCTTTCCTCAGCTGTCTTTTTGTTGCATAGCCTGGCCACCAAATGCAACGGGAAATAAACTGCCTCTTCCAATGGCACTGGGGCAACTTGTGTGGTTTCTGACTGCTACAGACTCCCTGTAGAGATTTCCAGTATGTGGCTGAGGACGAAGCAGGGGAAAGTAAAGTTTGCTGTGCTGTGTATCCATCTGGTGTTGTAGGACATACAACCTGCCCGTGTCAATCCTGAGCAGAGTACAGCTGGAGCAATTACTGTTGGGCTGATAAATAGTCAGTTCACTTGTAAATGGAGTTTGGAGAAAAAGCCATTCTTATGCTCAGATTGAAATTAGAGAAGAGTTTTGGCCTGAAGAGAGGGCAAGGGAGGGGATTCTTAGCATGTCAGCATATATCACTTAATGGCATGCTGTGCTTAAAAATGGCAATGCACAAAATGAAAGCTATAGAAAATTTCATTTTTGCATAACATTTTTATATCAAAACTGGTCTATGTTACAAAATGTTTTTACGACATGTAAATTACCTGTATTTTTTTTTCAGGTCAGAAAAACATTTTGTGTAGACTGAAAAAGGAATAAGAATTTGTTTTTGTTGACAAAAAAAATACAAAACAACAGCTATGTTTCTTTCTTTCATTTCTAATGAAGTTAAACCCCCCTTTTTGTGATTTTGAGGATGTTGCGGACTGATCAGGGATGATAGGATGGATCCTTGATACTGCATTGTGACAGGAATATTTAATTACTCTACCCATGCTTGAAATCTCATCTTCCCGCAGCAGCTCAGCTATCACCTGAATTAAGATATGGATGTTTATTGTCAACACACTGAGATAACACATTCCCACAATCAATGAAATGCTCACGATGAAAAGGACACAGATACACAGCAACATCTGACATGCCATGGAAACCTCCAAGCTGGTGGCAAGCAGGAAGGCTTTCGACCAGAAGCAATGTGGCTCTAGCAGTAGTGCACCAGCCCTGCACTGAGAGGTGGTGCTGCACCGCAAGACATAGCCTTACCACAGTTTTCTCTCAGTTTTCTCTAAAGTTAGGATTATCCCTTCGGATGTTAAGAAGACTGGAAATTTTCCAGCAGCACTGGGTATTTTTGAGTTGTTGCACCTTCTCAGACGCAGCTCTCCAAGCATGCAAAAGCACCTTTACTGCTTTTTCCCATCTGCCCTTCACACTCTCGATGAGGCACCCATAAGCCTGCACAAAGCCGGTTATAATTTTCTGCTGCCTATCAAAGCCTTCACAAGAGTTAGGCAGTTGGTGTGTAAAGCCTGCTGCCTACCATGCTGACTAATGTTGTCTGATTGTTCCCTTGACTCCCCCGTTGGTCCATCTGTACCCATCTGCTGCCTTTTGTCTTCTAATTAAAGTGTAACCACTTTGGGGTAAGAGCCACCTTTCTGGTCAGCGTTCACACAGCTTCCTGCAGAGCAGAGTCCCAAGTCCATAACTGGGTGTGGGGAACAGCAATGACAACGCACCAGAGGTGGCTGCACACACACGCAGCAAGGGGGAACGGTGACCCCCTTGCTGTGTGGCATGGGTAGGTCAGCTGTAAGAGCCTCAAAATAGAGCTCTCATCTAGAACACAACCAAGGCAAGAGCAGTCTTCTCTGTCTGAATAGTGTTACCACATTAGTACAAAGGGCACAGTCCTCGGGGTTGCCCTGTCCAAGGAGTCAGGTTGGCAACCCCAGTAAAGGTCAGATGGCTACAATCACCCTCATCAGCAACACCAGCATGGAAATGGTAGGAGGCATTCTAACTACAGCCTGGACTTAATAAAGATCTCCAGATTTTCCAATATCTGATTTGCATTAGAGGACAAGGTCTCTCCAAGAAGCTGTCATTGTTTCAATGTAAGAATTCCCTCTGGTAGCCAAGGAGTAGGGCCTGGTGGAGAAGAGCCAGAATATTTTTCTGCAGGCTCATGAATCATACAAATACACTCCAAAATTCAAGCAAACAAAGTCAGGAACCGCTTCAGCAAAAGGCAAAGAAAGCAAACAGCTTATACTGACAGAATATACAGTGGTTAGGAGGAGACACCCAACTAGTGTCCTGTTTGGTCAGAGAGATGGACTAGCTCATTATTGCAGGACGCAGTAGTCTAATCTAACGGTCTGATACAATCAGTCAGCAAAGATACCATTTGATCAGCATGTCCACAAGATTTACGTAGGAGGCTTTTTCAGAAAGATTGTCCCATTTATCGTCTGATAAGGAAAGCTTTGCGTGGCACTTGCATCTGCCCTTCTCCTCAGGAGTCAGTGTAAGATTAACGTGGCCATAATTAGCCACAAATACATACAGTTACAGCCTGGGCAACTGTGAGAAGCCAGGCCAAATCCTGGCAGTGGGTGCAGCATAGGTGCACAAATAAAGCCATCTGGTTGTCTGATTGAATCAGGGTCATCAACAGACCCATCAGATGTGACCTAGATCAGGTGTCTAAGGGACACTCACTTGGGAGTGGGGTATCCATAAAATATGTATTCTTTGATGCAAGCCTGCTGCCTAATGAGAAGCAAGGGATTCAGCAAATTACAGTATCTTAGAGAAATGTCCAGAAAGAACAATTTAAAAATAAGGGGGAAAATACACGTACAGACTCCCCTTCTAATTTCAGCCATATGTGCTTAAATCCAGAACCGTCCATCTGCCCTAAGTGAAGCTATATCCTTCTAAAAACTGGTTCTATGGGAACAGAATCAGTCACTAACTCTGAGTAGGTTTAAACAAACTCCTATGCCATTTCTCCCCAGGGACAATGAGTCATAAATCCCCATGTACACAGGGAAATTAGCAAAACAAGACTCATTGGCAAAAACAATCCAATCTTGTCTCACCATAAAAGGAGTCCATGGGATAAAAACCATTTCCTCTCTGAAGTCCGTGGACATGCTGTCAAGATGCCAAAGCTCCACACAGAGAGCAGAACCTTACCAAAGGCAATAACTTCTACCCCAGGGAGGCAAGCATACCTGTGCATGCATGTGTAAGTGATCAGAAAGGCTTGCTCAGGTGGACACCAGACAACACAAGAAGGAAACTGTCTCAAATGATCTAGTCATCTTTTGGGGAGGGCCTTCAGAGAAGATGCTTGGATTTGTACAGCTGCAGTTTTCACCTCACAACTACAGTCTTGTTCCTCTCTTATTTTTAAAGAGCCTTCTTTAGAAAATGAAATAAAAAATCTAAATCCTTCCTTCTGCTGTTCAGGTACATGATTCATACTGGTTCTTCATGGAGTGGCCAGTACCACACAGACCCTTACTAAGAGCCAAGAATACTGATCAGATTTTCAGTCCTCTTCCCCGCTCCCATTATTTCTGCCACTGGGACATTGAAGTACACAAAGAAATGATGGTGAAAATTTCTTTTAATGAACAGAAAGACCTGAGATCAGGCCTGAAGCCTGCATCATCATCATCAAAAGCTACAGCCTCTTCAGTGTCTCTGTGGTGTTCATCAGCCCTCCAAAGCTGTAAACTGCGGGAGGTGACAAGTGCCTCCATAAGGGCTTTTATTTGCAGCAATCCACAATAGCTTTCATGTGCTAACTGCCTGCTCATACAAAAGGTACATGGTAGAAGCTTGAAGAAATGATGTCCTTACTGGACCAGGCTTGAAGATTTTGCTGATCAGCTTGCCCATAACCCAGTTTTCCTTTCCTGTCAAATAAGTAGTCTCTTGTGAGACACTCTTCAGGTTCATCTTGTTCATCTTATCACAGAAATGTAGGCTAGCAGAGAACCACAAGAGATCACTTACTGCATCCACCAGCTCTGAGGCAGGACAAGATAGATTTAGACCCCGTGATGTTGGATATTTTTCTGTGTGTCCTCTAGCAAATGAGCCTCATCAGCAAATGAGCCTCACCATGTCTCACCATGTTAACAATTAGACAGCTCCCTACATATCTAACTGAAATCTTTCTGCTTGAAAATTTAGCAACATATCTTCTTTCTGCTTACTGTGGACAGGAAAATCAACTGACCAGAATGTCCTTTTTTCAACAATGATTCAGATGTCCAAACATTTATTTTGTTCCCCTTGCTCTTTTTTTTTAGATAAAACAAACCTTATTTTCCATGTTTCTTTTCTAAATCTTTCTTTTCTTTCTGTAGATCTCTCCCACATCCTGAGGGAACCCGTCGCAAGCACAGGTGGGCATAACACTGCTCTGGCCCAAGCAGGGGACGGGGTCATGCAAGTTCACGAACTCACCTTACGATTGAGGCTGAACACATCTCTGGAAAGCCCATGGAGCAGAGAGACCGTTTTTCACCCTATTGCAGCATTAGGAAGTACTGGAAGTCTACAGTCACTGAGGCAGCTGACAGCATGTCACAGCAAATGGCCCCGGTCCCAGGGAGCACTAATGTGTGCAATGGTGTAGGGGAACAGGCTAAGAGCAGCCTGTCCATGAATTTGTAATCATGGCCACACCAACGGCTAGGGGAAGCAGAACAGATGCTGCTAATTGATTTTCAGAAGTTCAAAAGTCAAACACTGATAATTATAGGAGCAGCAGCAGGCAAACATTTTATCTGCTGAGGGGGGTGAGGGTTGATAGGGGCAGAGGATTAGCACACGGAGCAGGGAGAATTAATCTTTCAGCATAAGTTTCTTATCTGTCCTCCTCTAAGATGGCTTGTAGGGGCACCCTCACCAAATCCATCACCTGGGGCTTTGCTTGTCCAGCCAGGAGCAGGAGTTACTGAAGCGTGTGCGGTAAGAGATGCCGCAGGGAGCCTGCGAATCAAAGGGCTCTGTGGGGTGGCACAAGAGATTGCTCTCATGAGCTGCACGCAAAGGTGTTCTGAATCCCCAGTGGCACACCTAAGGGAAGAGGCAGAGAAGCACCAGCAAAAGGAAGAGGCTGGGAACAACCTAGTGACAGAAGTGATGCAAAACTCACTAGAAATTAGAGAAAGAATGCCAAAGAGGGCCGCCGAGATAGTAATGTTTGTGTCATTCCCAGAGTTGCTGGGGGAAAGCAGACAGGAGGAGCTGGGAGCTAATGGGACAGGACTGCTGTGCCCTGCTTCAGCAGAGAAGACAATGAGAGCAAGAGCTGGACAGCAACACCTGCCAGCTCTCACGAAGGGATCATGAACCAGAAATAAGTCCTCATCGTATGTGGGATTATAGGAGAGCAGCGGAGAAAAGCAACCAGTAAAGAAAAAGCCTGGGTGAAAACTCTTCCCACACAAAACATCACAACCCACAGACACAAAACCTAGTAGCACCAAGCCTCTGGCTCACCTTGCATGACCTCTGGCCCCAGCTCATTGCTGCATTGAGGCAGGGGCATAAGGGTGGACCTCCTTCACCACCTCCATCCTCATACCTGCCCCTCTATGATAAATACAACAAGGGCAACTAGGCACCCAAAACACATGTAGGCTGTCTGGCCAGTGAAGCAAAGAACTCTACAAACTAGTTAATTAAAAGGTAGTGGGGGAAGGCATGCAGTCTTCTGCTCCTCAGAAGCTGAGAACAGAGAAGTGAATGAAATGCAGCACATTTGCTTATCACAAGAGGAATCGTTACTTATGCCTACAAGAGCAGAAGAGCTCAGGTTACTGCCCCTTTCTAGAAAATGGTTGCTCCATGTTCTTTAATGATTGTCAGCTCTACCAGGCTTCAGTCTATCCGAAGGACTGAGGAGGAGATTTATCATTATCAGGCTCTAGGGACAGCTGTAGCTCTTCTGGAAAATTAATTCCTGTTCTGAAATAACTGGCGAGGTTTTGAAGGTATTTCTTCCCAAATTGGGATGAAAAATCAAAATCTCAAAAACTTTCACAGACGTGAAATCCTGAAACAGTTCAGTCACTGTCTGCATCTTTGCTGCTCAGAGAATGGAAGGCTCCGCACCTGTTTTAAAACATTTCTTTATACACATATACTCCATGAGACGTTCTCCTCACAATCTATATGCCATCTTTCAAGAATCAACTACACCAAGCTGTACAGAGCAGCAAACTGTGTCGCTAAATCCAGAGGAGACTAAAAAAATGATCAGAAGACTAGAAAACATGACCTACCAGGAGAGACTCAAGAAATTCTTGTTTAATCTACAGCAGAGACAACTGGGAGACAACCTGATAGAAGCCTTCAAACATACATAGGGAAGATAAAAAAAAAGGAAGAGAATAAACAATTCTCTATGTCCACTAGGGAGATACCAAGTAGTAATGGGCTTAAACTGCAGCCAGGGAAATCTAGGTTAGACATTAGAAAAACTTTCCAGGGTAAGGAGAAAGAAGCCATGAAGAGATTGCCTCAGGATTTCGTGGAGTTTCTAGCATCGAAGGACTCTCAGAACAGGTGAGAAAAACATCTGTCAGGAATAATTTCAGTCTAGCTGATCCCTCCTTTGGGCATAGGGAGGGACTAAATGACCTCTTGATATTCTTTCCAGGCATGGCATCTTATTATGGATAAAAGTGTGCAGCAATGTAATTAAAGACTGAGCTATAGTGAATGCACACAAGTGGACTGAATCAGTGTTTCCCATGCAGCCTTTCATCTCTCGTCTCCTACCATCGGAGTGTTTGACTTGGAAACTCTCCTGTGCTTTGCGCAATTTCTGCTGTATGTTGCTTTGAAGTTGCCAGGATAAAGTACCTTGCTAATTTAGCAAAAATTAGTGAGAGTTTGGATGATTTTACACTGCAAAGCAATGCACTTACAAAGGTATTGGGATTGTGTGCTAATAATATATGAACAATTTATGGCTTGTATTGTGGCACTGCCTGAGAGCTGCTGTTAAGGGCCAGCACTTTGCTTTGCCTGACTCTCCACAAACACAGAACAAAATTATGATCTTTGCCACAAAGAGCTCTGTTCCACCCTTATGTTTTAATGTTTGCATTTCCACTGAATGGAGAAAATTAAGAAAAAGAATATGAGCTTCCAGGTGTGAAAGGCATTTGTCTGTGATCATAGCATGTTGGAGATGACTTCTGCATTTTCCAGGAAGAATCTGTCACTGTAAAATTCAAACAGCTCAGAGCTTGATGATAATAATATTCTGATCTTCCCACCAAGCGAGACACTGACTTCACAGTAAAACATTCGTGTTCAGGAAGCACTATGGGCTTTTCATACCACTAATACCATAGTTCATCATAGTCTCATTTCAATCCAGCCCCAGCTCCTATGAAATGAAGAACTGTTCTGGTTTAATGGACGCCAAGTAGTTTTCACAGACAGCAAGGCTCAGGCAGGTCCTAGGTCTCACCCAAACACTCCAGCTCAGCAGCATCCCTTCCACTAATTGTCTGCTTCATCTAAGAGACCATGAATATGCTCTCAGACACTGATCAACCCCTCTCACCACTCATGGAAGCCCCCGAGCCCTCACTGAGGTGCAACAGGTTAACGCATATGACAAACAGGATAAAAACAGGACTGCTTCTAGCTGTGCCTCCCCAGAGCCTGCAAAGCATTCCAGCAACAGATTCCCTACAGCCAGGCCTGCTAATAATCCCTAGCAGGATTCATGCTGCTACTGCCTTGTTTTCCTGCTCTGATGACGGAGTTTTCCTCTGTGAGAACAAATTTGGTGCCAGTTAGGAACAAATCCTCCTGGACTTTGCCTGGTGGGATTTAGTGAAGTTGTGTGATAGACAGAGCCCGACATGAGGTCTCTGCAGCCTGAGCCTTGCCTGCCCATCTCCTGTGCAATATCCAGCCAGCCTGCCTCCAAACATGTCTGAGAGTTGTCCACACGTGCTGATGCCATGCCATACATTTTCTCATACTCCTGTACCACTGAGACCTCTGCTGAGTCTTCCAGACCATACACTCGTATCTGGTCTGCACAGTGCCAAGACCATGAGGTAGACAGGCCTTCCCGGAAACCAGGCACAAGATGGGTCCTTCCACCCTCTCCTCAAACTCCTGCAACTACTGGGAGACCTTAGTGGCTGCCAGGGATTAATGAGATGGCTCTTCTGCCTCCTTCAAAAGTTGTTTCTCCAGCTGTCTTCTAAATGCACTTCTCCTGACAGCTCCCTGTTTCATTCTCATTTCCCCATGAACTTCTTCCTGGCTTTGGCCATGCAGGCCACTTGCAAGTCCATGCAGAGAACAAGCAGCCAAAGAGACAAGGCTTTCTGTGCCTGGTGGCGCAAAGGGACATTTTTCTAAGCCATACACATGATCCTATCCAGACCAAGCTCTGCTTCATATCTGTTGATTGCTCTGCTGAATTCTCCTTGCTTTCGCTATGATTTCTGACCCCCATCACTTTCTTATATTGTATTTTCTTAGCCCTCAGACTACCCCTCTACTTCAATTCAAACCCTTTGGGAGTGCTTGTTCTGAGCCTGGACCACCGACATTTATGGGGGAGGTGAAATGAACCAAAGCTTTGCACTAACACAGAAATCCACACCATTTCTAAAATGGTGCTTTGGGTTACATGCAAATTATTCAGAAATATGCAAATTTGGATCTTTGAACAACTCGATACGATCGCACGTACACATCCTACTTACTGCACCATCCCATTGCAAATGACACTGGCCAGATATATCAAGCACAGTTAACACTGGAATATATTACTAAGTGTGGTTGTAGCTCAATCACAGTTGTTTTGCATACAGAACTTCACTGCCTCCAAGCCATGCAGAGAAATATTTTCTGTCTCTGCTATTGAAACCCATGGCTGAGAGGAGGTCTCTGCCCTAAAAGGCAGGAAAACTTATGTTCAGAGGTTACAGAAGGGAAGCTGATGAATTTTTTATGCACGCTAATGGAAGAATGTAATGACATCCTGCATGGAGAAGACAGCAGCCTGGGTACTGGAGATACCAGTAGTCCAGGATGCAAGGAAGAGATTGCCAGCGCTTGATAAGAAGTACAGAAAGAGGGGGGTGGGGGGTGGGATCATTCGCCTGGAGCCTTCCTCCATCCTCCTCTGTGAGGCAGTTTGAGAATTACCAAACATGTCCTACCCTCTCCCACTTCCTCTCCTTGGTCAGAAGGATGATCACCAGCTTGGGATGCATCTGGTATCCGTCCTCGCTGAACGACAAATTCCTGCCTTCAAAGGTGACATTGATCAGGTACCTGCAGGAGAGAGAAAAGAGTGAGGAGAATGTTAACGTTTGGAAACTGAACCTGAAATGAGAGGCTGCCCTGCCCTGAAGCTTACACCAGGATGGTAGGAGCACAGTGCAAACAGCGTTATGAAGCTGGGGACAGCAAAGAAAAATCTAAGAGGAAGTGAGTGGAAGAAGCAGGACAATTACTCCAGGAACTAGGACAATCAGGCAAGGCAAGGCAATTGCCCCTGTTTTGAGACTGAGATTGAGAAGCTTTGCCCCACATTGGCTTTCAATGTATTCCTGAAAGTACGACTAGGAGTCACACGCACACACATAGGCCCACGGTCCTTGATTTCCCCTTACCCCAAAGGGCAAAGGGATCCACAGCAATTATCTTTGAGAACACACTCCACAGCCTACACTTTGCTCGCTTTCTGAAGGGGATTTCACATGTCATTTGAGGACAGCGATGGCCTACAGGTGAAACAGTGGAGACAGCCTTCCCCCAGCCCAAACATTGAGGCAACGATAAGGAAAGCTGCTGAGAGCAGAGGAAGGAGCAGCATACTCGCAAGGAAATCCATCCCTATTAGAGCCAGGACACCTCGCAGGGCCCAAAGCAATCCTCTGAAGCAGCTTAAGAATAGGGACAGTGGATGTTGAGATAGTCCAGTGAAACTCCTTTTCTCTAGGGACAGAGTCATGCCTTATACCCGGCAAGATCAAAATAAAGGGTGATCAGCCCTGCAAATCCCTGCAGCCAACATTAATGATTCTCTTTGTCTGGAAAGGCCCCGTCACTTCTGCGCAAGGCACCCCCCTTTGGGGCATCTTATGTCAGCTGTACAAATGGACTATTAAACAGTCCGGGCTTCAATCTTACTTATCCTAAGGCCTCTTCACTCAGCTCTGGCAGTGGGGAAGACCTTTAAGTGGACCAAAATTACAGCTACACTCATTTCAAGGCTTTGCTGCATCGTAAGAGCATGTTAAAATGGTTTTGCTGTAAATGAGAGTCAGGTCTGTTGTTTTCTTAACTGTCAGACTGTCCAGAACGACACTGTGGGGAAGAGGAGGAGGCAAATACACATTTCACAGTTCAGTGGCTTATATGACATCTCCGTGGCACTCTGACAGTTTCCCCTGTTCATACATTTCACTTCAATTCACAATCCTGTTGCATGAAGTAGATTTTGCCTTTATACACCTGCCCTGGCACCAGTAGCATCACATCACTGTGAGAGGCAGAGGTGACCAAGCTGCCTGCAGGGCTAGCCCCAGGACTCTGCCCTCCCGTGCTTTGCCCAGTTCTCCTATAAATTACACAAGCAACATTTCCATTACAGACATGAGAGGTTCTTCTGCTCTATTACGCCATGACACCAGGAAACATTTCCTGTTATTCAGCTTCAGTTTGTCCCTTCTAACTCATTTTGAACCAATTTCAAGAAAAAAAGGGGAAAATAAATCTGTTCTTTCAGTGGTTTCACACTTTCCCACTATTTGCGTACAGAGAACTCCCTACTAATTCAATGAAAGCATTGAGAGTAGGGAAAGTTCTTCAAACAAATAATAAAAAGGTCATGATCTTAGATTCTTCCTTTTCCCAAACTTTTTTGTCCAAACTCCATTAATCAACCAAAATCATCCACTAATTCCCCATTACCAAGTGCAATCAGCAATTATGTTTACTTCTAAAGGAAATTCCATACTTGCTCCATGTTGTGACCTTCAATGGACGTGCACAGCATAGGAAACACAGCCATAAGGGAGCCCAGTGTGAAACATGTGCAACAGGGTGATTTTCAAAGGCAGACTATTGGTTATTTTCCAAAAGCCAGACCTGTTCAGCACCCAAACACTGAGAGAACCTCAAAACATCAGCCACATGGAAAATCTTAGCCACACGATTGTTTGTAATGGTATAAAACATCCCATGTCAGGACCACACATGCTCTTTTTCTGGCCTTTCTTTCCTGGCCATTTGCATTGCTCTAGTGCTAAGGAATGCCAGGCACAGATGATTGCCAGGTATGTGCGGCCTACCAAACCTATATAAGGCTCTGGTTGTGGGAAAGACCTTCCAGTGGACGAAGAATACAGCTACACCCTTTTCATTACTTCTCTGCACTGGCCGTCAGAGTAAAGACAAAGCAAGGCTCCAAGAAGATGAGGATTAGCCGTTAGCCTGGTGGGAGTTGCAGCTTTATATGTCAGTAGTTAGAAAGCAGTGCCAATATCTAATTAAATAAACAGCAATAATAAACAGTTCTCAGCCCTCTTTTCCTCCCACCTGAGAATGTTGCCACTATGGGAATCTCCCTTGCACAGCCTGACAAGAAGAGTTCACAGAAATCAGCAACAGATATGACACAAGAGGGTGTCATTTCTGTTCGTTTTCCACCGGAAGGATTAGAACCACTAATAATAATCAAGGAGGGATCATCAGCAACTCCAATCCTTGAAGCTGCCTTGAGATTTACACTTAAAGCAGCACTAAAATCCCTCGCTTCGCACCTTAATGACTGAAATTAGTCTTCAGATTTGGCACAATAACTCTTCAGAGGGTTTTCTCCCGAACCCATTAGCAACATGTTTACAGAAGTTTGCAGGAGGAGTGCAGAAGCGGCTGCCCCCAACTACTTTCCCTGCACTCCTGCAGCTTGCTGGGTCCCATGGGGAGCTGCACATGGGGAGCTGGAGCTGCGGGGCTTGCTTGGGTGTGCTGAGCAAGGGGACACCTGCATGACAAAGCATCAGGGCTTGAAGGACTTCCTGACAGGCCAAGTCAGCAGCGTGCTGCAAGGCAGCCACACTCAAGTGGCTCTGCCCTCCATCACTATCACAGTGAGAGTCATCCCCTTCGGCAGCAGCGCTGCCCTGGTATGCCAGCACTACTCCTGCCTGCTTTGGCCAGGGGGATTTGTTTCCTTCCTACAGCCTACACACACTCCAGTCCCCAAACAGGCAACTAGGAGACTGGGAGACTCCCTGACACGTCTGTGCTGAGCCACCAGCTGCAACAGGGGCACAACGTGAGGGCAGCAGGCTGTGCACACAGGTGAGGTAACCCAAGATGAAACTGTGCCTGTAAAGGGCTTAATCCATGATTCCCTGGGTGTTTTGGACTCCAAGATGGAGAGAGAAAGAGAGAGGGGGGTGGGGGGACAATAACAATAAACACAGGTAAATTAACTTAATTTGCTAGAAACACCTTCCAGCAAAGAATTTTGCTTATGCGAGTGTTTCTGGAGCTGCCTGGTGCAAGAACAGAAGGGTTGAGCCCTTCCTCAGCCTGGCGCAGATGCAGCGACTGCGATGCCCAAACTCAGCCAGGTGGGAGCAAAGCACACATGACACTGTGGAAACAGGCTGACATTGTGAGCCCTGTGGTACGGATGAGCAGGCAGAAACAAAGAAGGAAGGGACGTGTCCTTGAGCACAAAGCAAGTCAGACCCGGGGGGACCCAACTCCTCATCCTATGCTCTGACCATTAGGTAACACCACCCACCCTAGATGTGAAGCTGACAGCCCTGCAAGCTAATGGAGAGTGTTTCCAAGGCTGGTTGGCATAAGAAATAGAGCATTAAAACCACATCAGATGGCCAATTTAGGACCAGTGGAGAGATGATGACATTTTAAACGGTTTCAGCTAGTGATGGGGAAAGCCTGGAGAGGCAAATGTGACAGGCAGAGGGGACTTGGGGGGAGACGAGGGTGTTAACAAGATTTTTCTCTGCCCCAGAAACAGCTCTGAAGGAGATGCATTTGAAATCAGCACTAACCACTCCTACTTCTGCCTCCAGTGCCTTGCTGGGAATCAGCTCCTCCTGAAGCTGTTGACCGGGTGGGCAAATTTGAACAATGCCTTGGTTCAGACCATCGCACTCCCCACCTCATATGTGCACACACACACACACATACTCTCTGTGTGCCCTGTCAGTGCTTGTTATGCTCCAATAAGACAAGCGGTCTGTCTGAAATTGCATGATTATCCTAACATCGACCACTTCCCTGAATAAGACAGGCCATACAAGTAAAACAGCCTCTCCACCATCAGCATCGGAGAGTCATCTTGGCAGTCCAGCATATGAGGGGAAAACAGCCTGTAGGTGGATGGTGGGGAAAGAAAGGCTATGGGACACCTCTGCCAGAGAGGATTTGCAGGGTTAAAGGCCGGTGGAGTTTGTTGAAGGGGATGGGGATGCAGACTACCATCAGCCTCTTCAGAAACTCACTGTAACATGAAACACTGAGGCCAAACGTAACAGCAGTGAGGTGAAGGCAGTGAAAGACCTTTACCCCATAGAATCTGCATGGTAAAATAGCCTTTTTCTTTCCCCTAGAGACAGCATTAAAAACCCACCAGCCAGAGGTGCCAGGGATAGGCGTAGCTGCCTGCCCAGACCTACTTCACCGCCAGGAAAGAGCAAAGACAGATGAGTTACTGCATCTCAGCACAAGCAAGCCACAGCTCCAAACATGTTCCATCACCCAGCCCTGGCAAGACCTGCCCAGCCTGGGCTGATGCAAACAGCTTTGGCAGGGTACATCATTTCTGCCCTGCAGCAGGTCCTGCCCGCCCCACACACCTGCTCCTGGACGAGGATGAACAGACAGAAAGGTGAGTGGACTCAAAGGACAAGGAAAAGGGAGTTTAGGACCAGTGTATTTATATAAAAATGGGAATTCTGACAGTCAAATGGCAAGTGATTGACAAATAAAGGTTTAACCAGCACTAACTATGCTGTTAATAGCTTCTGCTCTCATCTGAGAGACTGAAACGGTGTACTTTTTTTTTAATGAGAAAACTGCAACTGATACCTTTGACTTTGGATTTAAATCTCCCTTCTTCAAACCCATGGGAAGCTTAAAATTATACTGATATTTTTTCTCTATACCATTGCTCGACATTTCCATGGCTGCCTCTGCCTCAGAGGACAGCCAAATACATGCACAACAGCCATCCAAATCCCGCTGCGAGTGCATGAGGTTTCCACGAGGTATCAAACCCAATTGCTCACACCCAAAAAGGTGAGAACGGGTTCCACCTGGACCTTCGATCAAACTTCCCCACAGATGGTTCTGACCCTGGCTGAGCCTTTCAGAGGCTCTTCCATTGCTCACTCCCCTGCGCTGCCCCAGCTGCCTGCACTGCCTCCCACTGCTGTGGTGCCAGTGGCTTGTGGAGTTGTGAAAGGCAGGCACATCTGGCTGTGTCTGTGTAACATCTGTCCTGTGTCAGGTACGATTTACAGCAAAAGGATTTCACGCAAAGGGCACGAGTGCAGCTGATTTTACATAACAAGGGGCATGGACTCTGTTCTTTCTGCTATCATGAAGAACAAAACCAAAACAAGATAGGAAAAAAATAGAAGCAACCACTGACTAGGAAAATTAAATCTTAAAGGAACAGCATCTCACTCTTCTTCATTTGCTCCTTTCTCTCTCACTGTCAGTGTTACCACTGAATCTGGAGAGGTGCACTGCAAGAAAGAAAGCAAGTGTAGAAAAGAGGCCAACCAAGTTCCAAATTGTGCAGGCATCCTGCACCAGAAAACCTGTCCAGACTACAGCCATTTTGTACTGCTGGGAACCAACCTGACCAGCAGGCGCAGAGAAATGCCCAGAACTCAAGACTGTTTTCATTAAGCAAAGAGGTTAGGAGAGCATCTAGATTAGGACATATCCCTCAGGCTACAAGATAACAAAAATATAAGAGATTAATTTGGTTTCTCCCTGCTGTCCACACCTTTTTAAAAGATAAAAGGGCAGATACTGGGCTGGAATAAATCAGTGATATTTGGCTGACATCTATGGAGTGATAGCTGTTTGATCTGCTGAGATTCTGGTCCCTCACCTCTAGGAAAATGAATTTTCTTGGTGTTTGATCCCGACCTGTAGGGTGGAAGAGAAATTTCTACTGATCTGTCCTTGCTGTTTCTCCAACATATTCAGCAAAATTGTTTTGGAAACAATGTGTGTGTGTGCTGAGATTTCCAAGTGACAGCTCCTATATAGAGTGGAAGGATGAATCTTTTCCGTCACTCCCCCTCTTAATCATAAAAAAATGGTACTTCACTTTATTTCCCATTTCTTCTATTTATCTACCATGAATTTGTCATTTGAGAAAGACTCTGAGCTGACAGTTCCTGGGGACTGAGGATATATCTATCCTTAGAGTACGCAGGGAGCTAGAGCAATGGCAGGGCTGCTTTCCTACACACATTGCTTGATCCTAATGAGACGGGACCATTCCTGAGAACGAGAAGTGAAGCTCGCTTTCCACAGCCTGTGCGGTCCCTAGCCTCCCTCCTGAAAACGTGAGAGGAAGCTCAAGCACCGCAGCACAGGGTTTTGCAGCACAGACAGATATCCGTCAGGAAGCGGACACTGAATTTCCTCCCAGTGGGGAACGTGGGGTCAGCTCCAACCTGGGGCACAAATAACAGTAATGACACCTCGGTGAAATGCTGCTCAGTGAGCTTCAGAGCTTCCACAATAACTTTTTCTTCCATGTACCTCATACCATCTGCAACCTGATCTCCCAATTTGCTTTTGGCCCTATGCAGTCATTGCTTTTGACAAAAAAGGGGGAAAGAGATGCTGCCATTCAGGTCTAGTGGCATTTTACACTTCCTTTGCCAGGGTGCCACTCACAGTACTAAGACCAGACTGTGAGAACTAGGTCACCTGTAGGAAACAGTGGTGTACATTAGGATGAGGTGACCTGTTTATGGAAAAAGGGGCAGGATAAATCTTCACTTTGCCCATTCTGCTATGTCAGTCACAGCAATATCTGGAAAACCCAACCAAAGCCAAATTTTTCTCACACTCATCCTGACTGACCTATTTTCACAAATGCCAGACCAGGAAAAATTACCTATCACAGCCACTTTTTAAATGGGAAAGAGGGATAAGAACTTGGCAACAACATTTTCTCATGAGGAGGTCAACATTTTGTCAGAAAGACAGACAACCATAAGATCTGAAAACTGTAACGGCATTGGACAGAAAATTAAGCTTCTGGCATGGTCATGCTCCCACACAGTCTGGTCTGTTGCTTGACACCTTCTGCCCTTTCTTTTATGGACAAGGGCCCCAGTTAAAATAAATCTTTAATGTGTCACCTTGAAACAGTCCCACAAGGAATGGCATCAGCTCAACAGGGGAAGGGATTTCACTGGATATTTAGTCTGTCCAAGTTTCCTGAAGGAGAAATGGGAATATAAAATTTCCATGCTCCTAATCACAAGAGACAGCAAATAGGATTTCCATGTCAAAATATTCCATTTTAAACCCAACATATTTGATTTACAGCTTTTCTTCCAAATTTTTTATTTTGCTGGGAAAATGACACAGTCCTAAGTAGCTTGAGAACATACCTCTACACCTTCTGGCCTCACTGGAAATAAAACAGAAATGAGGAAAAGTGTTTTAAGAGCATACTCTGGTTAAAGCTGGAAATATCTATAAATCTCACAGGAAATCAGCCTATTCTCAGAAAGTTTTTTTATCCAAAAAGCTTTGATAAAAACAAATATACTCCTGAATTGACTCACCAAACCTTTAAGTAACAGAAAATAGCTATTAGAAAAATAGCTTTAAGGTCAAAATTGCTACAGTGACTGGATAAAATAAAAACTAAATGTTCAGTCCAAAATTGGATCAAACTGCAAAGCTTTACTGAGTTAATAAATTCTTGCCAATTACTTTTTTTAAGTATTATTTTTTATTGCTATGTCTTTCCATCCTTCCTTATTCATTAGGAACAGATAACATATCACTTTTTTCCAAAGTAAAACTAGTCTTCAAGGTATTTCTCCCATTTGAAAGGGCTAAAAATCAGCTTACATGGGGCAGTAAAAGCATGGAAAATTACATTTGTCAGAATAGCTGACAATGGGTCATAATTATGTCTTGGCATCCACCTAACAGGTCACTGATGGAAGCCATACGACTGGGAACAGGCAAATACTGAAAGGTTAAGAGGCGTCCTTCAGATCTGTTTATCTGTCTTAGGGCACAGTCATACAAACATTGATAGGACAAGCAGTCACAGAACAGAAGTGAAATGAGGCTCTTCACAGTGATTTTTCACCCAGGATGATGTTTTTAGAGCTCTGTCAATTTGCAGAGCCTTAAAAGACATTCCAGTTGAACTACTGGCCCCATACAGTGAATTTAATCCCACTTTTCTTAACCATTTTGCACGTCCCTTCGAAATCTCCCATGGACCCACATGGCTGTGGATCACAGCTTAAAACAACTGGCAAAGTAGATGTGCATGTCAACAGCCCCTTTGGTCTTCTGAAGGTGGCTGGTGCACTGGGAGTCAGCTACCAGGGCACCTCAGTATTTACCCACAGGTCATTCCAGTTTCGGTCCTGGGAGTCAAGACCAGCAAGCAGGCGATCATATCAATTTTCCTCTGTGGCTTTCAGGACTTTCTTGCTTATGGAAAACCACTCAAATCTGCCAGAAAGGTCCCTCGCACCGCTGCCAGAAGCCAGACAAGGCTAAACTAGCTGGAGAGACTGAAATAAATCCCTTTATTACATTCTCTGAAACAGCAGACTAACTTAACTTTTTTGACCCACCAAGAAACCACAAGCGATTTGGGGGTTATTCAACGTTTATCAAGTGTTGAAAGCATTCACACATTTGCAAGGGCAGCGAATTCACAGTGCTCGCAGGAGCAGAGTCATTGCCCGCAAGGAGACCTAGTCCAAAAAGCGTGACTGGATTTTCCTGGGTCTGTAGTGGTTCAGCCAAGATGGCACCCTATCACTTTCTTCCCTGTCACGTCTCCAAGGGGGAATCAATTAAAACAAACAATCACTCCCGTCAGTAACTGTGTGGGGTTCTGGAGGCTGCTCCTCCTTTGCCAGAGGAGCCGCTCACTCTCTCCGATGCTGCTCACTCTCCCTTCTCCCTCTTTCTCTCCCTCCCTTTCTCTCCCTCCGTGGGTTGATGTTTCCATGGAAACGTGTTCTTTAATGCCGCTGAAATTACATTGCATTTAAAGCATTAACCCTTCCTTGGGCTGAGGAAGGTCTCAGAACAATTAGGGTTCTTTTTTTGTTTTGTTTTTTTGTTCCCACTCCCGGTTAAACTTCCCTGCAATTTTTTTTCCTTGCAGCATTAGGAAAACCTCGTTCTTCCCCAGAAGACCTCCCAGCTAGTATGTGTCTGGCAAGGGGCACAGAATGCATTACCAGTGGCGTACTGTCTAATTTAAGATTTTTCTACATGAAACCATTAATGCATTTCTCTCCACACTACATGCAAACAGGGAAAATGCTGCAGTAGTAAAGAAAGTGAAGAGTGAGATAGAAGGGGAAGCAAACGAGCCACCAGCTGGCACACAGGGAGAAAACAGCTTCAGTTACTACCAGAGCTTGTAGCCCCACACTGGGCAGCAGCTTCTTCGTTGTGAAGTGCCATAATCGCAGACCTCACCACTCCTCCTCGAGCCTGCCTCCTCTTCCTCTTCACAATCATGTCTGTAATTAGCCACCCTTGCCTTCACTTGTAGTTAGCACTCCAAACGCTACTGTAACGCTTGCTGCAATGAGCATCCTCCTCACCACCAGCACCCTTCCCTGTGCGGCTGCTTCTCCAACCAAAATGCCATCTCTGCCATCATTCCCATTGGCTCTCAATTGCCAGCCATCACCTTCATCAGCACTTCCAAGGCAGCCATTGCTGGGGCACCACGGCCTTCATGGATGCCAGCTCAACCGCACGACGACTGGCACTTTCTGTTCTCCCGCTGTGGGTCAACAAGGTTCTGAAAGCCAAGATGTCCCCATCCAGGTGCTCCCTGGACCCCAGGTCCCAACTTAAAAATTATTCAGCAAATCCTTAGCCCCCAGACTTTGCTTATCCCCACCCTGGTCACAGCCATAACCCCTCTGTGCTCTTCTTCCACTGACATCATCCCTTTTCCAAACACTGGGAAAATATGGAAGGGAGGTAAATAGCAAGAATCTCCTTCCACTCTTTTGTCTGGGTTCCTACATTCAGGCATGCCTCCTTTCTGCCCCAAAGTCCCATGACTTGCCAGCTTGCAAACCCTGTTTATTACCTCTACCTGCATAGCTACAGGGTCCATATTCCCTTGCACCATCTATTTTGGGTTTCCCAACACACGCTGAATGCTTCAAGCACATCTCACCGTTCTCAACTCTTGCCCCAAAAGTCAACGTGTGAAGCCTCCTGCTTTGAGCTGGGTGCATATGTAGTGCTGTGAGGATGGATCAGTGTAGGAGGAAGATGCTATTCTAAAATGAATGATAAATATGGATAATAAACTCAACCTAAGTCTTTTCTGCCTGTCTCTAGTGGGTTCCCAATATGGGAGATAGAAATATCATGGGTACATTTTGAACACGGCTGGGAACGCTGCCAAAGTCCTACTCAGAGTTCACACATTTACATCATTTATATCACATCCGACTTGTGCCTTGTATTATTAACTTTGTAGAGTGTTTTGTGATGTAGTTTGTAGTCCAGGCTCTGTTAAATAAAGTTACATGCCCTCTCTCTCTTCCTTTTGGTAAAATAGAGTGTGATGTATGGGGCTACACAAGGTCTTGCTAAGCACAAGGAGGGCGACTGTGTCTGCTGATACGGTCACTGCACTCCTACATTCTCACACAGTGCTCTCAAAAGCCTTTTGGGATCCATCCCTGGGGCCTGAAAGGTACAAAAAGAAAGGAAATATTTGCCTTTTGGTCAACAGTTTGACTCCTAGCCCAGATTGGTAGTGACTGAAGATTTTTTTCTCTGCTGCTGGATGTTCAGGAGCCTCTGTGAAATGTACAGACGGGGTCCACCTGACAGGTGCTCAACATGGCACTGCAACTACTTGGGCCTCTTCCTCAGCAGGGTCGGAAAAGAGGTTGAAGACAAAGATACAAAAAACCCAGGGCATGGGACTGAAGAAATTACGTCCATCTAGAAAAGGGTAAAGGCATATCGACAAGGAAAGAGGTAGAGCGGTGCTGACAGATCAGGCTTTTTGCTTTCTGTGGGACAGACCACAGTCTGTGGCAGCTGAAAATCCACCACCTTCCAGGAATTCATGTAAAAGAAGATAAGCTACAATGACCCAGCACTGTGACTTCATGGTTTTGTAAATCGATAATTTTTCCAACAGCCTGAAAAGACTCCAGGTTATACTCCATCACCTACTCCACATGCCCAATTTAGACTCTGTGACTATTACGACATCTAAGGCCAGGCGAGCAGCAAGTGACTCAGATGCCTGCTACACACAGACAATGGGGAGAGGTAACCACAATGCGTAGGCTAGGTGTCTGCAGCAAGCTGCCTGAATGTAGTTGTCTATATAAAAAAGAAACAAAATGTGCACCCTCAATGTTTCTTGATCAAGAAAAGAGAGAGAAAGAGTCAATTTCAGCCCATGTTGCTGCATCTCCAGTGAAGTAAATGTGCCATTTTACTCTAGAGCTGCATTTGATCCTGAATTACTCCCCTGCTTCTTCTCCAGGAAAAGGTCAGTTTGAAGAAGCCTCAGGCGTGATGCTAACATCACGTCCAATGAAAGACTCTCAGGAGGTCTGAAGTAAGTACAAGGTCCAAATTTGGTATATATTATCTGAATCCTTTCCCTTCTCCCTCCTGAACAGCGTGGAAAATCTCCCAAGAATATTTCTTTGCTCAGGAGACTTCCAGGACTCCTTGGACCTAGAAACACTGTGAATAAGGTTTTCCAACATGCATCTGAGGATCCCAGGCCACAGTGCTCACTGCGGGAAGCCTGAACACAGCACAGAAGGAAACAGCAAGCGTGCTGGGAGTGAGACCAGAACATTTCCATGGAGAGTGCAGCAGAGGGTCAATTCCCACATCTGTTACCATACCACAGCTCCCTCCAGTTCAACCAGCTCTGATACCCTGGAACAGCAAAGCTATCAGAGTACCCCAGTGCTTTTCAAAGATACCTAGGTGAGTTTATTTAATTTGAGCAGAAACTTAACTGATTTCACCTTTAATTGGTGCTTAAGCTAACAAACTAAAACATAACCCACAAACCTCACACACAAGTCCGGATAGCTTGTGGACATACCCTGAGACCTTGGGAATTAGCATGAGGTGGGATAATGTGGGCTCTAGTTCTGGTCTCATTCATTACCTTCAGCTGCATCATTTCCACAGCTCTTGCTGTGCACATATTGTGGCAGCGTATGAGTTGTCTTCACCCTTTTCTGTTGGCAGCACTCACTATGATCATTTCAGAAAAAGCAGCCTCCAGAGGAGGCACCTTTCAGAAATCTCTCACTCCTTTTTCTCCAACATGTCTTGGGCACTTAAACATCATTGATTCAGGCTCCAGACTCCAGATAACATGGTCCCTTCAAAAAAAGTCATAACCTCCAGTGTCACATAAGCACTTCTCAAAGCCATAACCCTGTCGGGGTGTCCATCAGCTGCAGCTTCCCACCACCCTCTCTCCAGGAGGACCTCCGAATCCAAGACAGAGACTTCCTTCTTGCCCAGGGACTAGGTTTCAAAGAGGCAGATGGAACCTCCCCTACCCACACATTAAACTGAAAAGCAAATTTTTAACACCAAAAAAAACCCAAACCAATGGCGGGGGGGGGACACGACTGA
>VZSZ01003906.1:407976-426347 GCA_013398815.1 Ibidorhyncha struthersii
GTGGATTATGACTTTTCCATGGCAACAGGCTTGAGAAACAGGAGGGCTGGGGAGGGGGGCAAGGAGAAAGAGAGGGAGGGAAAGGAAAGCAGAGCTCCGAGGAGGGAGCGATGAGCACTGGTACATTGCCATGGAAACCCTCTTGCATTGGCAGCCAACTGCCAAAGTCAGTTAGGATCCCAGAAATGGGCTTGGAGGGGGTCCCAGGAGGAGCTGGGGGAGTGGGAGCCATCATCTGGCCAGCCCCAAGGGTACCTCATCCCCGAGAACCTCAGGCCTGCTCCTCTCCCCCTTCCCCACCAGCCATTACACTCCTGGTGCCCTCACCTCTGCCAGACAGACCCAAATTTGGCCCAGCTGAAGAGTGGGAGGAAATACGGATCGGCAAGCGAAACAACTGGGGCAGGCGGGAAGGAGAGAGGCAGAGAGGGAGAATTTTTCTGATAGCCGTTGGTTTGCTTTCCACCTTTCTGGATCGATTTGGACCACGCAGATGTATTTGTTTTCACACCCCAGATGGCTGTAGAAAGAGGATGTCACTCCTAATCACTGAAATCGAGATGGAAACGTTACTTCCCTGCAAACTTAGCTACTGAGGCAAGAAGAAGGGCTGTGTCTGACTAAAAGTTGCCGGGTCCACGTTTGCATAGGGCCATGTCCCTTTCAACTGTGTCTATCCCACTCAGTACAGCAAATGTCCCAGCCTATGTCTAAGACATGACAAATGCCACCATGTTAAGGCCAAGTTAAAAATCAGAGGAGATTCTGCTAATGGAAATGAAGCACACTGAAAATGAGTTAATGATGCCTTCTAACCCTCTTCTGCAACACTTGGAGGGCAGGCAGCTCAGCGAAATGAACAATCCGCCATTCACACCCCTTTGCACGTTGTATTTCATCAGAAGCCTTTTGCTGCCGTAAGAAGTGGTCAAAGACAGATTGTGGAGAAAGAACTTAAAAAAGGCTGGCAACTTCTGTGAACTCTTGCTAGTATTTATAGTCGTACCCCTAGGATGGTAAGGGATGTATGAGTCGTTTCAGGCTGCAGACGGCTGCAGACGGCAGGAAGGAATTGACTCCTACTCCAACCACACAACTGGCTAAGCAAATTGTGGAGGAAGATTCCCTTCTCCTGAAGCATCTGTTATCACCCATCTGATTGCACAATGAATCAGTAGTATGAGGACAGGCTGCTGTGAGGGTGAGGGAAGAGGGAGAGAAAGATTGCAAATCAGACAGTTATAAAGCAAGGAGACGGCAGTTTCTACTTAGAGGAAAGGACATGGACTAAACCGAAAGGGCCTGGTTTGTATACTTTTAAACTATGTGTTTGGATTACTACTGGTAGTATAGCACCAGCGAAGTAGCTTAACTTTTAATGCAAACAGTAGCTTGGTTTTCCCACATATCTTTCAGAGCAGGGGATCCCAAAGTTCTCTGCACTCTAACCACTCATCTCTATAAATCATCTGCACTGATGAAAAAAGGCAGCCAGCCTGCACTGACAATGCTACAGCAGAAGCAAAATCCTTACCTGTGCGCTCCGCACACAGAGCCCAACCACAGCTCTGCTAGACTGACAAATGATTCATCTGCACTGAGAATGGTGCCTAAGCCCAGGCCACCAGACCACTTCTAAGATATCCTCATCATTAGTCATGTTACCTGGGATAAAGGGAATGAGCATGGACAGTGGCAGAATTTTTCCCAACTTTCCTGATGAGAGAAGAGCAGCTGACTGACTCTTCTGAGCTCCATAACCTCCCAGGTATCTGATACAAAGCTGCCACAATGATGCTTTCATGAGCTCAGCATCAGGGTGAAAATTGTCAATATTGGCACAGGCTCCTAACTGGACTGTTGGTAGGACCTGAAGCCAGCCTGCATTTTGGAGGAAGAAAAAGGAAATTATAATAACAACCTGCTATGGACATAAGTAGTAAACTGGTCAATGTGGAAATGAGTCAGCACAGGATTAGTTTTTTCACATGGACTGAGCTTGGGCAGCAACCAATAAATCAAGTCCAACTCACTGCTGATTTCCAGATCTATATCCAGGTAAGCCTGTTCAATTGGGACCAGCATCAAACAGATGAGCTCACAAGGGGTGTGTCTATTCAGGTTGGGCCCAATTAAACGCTTGAAGTAAGGTGATGACTGTCATTCTGTAGGCCAATATGAGGGATGATATAGGGGCGAGGTAGTAGGCCCGGGTAAGTTCAAGTTTGGGTCACAGCTAGTTGTGGGATGTGGTATGGTTTGGAGCCTGGACAAGGTACCATGCCCCATGGGCAGGAAAAAGCTGTGACGGCTCCCTCTCTGCCCTAATTCTGACCCACTAGGTGAGACAACATTGTGGTCCCTACCCAAAGGACACAAGTTCCCTTCTCCAGCAAAGCTGCATCTTCGACTTCGTCAAAGGTGAGGGCAGGACCCAAAGGACAGGGCTCTCCTGACAGGACAGTTCTCAGCCCATAACCCTTCACTGTGCATACAACAAATAACCATGCACCAATAAAAGGAGCCAATCCCAAATATTTTCTTCCTGACCTCACCATCACAATTACTCTTCAGAAGTACTCTGCAACACAGTATGCATGAGTCAAAAGGGGAAAGAACAATTTCTTGTGGCCCAAAGTCTGGTTCCAGAGACCATCTACTTCTGATCTCAGCAGGGACTCCCAGTCAGCCCATCACCAGTTATTTACTGGTCAGAGATGGTACCAAACAGGAACCTGCCCCTAGAAGCTGGACTCGTATGGGCTACTTTATGCCTGGCACTCAACTTTTCTTATTCCTGTATCCCCTGCGCCTGCATCTGCCTTCACAGAAATGGATAGGCTAATTAAATAAGAACTTGTATCACTTACAAGAGCTTTGCTGGCCCATCTGTTAAATTGCTCTCTGTCTCTTGAAGGCGTGCGCAAGAGACATTCTCAGCCCCCCCCTCCTTATCCTCCATTGACAGATCGGGTCTGTCAGCTTGTCAGCTCTCATTGGGCACTGTTTGACATCAGTCCACAACGGGGCAGTGAAAATCTGTTTGCAGTCAGCTCTTCCAATAGACCCACTCCAAAATACGCTGCCTCAGCTGGCTACAAAACAGCCACGGATTATAGTGGTATTAGAAAACAGCTTGAGCCAGGTTGGCAATGCTACAGGTTTCTTTAGAGTCTGTTGGGCACGGCAGGGGAAAGGCTGAGAGCTGGGATGGGGACCTCATGGCTCCTGGATCCCACGCACAGACATTGCCACCAAGACCAGTAGCTGGTGACTGAAGAAGTTTGCATGGTGGAGGTTGTGCAGGGACGCAGCTCAGTGGTGTGGGCCCTAGAATAATGTTCTGAGCATCCCTGGCCTCTCAAGTTGCAAATGTCATCTGTCAATCCCAGGCTCAGTCCTTCCAGAGCAGTTCTGACAGGGGTAGCTGAGAAGGTACATCAAGGCTAGCTAGGCCTGCAGTGCCTCCAGAGGGTCAATTGCCATGGTACATCAAGTAGCCAGTCATTCAAAATAGGGTTTCTTGACCCTGCTTTCTTAATGTCTAAAAAAATTACACTGTTTGATATCCCTGAAAATCCTTCTCTGAGTCTTTATAGAAAGCCAGAATCAAGGCTACTGTGCCTATCACAGTGTCTTGGAAGGAAAATATTAAAGGATTAGGAACATTGAAGTTGCCATCATGACCCCCTCCTCTCTGGTTCATTTTATACTGACATGGGAAAAACCACGCAAGAATAGATGGGTTTCTAGGAAGAAGCTGAGGTGCTACAATATGCAGTTCAGAGACTAAGAAGCACAGCCCACAGAGCTTCTCAAAGGGCACCATTTTGACAGGGAAAAGGGGAACTATCCTGGAGAATTCACATATGGGTCCAGTTTCAGCCTTGCAGTTCTACTTCCAGCTGCAAGCCCTCATTTAGCAAACACTCACTCCGAAAATGTAAAGACTTTGACCCGATTGGGCATTGCAGCCCTTGACTGGCGAAACACTTCTACAGATGAGCTCTTCAAATTGTAATTTTGTGCACTCCTGCAAAGTAAGATTTGTTTAGGCCGCAAAAGGAGAAACACTTCATTGGATTTCTGTGCCTCGACAACAAGATTCCAGATACTGTCTAGTCCCACCATACCATGCACTGTGAGATAAGCAAATAAAAACACGCCTCAGGATGAAACTATCACTACAGCAAACAAGATTTTTTAGAGTTATAGAGAAATTCAGGTTAGAAGGGACCTCTGGAGGTGACCTGGTAGAGCCCTCCACTCAAAGGAGGGCCAGCTTAGGTCATCTTTTCACATCCAGTTTCCAATGAAATAACCAAATATCGAACTACAATCATTGACTTACTTGTCACCTATTGTTTCATGTCATATTCATCCATTCTTATACACCTGCACAACACACACACAGAGTTTTTAAGCCCCACCTTCAAACAAGTAAGAACAGAAGCAATAGGTCTTTCCAGTTACTCTAAAAAATAGCATAATAAAAAACAACCAACCTAACAAAAACACTAAATCGCCCTGCACTCAGGTATGATGGGTAAAGACTAGGAAGGAGACTGGACCAAGACAGGAAAGAGTGAAGGGCAAAAAATGTGACTGTAGAAAGGGGTGATGGAGAGGTGGAGTGTTGCGGCAAGGGGAACCTCTGGATCTGTTTTTGCAGTAATAAGAAACATTAAAAACCTCGCAAGCAAGGTTTAGTTTTTCTGGGTTTCCTAGCCTGGCACTTCAGACCCAATGTGTATGGACAGTTGAGCTAAGTAGTCATGTTTTAGATACTGAAGGGAGCCTCCTCGCTTTCAGAGCCTCCTTGCCACAGAGCCTCAGTGGGTGCCAGCTGCCTGTTGGGGTCCCTGACCACAGTATCTGCTCTCCCACCACTTCAGTCAGGAGCTACCCTAGGTGTAGGCAGAGGGACCCATGGCAAAAATGGCTCAGGTGCACAGCTGTAAGGGGGAAAGAAAGCTGATGATGACATTGGAGAGGGAGCTACAGTTCCCCTCCTTGCACCAGGACACACAGTAGAAAATAAAGAGGGATGAGAGTCCCAGAGTAAGCAGTGAGCATATGGCCAGGCTGAGTCACTTAAAGATGAGCCTGTTCTCCACCTCATAGCCCTGCCCTGTGCATCAGTTTCATCATTATCCGTGACAATGGTGACAGAGGATTCCCACCCTGAAACAGAACTATGAGAGCATCTGCAACTCCCTCCCATCACTGCCCGAATGAACTTCTTCCTGTCACTGCAGAATTGATGCACGAGCCTTTATTGCTCCTATCAAGCCCTGTGTAATAGCTGGGGCTAGTCCTATTCAGAAACCTGGCTAATCCATTCTGGTATCTTTTTAAGCTTTTTGCCATGATACTCCCTTAAAGCAGCTATTTCCATACTTTAATTAGACACTATATTTTTAAGTCTTCTCCTTTTAGCCTTTTCCCTTTCAAGCATTTTACATTTGCTGTATCTTAACCCCAGGAAATATTATTTGCTCTTGGACTATTGAAGAAGGTATGGAAGGATCAAGCAAGGAATTCTCAAGAAATTAGTACTGAGATGTAGGAAATATAAGCAAACTCTGTCAAAGATAAAGGTGGAGGCAGGTGAAGGACTGGGAAATACATGTTTCCCATATGTTTATGGGAAACAACACCTTGACAGCACCCTGCAAAAAGCATCATCATGGGGTGGGGGGAAAATAGGTGAGAGAAAGGGTGCATCTCTTGGTGCATGCTCTGGTCAGAGCCACTTGACAGGGAAACATTTTCCCAGTGCACCCATGGAAGTCCTGGGCTAGGCTTGGCAGAGGTTTATCCTTGCCAATTCCCTTTAATAACAGGGGACTCTTACCCATGAATTTTTGTGAGGTTTTTCCAGAGTCATCAGTATGGCAGCTGACTACCTGAAGGAATTTACTATGAACCACAAACACGGAGAGTTTGCTTTTTACTCTTACCTCCCAGTCATCGGTGGTGATGTTGAATGAAAGGAGCTGGGGTGGGGTGGGAGAGGGTTGTGAGCCCCCATGCACGATGCAGGGTACCCCAGCTCTGACTGGCTCTTCAGGGGTGTGCAGCATGTCTGAAGAGCCAGCTTGTTATCTCAGACAAGAGCTTCAGGCAACAGTAAGCCCTGCAGCAAAGGCCTCGGCACTCACNTCATTCAGTAAAAGAAAACCAACAGCTAAAGAATGCGCAAGGTTAATATCAGCTGCTTTTCCTGCCCTAGAGCCTCTTGGTGCTTGGAAACCCAATTGTCTGGAGTGTTTTCTTCACACACACACCACCCAGAAACAGGCACCACACACCGCATCGGTCTTAGGCTCCCACAGTTGGAAAGATGAACATATATCCAAAGCATAGACTAAAGAGGAGGGAGGAGTGCTTAACTCAGAGCAGGACTGGTCCTAGCCCAGAAATCATCACCCCCTCCAGCTCCAGGGCTGGCGACAGCTTTCCTGATGCCAACCACCTCCAGCCCCCGAGTAAGCACGCAGCCACTCACTGCAAACTGGAGAGGAGACACCATCTCTGTGGGAAGCAAATGCAGGGTGGGAACACCCACATCTTCCCCATATCTACCTCCTTTCATTACTCCCCCTCTAACCTTCTGGCTTTCCCACTCTCTCTTGGTGCTAGAGGCTCTCCCACTACAACAACCTCTGTGATTCAAGAGACTGAGCACGGCACAGCCACACCATGCCTGATCACAGCAACCTCACCCACGGCAAGGGCCAAAAGGAGAACCCTCTCCACATTTGTGCAGCTGCTAATCCCCAGCCTCCACCATGTGTATAGCTCTGGGTCTGATCACCACCGGTCCTTTGGCTCCAGCATGCATGCTCAGAGCTCTATGCCCACTGCTTTCTGCCTGGTTTATACCCCAGTTTCCAGACGCTTCTCATCATAAACTGGTCCTGCTCTGCCTTTCCCTTTCCCCAAGGCACAGTGCAGCCTCTTTGCATGGTGGTACATGGCCCAGAATCCAGGATCACTGCTAACCACATTTGAAAGGAAGAATCAATGGGGGTAACAAGAAAGTCCGTTTTAGCTTCAAGTGACAGCCAGGGAGAGCTAACGAAGACAAAGCAGCAAGGGTGGCAAAGTAAGACAGATGGACAGACAAGGAAGATGGCACAAAATTTATATTTCCATTACCCAGGTGTAAATGGATTTGTTTCCCTGCAGCAATTTACGATAGCTGGAAACTAGTCCACAAAGCCCCAGAGGGAATTAAGATGCTGTAGTGTCCCAGAGAGCTGAAAAGGTAGATTCAATGCTGAGCTATTGCTCACTGGGAGTCCTTCTAGACTCACAGCCCAATCAAAATACTGGTCTCAGTACTTTCTTCACACCATGGCCAGAAGGACAGAAGAAATCTGCTCCACTGACCACCTTCCTCCGCCCACCTGACTCAGCCACATGCATAACAAACTAATAATTCAGTCATGCATATTCACCACGCTCTCGCTGCAGCCCACATGCTCTCCCACTTGCTGCCAGAATAGGCACACCCCCCCACCACTATTGCCAGAGTCGGTCAGGCATGTTTCTTCTCCCACTCATGCAGTCCCACTCAGCTCCATCCATACTCTGATTCTGTCTCCCTTTAACAATTATCTCCAGCTCTGGGAAGCAGCACTGCAGATTTGCATCCCAGCTTTCCCTCTAACTGCTCGTTGTTGCATCACAGAACATGCCCTGAGCTGAAACAAAATTTCACCCTTTGCTTACTTATTTACACTTGCTGCCTATGCTGGTTGCCTAAGGGATGGGAAGGAGACAGGAGGCTATTAACAAGCTCTTTAACATGAAAACTTTTAGAAATAGAATAGCTGCCACCACCTGCATCATTATCTTTCGCTTGAATGAAAACCAGACAATGGACCCACTCAGGACTCCAGTCCTGGCTATTTTGCTATGCCCACATGGTGCTATATGGCACACCAAGACTTGGGGCTCAGCTGCTGGCCCATCATTTCTAAAAGCTACTGCCCATTCACTAGGCTCAAGTTTTACAAGGTGTAAGATGGAAAGTGGCTTCAGGTGCTCTTCAGAGCTCAAGAGAAGGTGATGCTCTTGTGGAGACAGAGCCTTTTACAACTCACATCCATTCTTCCACATCATTACTCACAGGCCTTTGCAGGCTCATGTCCTCTGCTCTCTCCACTGCCTTCCTCAAGTCAGTCACCAAGATCTTCCTTTCCCCTCCAAAAAGCCTACTAGTTAAACCCAGTAATTAAAGCACAGGGACCTCAAGTCCTAAGTGCTTGACTATTCAGATAAGGATGTCAACCAAGGTCTCCCTGGGAAGGCACCCTAAATTTGAAGTTGTCATACACACTGATATAGAAGAATTTATCTAAATCCCTTCTTCTGAAGTAATTTTACATCATAGAAAATACTTAGATCCTCTTTGAAGCCTGAGTCTGTGGTATCCGAGCAGAGTACCCTCACAGTGGGGTATAGTGCCAACCCCAGCCTGGCTAAGGATAGGTGTAACTGTACTGATAATGAAATATGTGTGACACCCCTACAGCAGTTGCTCCTTAAGGTCACAGAAGTACCAAGTAGGATTTCTTCCCTAATCCAAGTGTTTTGTGTGCATAAATGATACCAGTCAGTGGGACCAAATCAATCTTTTCTCCCACAAGCTCTGCCATCCTTCTTCATTGGCCACTCAGGAATGTGAGGAAAAAAAGAAAAAAAAAGCTCCAACTTTTTTTCCCTGGATGCTGGTTCGTGACTGTCATGCTGAGAAACCCAAACTACCTCCTTTCACTTATGGCAGCTCACTGAGTTCCCCTCTTCACTGCTAAAGCCGTAGAGCCAGGTTTTATCACAGCTATGCAGGTAAACCACCGTAACTCCACTTAGTTTTCCTCTGCTACCCAGTTCTTCTGTGGCATTCAGTTTTCCTCATCTTGGACACTCTGGTTTTACAGACTGATACCACAATAACTAAGGGTAGAGCCTGAGTCTGTCTCCACTAAGCTAGGTTTGCTGTAAAAGTGTACAGGGAATTGTACTTCACGGGGCAAATAGATTCTGTGTCCCTAAAGGATCCCACCTGAGACAGAAACTGTGCTTCCAATTCATCTGATTGCTAGAGTTAAATGTTCATACCGCTCCATTACACACATCTTAATTAATCTGCTGATTGTTCCTATACTCTCCCATATTAGGATACCCTCTCCTAGAAAACATTAGCTTATTAACCCTAGTCACTCCTCCTAAAGTAGTCCCAGAACAGAACATTGCCTACCCACTAAATGCCAAGGTGTTATAACGTTCTGATTTACCAAGAGGCATTGCAAAATCTCTCAGAAGGATTTGAGTAGAGGAATAACAACAGGCTCTTTCAGAAGCATCATTAAAACCAGACAAACCTTTCAATCCATTTAGCGAAGTGCCTGAAGGTTGCCTTTTCAGAGAGGGGAAACAGAAGTAAATACAGCATGCTGAAATTGAATACACTCAGTGCCACAGGCACCAGCCCTCTTGCACATCATTTGAGATGCTGATGTTTTTTCCTGTTTCCTCTTTTTCTTCAATCTATACTCAGTACATTTCAGGCTCGTGTGAGGAGGCATCATAATAGCCCTGGAGATTTTTATTTATTCCTGAGAAAGGTATCAATTGGGCAGCAGCTGAGGAAGTTCCCTCCGCTGTCTGCTGAATGCCACCCAGAAAGGATCACTTACCTGCCAGGAGAAGGCAGTTCATAATTCAGCCCCGCTCAAGCCCCTGCCCTTTCTGCTGCAGACAACTCACAGAAACTGTCTGAGAAGGGGATTGGCTTAGGAGAGGGATAATGTCAGCCCTGAATAGGACTGGGATACCTTGTTCATCTCACAAGTCCCACCACATTGCCATTAGTAGGCAGGAATATTTAGTCAATGCTAGTGGTGAGGTTCAAGGCTGTGCCACCCATTCCTGAGAGCCACAGGACTTCTGTTTCCAAAATCCCCTCCCAGAGCAGAGAATGCCTGTCCTGGAGTCCACAGAAGGGGTGCTTCCCACTGGGCTTTCTCCAAGAAGAGGCCAAGGGAGGATGCACCAAGTACCAGAAGATGCTTGGCTGTTGAAACAAATTGCTAAATCTCTCTCACCATCCTGACCTCAAACTTGTCCCCTCTTCCAGTCTCCTACACGATGTAGCACATAGCCAGAGCTCGCAGCTGGAGCCTGTAACCTCACCATGCCACTGGGCTACTAGAAATTTTCTACAAAAAGTGAGGAAATACAGTAGCCCTGGCATTGTTTTCTTCTTGTCAAGGCTTCCCATGTTTGGGGACGATTCATGAGCTGCGGGGGTTAATGCGCTTTAGTGAAGGCAGGACTGCAAAATACAGCCCTGTAGCCGAACACCCATGGCTGAAGCAAGGAAGGAGGGAGAGAAGGAGGAGAAAGAGAAAGACAGCCTGTGGAGGATTGGATTTTTTCCACTCTTTCGCTTGTTTGTTCTAACTGCTTGGCTGGTTGGTTTTAGTTCCACGCTGGGGACTGGCACTGATTTTCTTTCATTGTGTGACATGCATTTTTAAATAAGTATTAAAGGTGCTGAAAGCCTGGGGTAGGCGCTATTTTTTTTTTTTAGGAAACTTTGTGTTTAATTCAAAGTGAAATAAAACAAACAGTTTCTCTGCTTGCTGACTGAGCCCTAGATTTAAACCTCTACAAGGACATGTTTAGCCAGTGAGCAGACTTTCCTTGACCTCCTAAAAATGCTCCAGGAACCCCAAAGACAGAGGTGAGATCTGCATTGCTGTGGCTGGTACCACTGTCTCTCCAGGTTGTCTTCTGCTCCCTGCTGTAAAGCCTTCCTTACAGATTCCTCTAACTATGCAAAATTTTATCTTTCAGATTGAAATTTTCCATATCAGATGCTTATCCCAGGTTTGATATTTGAGGAAAACCAAAGGAAAAGTGATCCATCCATTTCCAAAATTGGCTAGAGTACAGAAGGTATTTGACTAATGTTAAGGAAAAAATAGCCAGCTTTTTAAAAAGATCCAGCAAGTTCTCTGCCTCAAGGGACTTGAATTTTGATGAGAGGGGAAAGAAAAGGTTCCTTTCATGTCACATGCTGATTTTTGCCATACTTGTGAAAACCTAGACAGGTCATAAGCTTTTGGAAAAACTGCAGTTTACACTTGATCAACAGAGACTTAATAGACCTTTTTTTTTTTAAAAAAAAAAATCTAAAATCCTCTCTTCACTGGGCCTTCTGTAGTCTAAGGGACTTTCTGTACACGAGCTCAAAGAAGGTCTACCTCTGGACTAGGGAACCAAGAGAAGGAGGCCTGCACCTCTTGGGTTTGCATCTCCCCTGATCCTGCCTGCTCCCCACACACAGGGATCACTGGAAGACGAGGCTGGCTAATTCCAGAGTAGTGGAGAAGAGCCAGGAAGGTGATCAGGATACATTGACCTGGGAGAAGTAGGGGTCTGAAATGCTGCATGGGAGAAGAAAACTGGGAGGTGTGACATCCGGGCCACCTGGGCAAAGAGTCTGGGGCTTGCTGGGGCTGAGGGGAAGACAGATGGAACAAGGAGTCAGAATGTCAGATAAGTGGAAATGGATGAAAACAAGGGGCACAGAGTCCAGAAGCAGAAGCTGGATTTTTCTAGATCCAGTGTCTGGAGCTTAGATGAGACATCTGTGAGGCAGATCCTAGCTTTGCTAGGTAAGAACCAGACTGGGACAAGGAGCCAGAAGGGCAGAAGAGACAAGGGAAGCTGGAGGAGACAGGACAAAAAAGGCGAGCGGTGGGAGAGAAAAGCTGAAAAGTTCATGGCCACTAAACCATGCACTTTGGCAAAGTCTGGGCTTATTCATTACACAAAGTGAAGCACTGCAATATGGGGAAACATCATCATTGTAGTTGTTCAAGCAACCTGAATGCAGCCCATTTTGCATAACCATTACAAATCACTCCTGAATGACATAATCAATGACAATTTTTCTTGCAGGACCCCCATCTCATTTAGTACACCAAATGGACTGAACTGGGAATCAAACTTAGCTGTTTGGAAAGTGGGCAGTAACCAAGGAAGAGGTAGAGAATGGCTAGAATAAACAAGACAATCATATGGCTAAGAGAACTGAAAGCTGTACTGCAAGGCTGGATTCATCCCTACCTCTGCACAAGTGTCATGGTGATGCCAGTACGATAGGATAGGATAGGATAGGATAGGATAGGATAGGATAGGATAGGATAGGATAGGATAGGATAGGATAGGATAGGATAGGATAGAATGGAATATTTGAGTTGGAAGGGACCTACAATGATCATCTAGTCCAACTGCCTGACCACTTCAGGGCTGACCAAAAGCTAAAGCATGTTATTAAGGGCACTGTCCAAATGCCTCTTTAAACACTGACAGGCTTGGGGCATCGACCATCTCTATAGAAAGCCTGTTCCAATGTTTGACCAGACCCTTGGTGAACAAATGCTTCCTCATGTCCAGTCTAAACCTCTTCTGGTGCAGCTTTGAACCATTCCCATGCATCCTATCACCGGATACCAAGGAGGAGAGATCAGTAAAATCTCTTAAATCAGATTCTTTGCAACAGTCACTAAATCTGTGTGCCTTATTTTCAAGATGCTTGACAAAAGCTGGACAAACCTTCTGGCTCTATTTTTGGTTTGGTGGCAATTCCAAACAAAAACAAGTACTGTATAGAGAGCACAATTTTGGCAAATCAGTAAGTATGAAGTTTGAACTGTGTTGAAAAAAAAACATATAGTTCAGCCTACCCTCTTTTGAATCTGAACATTTTCAAGCATCTTTTTTCAAATAAAAAGCAGAGACATATTGAAATTATGAACTAATTTGAATAAGAAATTAAATGTTTCATCTAAGATATATTGAAAGAAATAATTCAAAGTAAAATTAAAATAGGGAAACAGTTTGGAGACTGTTTTGTTTTTCTCCTGGGTTCAAGATTTCTGCAAAACAAACAATTAAACAGGGTACAAACAAACAGCCCGTATTACTTGCATGTCACCAAACCTCCATTTCTACATTTAAAAAAAAAATCAATGAAAAATATTGCTCAGTCCTAGTTCAGATTTGGCAGGGGGCAGTTCGAGGAATTGCTGAATTGAAGTCAAAGAGAAATTTGCTTTGAACACAGAAAGCATTCTGTAATGATCAGTACTCTGAATAACAAGAATCTAGGTGTCTCAGATGGGCCATGAAAAATTAATAGACATTTTTGACCTTAATCTTGCTGCACCTCAGTTCTCCGCCTGTACAATGGATTTACATAAAGCAGCTTGTGTCCTCTCATCTCTCAGGAGTAGGGTGAAAATCCATGAACTTCATGATGTACTGAGATACCACCCTAACGTATGCCACAGATAACACCTTCAGATGAAGAATCCTCTCTTCTCAACAGCCTGGGAAAGGAGGCACAATATGAAGCTTAAGGCTACACATTAAACAAGGCAAAGAAAACAAAATACTGAATCACTGCTCAGTCAGGAAATGTCACCCATCCTGCGTACGGAAGCAGGCAGGGGTCCTATCTTGAAAGACAGCATGCAGTCATGAAACCACTGCTCTGTAATGCATAGACACAAGAGTGCCAAATTAAGATTGCAGCCTTAATTCTAGCATTTTCTTATGTTTCAAGTGCTTGCCTTCACAACCTAAATAATATTCGTTTGACACAGTTGTGTGTACGTAATATATGAAAAGCTCTTGGCTCGGGGGCCTTGGACTTCACAGAACATTGCAGCAGTCCCCCTGAGTTTTCCTCCCTGATTATTTTCCTTCCGGCTCATACCAGTTTTGCAGCACTGTATTAGACCCTGTCTTTTCCTCTCTCCCTCCTTTACCACATGCCCTTCCTCAGACCTGCTTTCTGACCTCCAGCCACCCACCCAGACAGCTCCCCTGTGCTGACTTTCATTGCTGCATTGTTAATTATTTGCTTGAGCAATCATGGTCATAGGAATCCAAGCACAGACAGAGGTCTCACTATGTTAGATATAAAGCAGCAAATACAATAGTTAGAGATTCCCAAATTTCAGGGCAGAATTGCAAGAGTTTAAGTGTTGGCTTTCTGCATCCTTCCCAGATGTAGTCCATGCTGCAAAAGTGCCTGCTTCCATCACTTGCTCCTTTGTGACCCTCCACCCAGTAACTATACTGGTGGAATGCAGAAAGAAAATTCTTGACTCATCACACCTGTCTCCAGCTGCAGTTCTCAGGCTCCTTCCAGCCTCAGATCCCCTAACATTTTCTGCTGCTATCTGGCTTCTGGGGTCTTGTAGTCTCTATCCATATCTCTTTACCTGAACAGAAGCTGAACCTTCCCCTACTTCTCACCTGAAGAAGACAAAAACTCTGGAAACATCTGCTGGGGTAAAACCTACTTCAGAGAACTTGTAGTATGGTTTTGTTCATCCTGCAAAATGTGCCCAAAGCCTTATGTATAGACCATGCAGGCAACACGTTTGCATCAAATGAAACAGAGGCACCATTTACTTTTCAGGATCAAAAGACTCCAGAGACACTGATACCTCTTCTGTGTTTAACCACCTCCAAACTTATACCAGGATGGAGAATTTGTAGAATCATAGAATGGTTTGTGTCATAAGGGACCTTTAAGGATTGTCTGGTCTAACCCCATGTGCCATGGGTAGGGACATCTTCTGCTAGACTGGGTTCCTCAAAGCCCCATCCAATCTGAACTTTAACACATCCAGGGCATCCACAACTTCTCTGGGCAACCTGTTCCAGTGTCTCACCACCCTCATTGTAAAGAATTTCTGTCTATAACCAATGATGTTATTCAGGAAGAAAAGCTTTTGAAACCTTTGGAGGTCCCTGAGGGTCCCCATCAGGTCTGCTCAATTCACAGTCACAACTGCTTTGCCTCTCACTTCCACCTGCCCTTGTAGCCCCTTCTTCTTTCCCAGTAAGTTAATGCCCTACTATCACCTGGGACAATGCAGACACCCTTATTACACCTATTTATTAGCACAGAATGGGAATTGCCCAGCAATATATTTCTTGGCTGAAACCGACCTGATCTGTCAAGCCTGAAAATATTAGGGTGGGAGTACGGGCTGATGTTTAAAAAAAACCCCACGCAAAGGCAAAAATAATTTGGAAATTGCCAAAAAGGGACTACTTTAAACAAACAAACAAGCAAAAAAGCAACCAAACAAACAAAAAGTTTAGTGCTTTGACCTTTTTTTTTATACTAAGAATATGTCAGAAGTTGAAAAGATCAAAACAATACAAAAAGACCAATCCAGTCCAAAACTCTTCTCCCTGGCACCACGACACCAGTCAGTGCAAGATTCCTTCTTCACTGACAGCCCTTGTCCTGTCCTGTTCTATTGTAAATTAATGCCCTCCTTTTTCTTATTCCCTTTCTCCCTTCCTCACTCTCTCCTGGCTCTCTCCTCTGGTTCTCTCTGATGAACACTGAGCCGCAAGAAGCATTCCTGGGCTAGAAATTAACATATTAATGAAGAAAGAGCCTTGAAGAAGTGTTGAGAGATGGGTAGAAAACACAGAGATGAGGCAGGCAGAACAAAATAACAAAGGGAAGATATAATGAAGAAGGGACACAGAGCCAAAGCACAAAGGGATGAAAAAAACGCCTTTCTCAGGAACTTGTGCTACTTCAAACACTTCCATGGGAAGAAAAGATGAAAGAGAGAAAAGAAAGGGGGTGGGAAAATGGGGTGGTTCTTGTGTTTTAAAGCAAGATTTAATATTTCTATAGAAAAGAATCACCTATTGAGGGAAGGATGAGAAAGATGGAGGATGAGAGCAAGGGAAGGACACAGACACAGAAATAGGACATGACTGGTAAGAAGAACAATGGGTTCATCCCTGGCTGTTTGCAAATCACCATGAGCATGGCGGTACGGATACGTCAGTGCAATCTTAGGGCTTTGCCTATGAGTTATTGCCTCCCCTGCAACCCTTCTGTTCTTTCCTTCCACAATGTACTCCTGCAAGCCTGCCCCAAAATTATGTTGAAAAAGAAGAAAATGTCAATTAAAAAAGACTACTGTTGATCTGGCAAGCTCACAAGAATCCCACTCCCAACCCCTCTCAGTGCTCTCTCAGGCAAACAGTGGGAAACCCATTAGGATCAGTGGGTTGAGGAGGAAGTAAAAAAATTGTTAGTTCAAACATCTAAGTATGTGTTCAATCTTCTGTTCCTCTACTTGACCACCTACCATTTACATCCTTGGTTAGATGCACCACAGAAGGCACAAAATTGTTAGTTCAAACATCTAAGCACTTGCTCAATCTTCTGTTCCTCTACTTGACTACCCACCACTTACATCCTTGGTTAGACGAACTGCTGAAGAACATATTCTGAATACTGCAGAAGAATATATTCTAAATTTGCTCTTGCACCCACTGGCCAGAACAAGCCCACCACTTCCACCCCTGCTAACAAGACAAGAGGGTAAAAAAAGGATTCCTGACCAGAAGAAGGAACATGAGAAAATGGCATCTTTAGCAGTAAAATACACAGCAAACATTGCAAAACCAAGAGTTGTAAGGACTTGACTAGGAAAAGAAGCTTTTTGTCATAGGTCTACATTAGTAAAGGTGTGAGCTGTTATCAGAGGGCCATTCCTGTAAAAAAGACCTCCCTCAATTCATCACCATCTTTCACAGTTCCACCAGCATGTGCCACCACAGAAGAACTTGCTCCACAGCTTCCTGGTGGTATCAAACCAACTCCTTGACACCTTACCAGAGCACCGCTATACTGAGAACACCCACAACACCCTGAGGGCTCTTAGTGTTCAGCAGCACACTCCTGGAGACCTAACAGTTAAGTAAATTGCCACAGGCACAACAGCATATGTCTCCTTGACCAGCTCCACATCTCCTTTCTTCTATAACAGCAGGGAGAGAAGGACCGAGGACTGTTTCTCACTCTGCCATCTCCAAATGAGACCCTTAGGTGCTACCACATAGCTTTCTTTTCTGAGGCTTAAAAATCCTTCCAGCATGAGCCTCTCATAAACGTGACACATTTATATGGCTGCTTCCCCTTGACTTCTCAGGCGACTATAGAAGGCTGCAGGAACTCGCTGATGTAGGAGTCCCCACTGCCCAGCTTCAGCAGAATGGCCACAGCCAAGGTCACAGCATCCATGCAGCTCTCCAGCTTTTGGCATCGCTGCTCTGACCTGTGGCAACTGAAAAGGTAAGCTACAAACCACAGGGAGGAATAAAAGGCAGTGCCACCCACAGCCCTCCCACTTGGGGAACCAGCTGTACGCTTTGCTCGGCAGTAGCCTGCATGCCCTTCACAGCGAGCGCTGTAAAACCAAGCCCAGTGGTGCTTTTTATTTCCCCAAGTGCTCCTCCTTCTGCACTGCATCCCCATGCTCCTTCGCTGCTTTTCTGTCAGTGCCCTTGTCCGGGGACCTGCTTCCACATCGCCGACTGATGCCTATGACGAAGGTTTCAGAGCTGCCGCAGCTGAGCACCAAGAGGCAGGATTCCTTCTCCAGGATTTGTGATGATCCAGAAGTGGGTGGCAAAAAGGGAGGCAACCAGCAACAGAGAAAACCAGCCAGATCCCCAATGGAAGATGGTAGATGCCTCTCACCTGAGCACCTCTCCACTCTCCTGTGCCTAATCCTACACCTGAATGACTACATACCCTACGTACTGACTTACATGGTACTTCCAGTGCCACCCACTGTTGGGAGTGCCATACTCTTCTCATTTGGCTCCCTCGCTCTGCCAAACTTTCTTGTTAAGCAATTTCATGGAACTATAATAAACTATTCCAAATCAATTTCACAGCAGTGCTAAGCTTGTGCCTTCATCAATTCAAACTTGAGCTTTCCATGAAAAATTGCTTGGAGAAAAAAATACAAATCAGTAAATTAAGTAAACTTCTCACTCTAGCCAGTCAAACTGGGGCCTTTTCCAGAACTAGCATCTTTCCACAGCCACCAGAGAAACTGTGACTTGGCACCATCTCCAAGGTACTTGTGTCATCTGACCGGTAGTCTCACATTGGCAAAAAGTAAGACCTCCTCCTCCTCATAGCTACATTAAAATCAAAATAGATCTGCAAGCAGAGCTCCCCAGTATCTCAACTACAAGCCTGCAAGGAAAGAGAAGGAAAAGGAAACTGAGACGAGGGCAGCAGAACATGCAAACCCTGAAAGATCAGTCCTACTTGTCGTGGTTTAGGCCAAATCCCACTGGGGACGTGGGGGACCCCAGATGGGACCGACAGATGCTCCCCTCTACCCCTCTTTCGAAGAGAGAGGCGGAGGAGGAAAAAGAGACTTATGAGTTTAGAAGGAACTAAACTACTTTAATGAAATATTAATAATAAAATAAAA
>VZSZ01003906.1:426631-476441 GCA_013398815.1 Ibidorhyncha struthersii
TGGCCTTGGGTGTTATAGCGATAAGTATAAGCAAGAGCCTCTCCGCATACCAGGTCTGGACATCAGCCATAACATTGGTCTTATCACTCTGAGAGAGCGAACATTGTCTGCACAATTTCTGTCTGCTGTTAATTTCAGCAGTTAGAAGAGGCCCAGCTAAGAAGCAAAGTTACTGAACAAAATTGGTCCTGTTTTACCTCAAACCAGGACACTACTGCACCTCCTGGATCTGGGCAAGTCAAATGCTGGAAAGCCCGGCATCCCACACTCTCCCCCAGAACAGCTATTTGACACAAATACATACTAGGCATACTGAAGAGCAGTTGCTAGATGTTCAGATTTATTCAGAGGCCGTAAGCATCCGTACTTTGCACCTCAAAGTCTTCACAGTCCCTGGGCATTGCTGGAGAGCATTTTGTCATGGCTTAAGTACCATCTCTTCTAAGCTCTCACCATGCCACACGTCACCACTCAGATGCAGAAGGGCAGCATCAACATCTTTGAGAAGAGGGTGGAAAACATTTCTTGCAGCAGTCTGTGTTTGAGGTATCTCATGTCACTCACAGGGCTTAATCTGCCAGTGATGGATTATTTTAAAGGGGAAGAAAGAAATGAAAAAACATCCTTTTGGGGGGACTACCTTTTATTTATGGCATCTATTACCTATGTGGCTACATCCTCCCGGAGCTTCATTGCAGTCGACCCTTTTGCTCCCCATTCAGTTCTGGTTATCACTTGTCTATACCCAGCAGCAGGTACACAGCAGCCTTGTCGGACATCTCCCTCTGCCCAGGGTTGAGTTTCCACAGGAAATAAGCAGACAATCAGTGTAGAATCTAGGTACATCTGCCCAAAACATGTAACGGTCTTGTGATGAAGGAGGTGTCTGAAAGCAGATATCATCTGCTGGTAAAGTCTGCATACTGGAAAAGCTGCCAACCTCCTTCCTGAAACCACTTCTGGAACTGCTGGCTCCCGGCTTCACACGGGCACGCGAGAGGCATGTGTGGCACTGCTGCTAATCTCTTGTGCTTATTAAACAGCCCCAATGTCTTGGCGAAAATCCACCTCTAGCAATTTCATTCTGCCAGCTGAAATTCCTCGTGCAGCTCCAGTGAGGTGCGGTATTCATCTCCGCGTCGTACTATGTACTGTTAAACAGTTGCTCTATTTTACCCCAGAGATGGCTGAATTTTAGCGGTGAATTAAGCCATCCCTTTCTACTTTGTAAAGTGCTTTGGAATTGCAGATAAAAGATCCTACAGCCTGTCATAAATAAATGTAAGATGCTGACACTGCTACTGGAGGTAGCCATCTTGCTGAAAAATGATTTCATTTGTGACACTAATAATACAGGGAAGAACGCCGGGCAAGACACTGAAAACTCATTTCCATCTCGTTTTAATACAGCTTCAAAAACCAGAAAAAAAGCCAGTGTCGAGTCAGCATTTGTGCGTTTTTAACCACTGTCAGGCCACAGAGATTCACGGGTTTTCAGTCCAGCGTGGCAGCTCTCTTCCACCCTGGCCACACCATCAGTGGGTGAACTCTTCATCCGATTACCTGCCGCCTCACCAGATCCTTAACAAAGACCAACCCCGAGTTCAGAAAATCCATTCTTTCAAGCATTTCTCATGATGCATTACTGCAGAGGGGAGCTCTAATCACCTTACAATCTTTACTCAATCAAGACAGGTGTGGAGACCTGTTCAGTGTGATATAGCAAGCTCAGAAATCTCTCCACAGGGGTGGAAAAGAGCTTTCTTTGTAGGAAGATGGCTGGCAGCATTCAGTCTGATTGATCATTTCAAGGGCACTATGGTTAGATTTTAATATTAATTTTACATTAAGGTGCTTGCAGGCTTGAGCAGGGACAATTTTGTTACTTAAATCAGGAGAGAATACACTGCGGGAATGATAGACCAGGCAGTGGACTGGACAAGCTGACAGGTCTCTGCCATTCCTATTTTCTTTGTTAGTATTTCACTCACATTTAAGCATTTTAAATACCACATTTCTAGATTATCTTTCATTCAAATACTTTAAAAAATATAGTGGACAGTGAATGTACAGTGCAAATAAAAAAAATGACATTAAGGTAACTTACACCACATTCAAATGTTCATATTCAATTCAAAATCAAATTTTCTAACCTTAACAAAGCAGGAATCCCTTGTCTAACACTGCAAACCGATTTTTGAAGTTTGAAGTGAAGCTAGCTTTGAGTTATTTGTCCACACCAACAGAAACCTCACTGGTGGATAATTATTTGAAAGCAGAACAAATGCATTCATTTCACGCTCTCATAACTCAAAATTGGATGAACAGGTTTTTTTCTCAGAATTTTCAAAAATGTTCACCTTTGGACGGAGAATGAAAAAAAAAATTCAATATGAAACAAAATGTACTTTAAAAATTACAGCTACTTGAAAATAGGCCAGTGGAGACGTCTGTGAGCTGCAGAGGGAGGTCTGGATTCTGCACAGGTAACAGGTGTTCAAAGCCACAGTTTGGTTTTGTCCCTTTGAGATAAGTATTCAGCTGCCCCACAGATGTGCATATGCACATTTTCCCAAAATGTGGATGCAAGACTCGAGTACACCCTTAAAGCAATGATTTTGAGAGGAATTTCATGAGCAGCATGTAGTCAGGAGCGCTCTTAAGCCTTAATTCAGCAAAGCACTTAACCACGAGCTTGAAATGTGCACAGTGATTTCTTAGACAAAGTGTATACGGCAAAAACCACCAAACGGCAGGTGCCTCTGAAGGGGAACAGACCAGCTGTTTGACACGGCTCAGCTCCATCACACGAGGGTGTAGGACAGAAAGGGGAAAGGAATATCCTGTCAGAAGCTAAACCGCAGGAATGGCATTAAGACTGCAGAATGTAACAAAAAAAAAAAAATCTTATCCCGGATGCACCAGGGTTAATGCCTCGACTCTCTGCCAAGAAAGGCCATTTGATAATTATTTTTTTTTCCTTTTACTCATGAATTTCTGTCAACGGTGAACGCTGTCGCGGTCCCCACACCCCCCCGGGAGGGAGCCACTAGGCGGCGAGCTGGGCTGGTGTCTTGTCAAACCGCATCGTGAACCCAAATTGCATCAAAGAGGAGAGAAGAGAAAGCTGCTCCACAGTTGCACAGGGAGCCATAGCAACGCGGCAGTTCCTATTTTTAAAAACTTGAAAGATAGTAAGAACATTAAGTCTGAGGGGAGGAAAAAAAGAAAAAAAAACCTACCACACTTCTATCAGAAAGAAAAAAAAAAAAGCACGTGTTCCTTACAGGCTTTAGTGATGAAACCGCATATGGCTAACCATCGATTTGCAGGTGTGCAAGTCAGAAAATATCCACAGCCTCAACAAGCCAGTCCCTGAAGGAAAGAGGCTATTTCTCACCTTCCCTCTGCTGATCTGCTAAAGCAGGTTTCCAGATTCCCTGGGGCACTTTAAAACCCACAGGACCCAACTGCATTTTGTGATCAGGGGAAGATACCGCTGTAGCTGATGCTAAACCGTAGCCAGAGCTGGGTTTGTGGTTTTGCACTGCTTCCTTCAGCTCTGCCACAGAGGAAGGATTTTGATTCGCTTTTCATGAAAAGTGGAGAGAGCCTGAATGCACAAGTTAAAGCATATTGTCACCAGCAAGTGAAGTTGCCACGGTATTAACACTAATTGGACTTGGCTGCGGAGCAGGAGATGTCTCAGAGGGCTGGAAGCAGAACATGGACATTTTCCCATCTGGAAACTGATGGCGCATACCAAAATTCATTCCCAGCTGGTGGATTTTGGAGGCCTTTATGAAAGGGTCTGTCCTCTAATCAAAAGATAACCCTTGCCAAAAACCCATCACTCCACTTGAACCCTCCCATCCTATTTTAATTGTAAAGAGTATAAAAAATCCAGCTGTCCACACAGAACAAGTGCCTCCTCTCCCCCTCAGACAAAGCCCCGCTCTGCAGGACCAAGGCATCCTGTGGTGCCTGCTGAGGAACAAACATTTTTGCTGCCCCCCCATCGCGTACTGCCTTTGAAAAGCCAGGGGTCTGCAGGATCTTACCAGCGTGTTGAGTCGGTTTGATGTTAGACCTTCCTCTGCAAGACAGCCATGCCTCCCACTGCCCAAGCAGCGCTGCTTAAGGGCTGGGCAAAGCAAGGAGGACAGCCAGGCACAGACTGATGCCTTCTGCATCGGGCACCCTCAGCAGCCCACCCGTATGGGGGTGGGTTTAGGTCAAGAGCATCCCCCTCAGCATCCTCTTTCAGGGGACAGAGAAAAAGGAGTGCAAGGAAGCCAACACTGCCCCTGAGATGTGGTGGCACATGGATAGATGCTCCCACACACACTGCTCACCTCCTGGGCAGGTGGTGTGACCAATCAATAACCCGCCACCTTTCACCAGGGCTGAACAACCACAACAGGGATCAACGCACACAGGACAAATGAAGTGCAACAGGAGATGTAAGGCAGCGAGGAGAAAAAAAAGAAAGCTATGGAGGTATGCAAGCAGCAGAGAGTGAGGTGATATATAACAGGGGATGAGGGGAGGCAGAGACACCCCAATGGAAGCAGGAGGCGCGGGCCAGCCCCGGCATCCAGCTGCTGCTGGAGCGGTGACAGGAACAAGCAGATTTCAGCAGCAGGGATCTCTAATCCATCAGCAGCGCTCACGCCACGTGCTACCAGCCTAGCACCAGCCTGACGGCAGCCGGACACACCAACCAGCAGGAACATAATGAGCTGCTAACAAGACACCAGCTTAACGGCTCCGAAAGGTCAAAAGTTACATGTGCTGCCTCACCCTCCAAGTTTCTGAAAAGGGCAATTTCTGCATCCGTGGGAACATGCCATTTATACCTTCTCTCCCCTCCTCCCTGGAGTTAAGAAGCAAGTCCCAGCACCGTGCCTCCCACTGCTGAAGCAGGGCTTCCCAGCCAGCTGCCAAGCAGGTAGACGCAGTCCCACCGAAGCCAGTGACACCTCAGTGCTGGCCAGTGCTCCTGTCTCGTAGCACGAGGTTAACTCAACAGTCCTACGAATGGAGAAAGGGTGACGCAAATGGTCCTTTCTCTGTTCCTGCTCTCAACTCCCTTGCTGCGCTGTGTGAAGGTGTTGTGGCTTACTTGGCTAGGAGACAACATAGACTGGCTCCATGGTAGTACCTGCAAATGACATACGATGATCCCTGTGTCCGATGTGGCAGGCGATAGCTGCCGTGCCTAGAGATGATAGGGCAGGAGGCCCTATCCCCTATCACTCCCTCCAGGAGGTTGGGAGAGACCTGGAAAACAAGGAAAGGTGCTGCCCAGGTTGACCTTGGCACTGACCTGGGGAAAGCAGGTCCAGGATGCTATGGGCATGGTGCTGCTCCCGGGTATCAGGGTGGCACAACACCCTGAAGAGGCACTGCACCTTTCCAGGGATACATGTAGCCCCTATGGTCTTGAGTCTTCAGGGAAGCAATATATTTGTACAATCCTATTTCAAGCACTTTCTCTGCTCACTGACTCACTGTTCGGCTGTCTAAGCCCCAGCAATTCCCAGTTTCCACTAGCAGAAAGTGGCCACATGAGAACAGAGGTTGCCCTGGGTGTTCCAGGGCAAAGAGTTTCTAACCATTCATCAAGGGCTCTTTTGCATTGCTTAACCGGTTGGCATGGAAAGCCCCAGACGAAAGTTAGTATTTCCTCCAGAGTGGAAGTATCATGTCCAAACAATGCACCAAGCTAGCTTGCCAGCTGTTTTCATATTTGAGAAAACTGAGGTGCAGAATTGAATCTACCTTTGTTCCCCTCTTAATGTATTTCTTTGCAAAGGCAGTATAATTCCACATTTGTATTTTCATTCCAAAGCAAATGCTTCACTGCACTTTTTATTAAAATGAAATCTGGTGTGTGCAGCCTGGTGTTAAATAAGAGACTATTAAAGCCAATCAGTGGAGAACTCATTAGTAACCCTACAACAACAAACTAGTAGTTATGGCCCAGCATTCACAAGCAGCCATGACAACCAGTAGGAAGAACCCAGGTCTCATTGAAGGCTGTAATAAAAACACAGCTTATGTAGACCAACGACTGTGAATATCCATACAAAACGGCTGAACTTCTATTCCTCAAATATGTGCCAGAAATCATATTCTTTTCTCATGACTCATCCCTGAATTCCACACCTAAGAATGCTCCTGTCATTTAGTTATTTCTTCCCATTTCTAAAATGTAATGAGAAGCACCAATCCCAAGCTCAAGGAAATCTGTCCCATCAATTAAAATAACAAAATAAGCAGAAGGCTGCCTATAAACACATCCACCTCTGCCCACTCACTCCTCAGCAGCCACGTGAAAGGAGAATAGATGAGCTTTGCAGAATGCCTAGAAGGTTATCATCTCTCCTTGGAAGGACCAAGAGGGAAGAACTCCATATCTGAGCATCTCTCCAGAGGAAAACTCTGTTAGAAACTCAATCCCAACCTTTGTAATCTTATCTGGCAGAAGAAAGCAGAGACCACAGTGGTTTGCTGGGTGCCCAGGAGAACACCAGCCCTTGAGATAACTATAAACTTGGTAGACTGGAATATTCAAAACAGATTTCTTTCCAGGACAATGAAGGAATAAATGAACAGGTAATTATTACAAACAAAACAAAGAATTAAAGAGTGTAATTGAACTGGAAAACAGCATTTGGATATTTGGACTCCAAATGACCACCTAAGCCTATTATCAGCACAAATTGAGATAAATCCCTCGCTAGAGGAAAACTTCCTCAAGAATAATTCGAAAAGAAAACTAACAATCCTGTAGAACAAATCTTTCTCGAAGTATAATTTTCCTACTAGTTAGTGGAGTTATCTCACCAGTGGGCTCATTTGTAGGACAAAATCTGCAATGTTCAATCGTCATGATCATACTTCTGCAGTTCCAGCCTAACACAAAGGAGAACTGGTTTCAGGACAGACAAGAAATAGTTGCTATGAGACCATTATTAATACAAGAAGATGCAGACCAAACACCTACATTGGCAAGAAATGGCATTTAGATAAGTCCGTCTTGTTTCTTATTGTGCTTGCAGCCATACTTCAAACAGAACTTTGTTTGCACAAGCTCTTGCAAAAACGAACAAGTGTGAACATAAGAAGGGGGAAAGGCACGGAGAAACCGAGCTTTCTTTCTAAATCTGAGCAACATTCAATTCGTTTCAATTTCTTCTTACTCCATTATGCACCCAGATCAACCACCAACTGACACCACGTTGAGCAGGACCATTTGATTTTATCTGCATTCAGAACTACTGCACTTTCAGAAAGGGAAAAAAAAAGTAAGAAATGGTCAGAGTTCAAAGGCAGATCTTGAGAAATGACTAATTCACAGTCTTAGTGTATAATGTGCCCCAGCTGAACTAAATTACACATTTTTTTAGTTGGATGTGTCACTCTCTGAAGAATAAAACGGGAAAATTCCTTTATCGCACTGCCTCCCAGCTATGGGCTTGAAGTAAATTGGACCACTTTGGATTAGCTTCAAGAGTTTCTGAAACACCAGCTACATGGTGTATTATCTGAGGTCACATACACTTTGCAGTCTCCCCAGACATCAAGCCCACGTACATACATTTCTCTATTCTGTGTAGGCATGCGGAGGGGGAACTGTAAGTTACAGATGGCTGAATATAGTATTGCCGGGTCCAGGGCAAGACTAAAATTAGTTTTCCAGAACCTTCAAGTCCAGTCCAAAGCGAGCTAGACCGTGTCCCAGACATGCCGGTATTGCTGCTGCCTGGTGCACTCAATGCACAAGTGCTGTGGGATCTTAGTAGGTGGAAGCGGTCAGGGAAGGTATGAAGCAGCCAGGTCTGCAGAATCTGTAATACCTCAGATAGACAAAGCATTTCAGGAGAGATTTAAAGACCTGAGATAGACAAAGTATATCAGGAGATGTTTAAAGCTTAGCACACAGTAAATCCCAGCGAGTTCAAAGGGACTTGAAGGTATGAACACAGATTACAGCCATTAATCTCTGTAGGTTTTGGTTCAGTGAGGTGAACTCATATCTTCATGTCTGCTTCTTTCCACATCTTGTCCGTCTCCTCTGCCTTTCCTCCTGCCCAGACTCCAGGCTGTGAGGCTGAGCTTGAAGCTATCACACTTCTAGTGAACCTCTGGATTTGTAAAACCAATGGCTTATTTCGGACACCACCAGCTTTTTTACATCTAAAGGTGCCTGAAAGTAATTTCACTTAAACAGAAAACTAAGCACCAAACTCACTGAAGTAAAACTTTTTAACCATCTCACTTGGAAGTACAGAGAGGGTGGAAACATTTGTGGGGGGCAGAACCCCCAGACTGGCAGAGCACAGGCCAGCGCCGTGCGAGGCAAAGCGAATATTTGCACTGTGGTCACAGAAGCAGCTGCAACACACTGTAATTATTTCTGAGCTAGCTCAGGTGCCTGCAGCAATCTAGGCAGTGGCAGAACGGAGCTTGGCATGGACTAATTGACTCTGCTTCTCAGCGAGACTGATGTCGGTATCCAAACTAAGCTGGGTATATCTACATATATCTGTAATCATTCCTGTGAATGCTGTACCCAAAGCAGGCAAGGGAGAAGGAATAGCATGACTTGGGCCATGAAGGTGAGAAGAAAGCTAATATCTTCAAAAGTGACAAGAACTGCTTTCATGTGGGGTGCCCAGGCTTCAGGGCACATCTACACTGCACAACTGTACTGTCATATCTAGAGACTCAAGAATGTCTGAACTGGTGACTTCTGTACAATGCTAAGAAGTGCTATGCAGATGGATTTTGTTGGGTCCTCAAAGCAGCGTAGCTATATGGGTATGATGTTATACACAGGCTAATATAGTGTCAACAGAACTAATTAGCAGAAGGTCTCTGCAGAACACTGCATCACATAGCTGGGGCCAACATTTTGTTTTCTAGATAACTGCTGAAAAGAGACAATACAGCTCCCCCAAAAAATCCCTATTCATTTGGAAAGGTAGAATAACAGCCTGCCTTGATGCTACTTCTCATAACTTTATATATGTTAAATATATTTTCCCTGCGTAATCATTCCAGGGATGAATCAACAGAGCAGCAGAAGACACCCCTTACCCCTAAGCCTAGCTAGAAAGGAAACTGATAAAAGCTTTGGGCACCTTTGGTAGTTCCAAGGCTCACAGACAGCAAAAAGCCAATATGGGGAATAAGAAGTAAAGGAAATGAGACCTGATAATAGGCCAGTAGATCATACAGAAAAAGAACAAATAGAAGATAGCATTACGGATAATATAATGGGTCAAAGAATAGACTTTTCTTTCAGTCCCCAGCCTCCAGGCAAAGCAAAATCTGTGTTCTTGTCCACTAGTCCCTCTACCTGCCTAGGACAGTTGACAATGAGGGGTCACAGCACACAAACCAATCCATCACATTTACACTGTTCCATGATTCATCGTGACAAATGAACAAAGATGCTAAGGTCTGTGCGGCCACCTCTCCTGATGGCTACTGCTTGGATTCCCCTTGTCCTACCACAAAGAAACCAACTTGCCCAAGGATTTTATATATAAAACATTGGAGAATGACAGCTGAGGTCAGGGGGCATCTGGCTAATTGCAGATCCCATGTCTAATTATCTGGGTTGCTTAGTGACACACTAAAAATCCAGCTGTGACAAAAAGGAAGATCTAGTAATCAGAGTGCTGCTCTAGAGGTTGTTCCACCACAGGCTTGCTCTATGACCTTAAACTGGCATCTTAGCACTGTTTCTTAAGAAAATCTGAATCTGTATCAAAAGAAGATGCTTATTCAAACAGGTTTTCCCTATTTTTAAATGCCCTTTTCCATCTAGAAAAACTTGCTGTTCTGATGGAGGTACCTATTTACAGACTTAACAGACCCATTCATGCAAAGACACACCAAGAAGTTCAGCACTGTTATAAAAGCAAAATATTCTGCATTGAGTGGCACATTCAAATTTTTGCACTATGCCTTCATTGTTCCTTTTCTTCATGCTGGCTTGCCCCCTGTGTTGTATGGAGGCTTTCTAAGGGGGTGACAGTACTGCCACTCATGATGCACTGAGTCCCACCACACCTTCCCTTGCCCAGGTTCTGGCCAACCCGGCCCACTGACCTGAAGCACCACATACCCTACCAGAATTATTCTGGTCGCAAAGGTCCTCTCTGACCCCTTTTTTGTAAGGCTGGCCCAGCCCATTCCCTTACCTGTTGAGCATGTTGGACTGGTATATCCTTTTCTCCTGGGTGTTGTAACAGCTGCTCTTGGGCTCAGGGATGAAGCTGTGTTCAGACAGCATATCAGAAGCAGCCGTGGTGATTATGGCTATTCCATCCCTCACTCTGGCAGGAAGACCGTAGTCCCATTCATCATATGAGACAGAGATGAGCCCGGTGGGGAACTCAGATGGCACTGTGTCTGTATCCCCTGCCACCAGGCTGGGCACGATCCACGTGTAACCATAGCCTGTCAGACCCACGGAGTTGGCCACCTCAAAAATGTAGGTGGCCTCTTCCTTTGTGCAGTAGAGGAGGATAACAGGGCTTTGGAGCTTCTTGAGCTGGTTCTGGATCTTTGAGTCCCCATCGTCCAGGGACATGTCCAACAGGAGGACCTCCTCCAGTTCCCAACCCACAAAGCTGTGCTCAATGGTACTGCGGATCTTGTTCACAAAGTCCTGGTAACCAGGGAAGTAAGTAGTGACAATGGAGAAGATGTACCAGTCATATTCTTCCATGATGTTGAGCATGACAGAAGCTTGCTGTTCTATTGATGGCCCAAACTGGAAGAACATGGATGACTCATCCTAGAATAGGAAGTCAAAGAGAGGAAGAGAGAAAAAAAGAAAACAAGAATAGGTCAAAGGAAATAAACAGCATTCCTAGTCAACCCATTGAGCATGGAGGGGGAGGCATGCAGTCAGACACTTCATGTCTCAGCCAGAGCTTAAGCATTTTTAAGTTTTAAAAATTTAAAATTTAAGTGAAGCAAGTGGGAAGGAAGTAAAAGCCTTTTTATGGCCAGCTGTCCTTATTTTATTTTTAAAGGTAGGTTGCCGAAATTACTTAAAGGTTTCAAATGTTAGGCATGATTCTAACAGACAGAGAACAAGTGGTACACAAGCGAGAACAGAAAAAGACAATATGTACAAAATATTCCATGGCTGCAGAAATTAAGAGCTTTAATCCTGGGATTATCATAACATTATATGTAGTATAAACAGGATACACAGCAGCTTTGATATTGATTTAGTTTGGGACAGTCACTCTAGTCTGAGCATCCAAACTGAAGGCAAAACGATTGGACACAAATGGCTCTGAGAACCTCCACTGCAAGCTCTGCTCAAAGCAAGCAGTAGCACAGAGTGCTACAACTGTGAAGGCTCAGTCTCAGAACAATATAAACATACTAAAATGGAAAAAAATAAAATTCTAAGCTATCATGGGTTTTGTTTATACCATGTTTTAAAGAAATGTCAGCTCAATATTTCTCATGGTATAGCTTTCATACCCTTCTACCATATCAAGTTCATCTTTGCAAGAATCAGAACTTGTATCATTTTATAACCTCCAAGACTCCAATGGAGTTTTGTACAGATCTCAGCTCTCCCATGGCATAGTGTAAGCCTTTTTTGTCCTGGGATTTCAAAAGACACCAGGCTTGCAATTTGTCACAGAGCCAGTAAAATCCAAATGCCTGCTTTTGCCCAATTCATGATGGAAAGGAATGGAAAAAGCATTTGCCAGTATGCTCTCTTATGGATTGATCTTCTGTCTTTTAAAATCAACTGCAAACTCCCACTGACTTCTGTAGAGTAGGATTAGATCACAAGCAAACAAACAAAAAATAAAAGGGAGAATTAATTTATATCTCTCTGCAGAGATTCCTATTACAATAAGAAATTTCTCCAAATCCAATCACCACTTTTAGGAATGAGGTAGCAGCCCCGCCTTCTTTCAATAAGCTGGAAGAGCTGAACCAGAGACACAAAAGGAGGTAGTCAGGAGTTTTAGACCCGGGAAAACTCATTGTGCGAATGTCTCAAGACATTAGCTCAAGATATTCACATTTAGAACAGCTCTCTACCAAATTCACTCTCCTACAGCCTAGCAGGTAAAGCTGTTTTTCAGCAGGGATGCCAGTTAATCATCCATCCATCCGTCCATCCATCCATCCCTTCTTTAGTCGTGGTTTTGATTACCTATAACCATTTTCTCTGTTGGCATAATATGCCATAGCTCAGCAGCTCCAGAAAAAAAAAAAAAGAAAAAGCTCTGATCCTGCATCCAGCCTTAAGCTGTTTGGTTTTCTTCCTGAACTCCCTATGGGTCACATCCTATATGAAAGAGTCCTTGCTCCCAGATCCCCATGCCTCTCCTATGAGGTTTGGTGATTAAAGCCTGTTCACTTCCTCCACACAGCTCACCACCCACTTGTGAAAGTACTCTTAAGGCTGCTCTTTGCTCACTGGAAAAATAAATGTACACAAAAAGAAAAAGGAAAAAAAGGCAGCAACAAATTGGAGACAAGTTAAAAAAACAGGACCAGCAACTGAGCCTCTCAATCTGTGGAAAACAGGTCATACTTTCTATGACTGGAATTCACCCCCTTCTCCCAGAACTGTGCTCGGGAAAAGAACTTACTCTTCCAATAAAAAGATACTTTTTATCTTTGAAGCTTATGGAGAAAGTCAGGAAAGGCAAAGGAAAGATTAAACTACTGTCATGCACCTGCCAGAGTTTGAAGAAAGCCTGAATAACCATCTCCAATATCCTTCATTGCACTGTGCCTTTGAAAGCCGCTTGTAGCCCACTGAATGCTAGAGTGCGAAGACTCAGCCTTACTGTAACATGAAAAGGCAAGACAGCTACACTAATTACTAGTATTTATTTTTATATTAAATTCAACAAAAGCTTTTCTATACTTATGCATAAGAACCTCTGAATTGACTGCAAATTTCCAGTTTCTAGCAGAGAGTCTAAGATCTGAAGGACCTGGCTATTGAATTTCAGGAACATTTGACACACAGCACCTCAAAGCTGTGACTGAAAAAGTACTGGATGCTTTCCTCAGTGACAATTAGGGGATGGGATATGTAAATCCACTAGTATTTCAAGGCTGCGTACACACACACGCACACAGGAGTTAGTAGGTGTGATAGTGCAGGAGGTACTGCCCTTCCTGTGATTTTAAACAAGGTCAGATGCTCCAGCTAAAGTGCCCACTGGCAGTTCACTCCACACGAGTGCACAGCCCAACTGTTGAAGGATATTCAGCCTCAAAGACCTGGGGAGAAAACTCAGAGCTCCTCACTAACCAGAGTGTATCAGAACATCAAAGATCAATATACCAAACAGGTAGCTTTATCGCAACCCAGCTAAACAATTCCCCTCCGCTGAGAAATGTAAGCACCCCTCCTTAAATCAAACAGCACCGATCACTTGGCTGTCCATGTAATAATTCCTCTTGATTAACTGCTTGCATTTTTATTATAGAAGCAGCAAGAAGAGGCAACTTCTATTCAAAATGAGAGCATTAAGGAGGTGCAAGCCAGTCCAGCTTTTGGCTTGCCAAGATGTCTCTTGGCATTTGATCACCCCAATACTTGGGCTAGCCAAATGTTCTTCATTCTCTAACCAACTCAGCAATCAGAAAAGAGAGGGGCAAGCAAGGAAGGACAGACAACAGCGTAGAAGAAAGTGTCCCTCTCATAATAAATCAGGAGAATTGCTGATAGAGCTGGATGGGAATCTCAGTGAGTGCCTTTTGGGGGACAAAAAGCAAACCAAGTAAAATGCCTGAGAATCACAATTTCCTTCCTGTCCTTATTCTTGAACAAACCTGATGGAAAGTCAGGGAAAAACAGAAGGAGCTGAACTGACAGAGAACCACAGGGCTATCAGAGCAGGAATTTGACCTCACTGTGGTGTTACAGTGAAAGCTTTTAAATTGGGAGATATATCTAAGGGGGGGTTACCATTTTTACACGCATATATCCCCTAGAATCATTACTGCTCTGTTACAGTTCAAAACCAGAAAGGAATATTTTACCCTTCCAGACATTAAATGTTTTTACAGAACATTGCAAGCTCCTATTTTTCTCCTGCAGAAATTTCACACTCTCCACCTCCCTTTTTCACCTTGAAACAGCCAGAACATGGTTCCACATTGCCACTGGGAGACACATTTAAGTTTGGAATAGGTTGAGTTTGAAGCAGAAGTCCCTTACATTGCATATCATCCAGGTGAAATACAATCCCCCGGCTACCGGAGAAAGCTTGTTTCTCCTACAGCCCTTTCACCCGCAAGCTCAGGCTTTCCATAGCTAACTGCTGCAAAGAGACAGCAAGATGCTGCAGGGTGTTCCTCACCCAGTCTGAAAGAGTAGAAGCTCCATTACAGGATCTCAATGCCTCCAGAGATCCTAGTACACCCCCACTGTCACCCTGCAAGGTCAGGGATCCATGGTTTGCAAAGCTGAGCTGGAGGTGGAGTCGATCAATTGACACAGCACCACTCCCCAGCTGACAGATGGCTTCCCACAGAAAATCTGCTCTGAGTTTACCACTGCTGGGACAAGTATTGCCTCCTCCTCCTGCACGTTTAAGCTCTCAGATAAGGAGGCTGGATTGCACAACGGTGAAGGTGTAAAAGCACACACCATGAAGCCTTCTCTTGGAGACTGGTGGCCGGTGTGTTCTTAGGTGGATGGATGAGGATTTGCAGAGGTGGCACAAGGTTCAGAGAGCAACGGGGTATTATTGCCACCACTTCTAAGTTGCCTGATGCCTTCTGTACCTCAGGGGAAGGTCCATACAGATATTGCACAAAGGCCAGGTTCAACCCACACCTCACCAGAGATGCAAGCCTTTGGCAAAGCTGCACTGTGACTCTTTGAGGAGCCCTCCTGCAGCTGCACCATTTGAAACCAATCACTGCCATTTAACAAACCATTTACCTCAGATGTGGCAAGAGAGGTCCCCAGGGTGCTTTTCTCACAAGTTCCTTCCTAACAGTCTCTCTGGATTCCCCAGGCAAGCAAAAGCAATTACTGCCTTACAAACAACATCTTACTATCCAGAGCAAAACTTCTTCTTGGCACGGGGCAGACTAGAGAACATCCCTAAAGCAGAGGAATGCAAGATCCCCAGAAATGGTTGCAGTGGGCCAGTCATCTTGAGGAACTAGCGAGCCTTCCACTGAGCCATAGGGTAACTGCTGACTTGGGGAGTGAGGAGATAAGCATGTTACGTTTCCTCCGTGCAGCCCATACGAATGTAATCTGGTTCTGTGCACCATGCTCTGGTGGCTGGGCCATGAATAGATTTTTGCTACTGGTGGCAAGTTCCTTTAGCTCCAGTTCTAGTGCCAGACCTCACAAGGGCCAGGTGTGTCAAGTTATGGACAAGGAACTTGAGTGAGGAGCAAGTCAAGAGCATGTGCTTGCTTTTGGGGTTTGGAGAAATCAACCATGTTTTTGGAAAATGCCCTGGGACGCTATCTCCACACAGGTGCAGGAGAAATACAATTGGCGCTGCTTTAGAAGTAGCTCTTTTTTATTAGGCTTTTGGGAACATCAGCATATCTAACCCCGTTTGCTGCTTCATTAAGCTTCCTTTGCAGCCATAGTTTAACAACTAGGGTCTGCCCTTCCCTTCCTTTCCAGTTTACAAAGGGGATCCTATAAGATCCTAATGACTCAGGCCACTATCACCTTCCAAAGCCCTCTTCTCATTTTCCTGATTTAGAAGAAAAGCTGTTTGTGTGTCTTTAGTACAGTCTTGATTTGCAAGATTCCTCTATGACCTACAGACAAATCACATAGAGCTGCCTCTTGTTTAGACTTCAGCCCCACCTACCACACATTTTGTGGGGGCAAAAAGGAGTGAGCAAGCACCAAATAACTTCTGGGAAAACATAGACCTTAATTTCCCTACCTATGTATTTCTTTTCTTCAAAATTGAGACACCACTGTGTACCTATTTGTCACAGTCCTGGCGGGATACCTGATTCACCGCGAGTTTTATTGTTCGTGATGGAAAATGCCACAACAGTTCAAAGTCTTATAATTAAATTTTCTATATTTCTGAGTGTTGTTTGTTATAACAGATCTGACAGGAAATCAGGATCTTTGTTGCTTAAGTGTTCATTTACTCCTGTTGATTCTTACCACAAATGCATCACTGCCTCAGGCTAGCCTGCAGTCAGGATCTTCTGCCTGTTTGCTTTTTCTCCCCACATTTAATTTTTTTTATTTAGTTTTCAACAACTCAATACAATAGAACTCTGTTTTTAATGTTACATGCTGCGTCATCCTGTGCAAATTCTTTCCTTGAGTGCTTGCAGTAGGGACTATGAGAACACGGTGACACTACAGCCCTAGCACAATGTCATGGGATTGGTGTCTAGAACAGCATCTCTGCGTCTCTTGCACACATATATGCTCACATTTCGACAAATACACATATTCACAGCAAAACCTACTCAAAGTAAGTGTGGAGCATGTTGGACTGTGTCATTTCTTAATGACTCTCTGCCTAGTTGATACTATTTAGTAAGATCTCAAAAGTTTCCTGTCTGACTGGAACAGGTTCCCCGGCCTATTACTGATTTTGGCTTGCACAGCAGATGGAGAAGATGACCTCCTGCAATCCTTTCCCAGTGCTCTGATTCACTGATGAGTGGATTGTTCTTGGTGAAAATCCTCCGAGATGCCCTGGGAACATGCCATCAGTGGGAAGTTCAAATTCATTAGATGCAGAAATGTGGTTTACACAACCATATCATTTATCAGTTCCCTCCCTTGTTCTCATAATAACTACTGAACACACTGGCCTTATTTGACAGAAGGATACATAGCTCAGAGATGATGGTTACAGAGAAGTGAGTGCAGAAATTGGTGGATGAGTGAAAGGGAGCATCCCCACTGATGGAAAGGCAGGCAGGACATACTGGGATAAATTCGTGGAGGCCTGTAAGAACCCTCTCTTACAGGACAGCATGTTGCTGTCCTGGTCCCTGCTAGGCAGGGCATACAAGTGGCCAAGAAAGGTCTGTGGCAATCAGGAGAATGGTTGTTGACTCCCTAGGTCTTTTCTGGAAGCCACTATCCCTGATGGCTACTGAGAATAATTGTGATAAGGAATCTAGAGTTGCTAGTGTAGCTCAATTTTGTTACCCTGGTAAACGGTAACAAATGCACCAAGATTCACATGTATAATGACATTAACTACACATAAGTATCATCATATATGCAGATCCCAGTCATGGCTTGGACATTAATCTCTCTGTAGCAGTGGAAACAGATCTGCTGCAGAGCCCTAGCCCAAGGGCAACTGTGTAAGTGCTCCAGCACCAAGGAGTTCCTGAAACTTGCAGTAAGAAGGTCTCTGATTAAAGATGACTCAAGGGCTGAAAACAGTTAAGTGATTTCCACATCCCACTTAAGGGTCTACAGGAATCATTTGTTTAAACATTTTGCAACAGAGGAAACACAAGATACCCTAGATTCTTGATCTTGGGATTGTTTCACTCCATACCACAGGCAGTTAATAAAAAAGATGAAAGAGTAAAACATACCAGGGCCATTGTCTGACGTATACAGTTCAGAGAAAAACCTCACAAGTTGTTTGGCTAAGGAGAGGGTGCAGCATTTGTGAATTTTATACACAATCACTCGTCAAGGCAGGCTAATATACGATGGTATGCCATACCAGCTTCTCAGAGCATCACATACGGATGCCAGCACTTTTCCACAGAGGGGAAATGGCAGTTAGCAAGCTGCCAGGATAAACAGTTTTCACACCAGGCTTGAGGCATTTCCATTTTCACCTCCGTATGTGTGTGTTTCCTTCTTTGATGAGCTTACATGGATGGATTAAACCGCTGGTCACTCCGGATAGATTCCGCCCACCAGGTGCCATGTTATACCATGCTGGCAATCTGGACAGCCCAGACCTAGTTCCCCTGTCCCAGCTCAGACAAGCACACTAGGTTGGCTTAATATCCTGACATTGTCAGCCCAACACAGATAGAGGAAAGTCAGACTGCCCCATTACTCATCCATGCAATTACATCATGGTGTTTGCCTGGGACTTCTTTTTTTCTGTCTTACCCTCCAGACTAAGGACTGAATTTTGACTGTAAGCTGAATGGGATACCGTTGGTATAGCCATATTAATCAATAGCAGCCATAAAACTATCCAGCACTCTTAAAAAAGTCCAGTCACAGTATTTGGCAAGATGTCATTGAATAAATTTCTCAAATCAACTATCCAGGGTGAAATACTATTTCTTTTTATCATTTCTAAATTAACTGCTCTTCCATTTCATCAAGTATGCCTTTGGTCTCTTATCATGAGCAAACGTTATTATGAGCTGAACCTCCAAAGGTTCACAGAATCTGTTTAGATAAGCCCTGGAAGTTCAGCATTGCATCCAATGCCCCCTGAGCCTCTCAGGAGCTGAAGATCTCCTCTTGCTGTGGCCCAGCTTTGGACAGGTCAGAGTGTGTCTGTGAGGCCCTCCATTCCCCGTCTGTCTTATGAAGTAGTGAAACCCCTTTCCCTCAAATTCTGCATTGCTATATTAAGCATTAACCTTCTGCAGGCAAGGCTGTTAGTTGCTCTGCATCCCAACACATGGTATCTGCAATCCTGATGATGCCAAGCTCCACTCAGCCTTTATGGATGGAGCGAAGTTGGCTATGCCTATGCTCTGAGCTGGCCAGACCACAGCTGAAGCAAAGTAGTCAATTTAAGGTAATATTGTGCCAGGACTTAATCTTTTCTTAGAGGCTGGCCTTATTAACCAGTTTATATCATTTTCAATGCATTGATATAGCTTGCATACCCTTTGGATCAGAGCTGGCTTGCCTCAGAGTGCAAGCAAGCGAGCAGCTGAAGGCAAAGCCTCTGTAGATGTGCCCTCCACTTTCCTTAAGGCAAGGAGCAGTAAAAGGCTTCAGCCTCATTCATTCTGCCCAGCAGTAAATGGGCAATTCTCTTACTCCAAAGAAAAAACTTTAAAATCAAGAAAACAAACAAAAAACCCCCACACTTAAAATGGGAGGGCTCTTTAGCAAAGGGACAAAACCAAGAGGTGAGATCTGACTAGATTACATAGGCTCCAGATTTTCCACTGCCCCATACCTGGCTGCCTCTTCCCTAAAAGGGTCATAATCAATGCTCTGAGTAGCCCCCTCTCCTTCTACCCCCCCAAAAAAAGGAAAAAAAAATTAAAAAATAAAGGTCTGGCCCCCACCACTCTGGTCCCAGTTTAGCAGCAGAGTTTCCCTGGCAACCACGCACATGTAATGCAGCCGCTGCCGTAAGCTCCTTACAGCCAGCACTGGGGGGGTCCGCATCGCTCCCTCCTGGTGTTGGGGCTATGACGGCTGGGCATCACTACCCTCACCCCAAAGAGGGACTCATCCTCCAGCAGCCTGCTGGGACTGAGGAGGTGCTCTGGAAGAAGAGGGCGGATGATGGACCACCCGCCTGGACCCCTTGTGCTAGGTAACTAGGGGCAGGCAGGAGTCAAGCCAAGATTTCCCCTTATCCTGCCCGCCCAGGCTTTCTTCTCCAGGGCTGGTTCCTGACTGCTTCCGTGCACCTTGGCGCTGTTTTGTTCTGTGGTGTGAGAGGAAGGTGTGGAGCGTATGTGCTGCTGTCTTTGCTTCCCTGTGTTCACACACCACTCTTACCTGTGGATTCAGTCCCACAAACTTATTCGGTTAGCCCAGGTGACTGGCTTCCAGCCATGAGGTGGCCCCAAAGCTCAGAAAGAAGTGATCCCACCTTTTCTCCTCCTGAGCCTGAGAGTAAGCATTTAGCCATTTCATACTCACAGCTTTCTGAGACCATGAGGATCCATGCCACCCTTCACTGTGCCCTACAAGTCAGATCCTACCACTTTGGAAAGGAGGTGCTGCTTGCTCAGAGCACACCTCCTCCCCACTCTGAGCTCTCCCAAACCTGACTCACCCCAGCTCACTACAGCCTGTGTTTTACAGCATGGGCTGGGACAGAAGCAATGTCAAACCCTCACTGTGCACCAGGCAAGAAAGCAGCTCTGTATGGTGCATTCTAAGAGGGATCTAACCATCTTCCTTGTGCTGCCATGATGGTATAGAAGAGCCCAGGCATAAAATGAAGAAACAGTACCCTGGTCCACTTTTGTTTGGACATGCTGCTGGCAAGCAGCTACCTCATTAGCACATAATGTGTATGTCTGCACCACGCAACCGAAGGCACAGAAATCGTGAGCTGGCCCTACGGCATCCATGCATTACCACTGTGTGGAAACTCCAGCTCAGGTCCAGTAGACCTGCCATGTCAGGAGAGCGAACTAGTTCAAATCCTGGCCTGCACTGCTGTGGTGACGCTCTTTCTGGTTTCAGATCTAGCTGGGGACTCTCTACGCCTAAGAAGAAGAACCAGAGGTGAATTCCTGAACCATTGGACCTGGACTCTGGATTCAGCCCCTGCTTTGGAAAGCGACTGTATCACTGTGTTACAAGAGTCCTTGGCTGGAACAAGCAATAAGGATTTCAATATGCAGCCTCATTTGTCATGCTTGAAGGCCTGATCCCCATCAGAGCCGGCTTTGGCCATAGTTAGTTATCTCTCATGCTCCAGGATGGATGAAAGTGTGGCAGCACCTACCTCCTCTCTACCCAGCTCTCCTTCTTGATCAACCAGTGAGCAGTGCCTCTGTCGGGAAGCTGCTGTGATGCCTGTCTTGCTCATGTAATTGATTCACAAAGTTTTAAACGATTATTGATTCTCCTCTTCCCCACTGTGGAGACTTTGAGACCAATAAAGCACATGGAGTTATTTACACAGATATTAGAAAGGAAAGAAGCTCCCTCCTCAAATGTTCTTGAGCTCCCAGCTATTAACTCTCAGAAACTCAATAGGAGGTTTCCTATAGCTTTGCAGACAAAACCACAAATGTACGAAGTCCTCTGCATGCACACATGCCCATCCAAACATTTGCAGGATGTTCTGCCAAATTCACACCTGCCGAATTATTGCTTCCTATTATTTTGTATTGGGATCATAGCTCTTTAGTTCCTTTTCTCTGCCCTGATGATTAACAGCCATTTGCCATACCCCTTGCTGCTATGAGACTGAGGCAAAAATTGTCAAACCTCCTATTCAAGTAAAAGCCATTTCTGAACTCCAATGAACTGGAAGTTGTTCTTGGTAAAAGACTTGACCATAGGAGACTTGCAGAGCTAGAGCTTGCAATCTTCTCCACAGTTTCTGAAACACTTCACATTCATGGTTGCTACAGTGACTGGTGCTGTAAGGACCATTATATCCATCTCCATGATCTAGGCACACAAGCATTTACACTCCTTAGGGTCTGATGAAGAGGATTTGGGAGAGGGCATCAGTCCATCCGACTTTGCAATAAGGGTGCTATGAGTTTCAGTCCTGTACTTCTTTTTGCTTGGGTGATGAAAGTCAACGAGCCCATTTCTAGTCAGCTTGCTGGAGCACACATAATAGAATTCACTGTTTTTCTATACTTACCTGCACATTAATAGAAGGTGCCATCTATATATTCAATATGCCCTTGACATAACTTAAAAGCAGCAGCATAATAAATAAGATGCTCTTTTTGTACTTGAATTCAAATTTTTCTATCTATATTAGGCTTTGTACTTTTTTAAACAAAACACAAAGCTGGGACTGAACTGCCATATCTTTTTCAAGATCACACACGCACATGAGGCACTGAGATTTCTGTCGAGGATCGGCACAGCAGAGAAAGGGATTGATGGAGCAGTAAAAGAATTTGCTTCTGCTGGCCGTTAATAATAAAGAGTAACAAAAGCATCTGAAAGAATAAAAGCCAGGGTGAGGCGTGTAAGGTATAGAAATAGCTCTTTGACTGACTCAAAGGCAAAGCCGATGCATCTTGTTTTCCTGCATCTCCCGTTGTCTGTTCTCTTTCTTCACCACACACTCAGGCACGACAGGGGAGTGAGAAGCAGATAGAAGCATCAGCAGGAGCTACAGCAAGCCGGGGAGAAATGAGCTATTCAGTCCGAACATTGCCTGTCCACGGCCCGTGACAAAAGATGAACAAATAAGAATATGAGAGAGGAAAGAAAAAGCCATGTCCAGGACTGTACCTCCTGCAAGGGAAGAGCTGTTGGCTGTGAAGCTTTGCCTTTCCCTTCCCCTTTGTATCACTCTGTCTCATGATTTCTTGTCTTCCCGTACACAGCTGCCTCCAGGTTCTTCAGTGCATGCACACATGCAGTATGGCTCAAGACAGGCAAATTGCTGCATCTCCAATATGCCAGTTCCACTCCAACTCAGGCTAGCAGTACCTGAAGTGGATTAGCATCTGACAATGATCCCTGTGAAATGAGGTGATGGTGCAGTCCAGCCTTACTGAAGATTAGTATCTACATCACCACACATGCGTTCAGAGCTAATTAAGCCTCTGGTTAGTGTTCTCAGAGAAAAGCCAAGGATTACACAGGGTGCTTCACTACACAGCCCTGGCCACAGCCCAGAGGAAGAAAGCCTGCATGCCTTCAAATTATGGGTGAAAGCATTGGAGACATGGTTTTAACAGACTTTATTCTTCCTGACAAAATATAGTCCTTCAGGACTCATCTTTCATGGAGGCACATAGTCATCTAATTAATATACACCAAGATGATCTGGGTTAAAAAAAAAACAACAACGAAAACTGTCATTCCTTTAGGCAGGTTAGAAGAAGTAAAACTTGTGGGAAGGGAATAGCGACAGAAAGGTTTATTTCAGGGTGCAGCTAAGTAATTCTGGAAGCTGAGACAAAGTCATCACTCTGGTCATCTAGCTTCAGGATACTTTTTTTTGCTAGTAGGAAGAAGTGCCTTTTCTCCTTTTCATGCAAAACCTCTGAATATCTGCTGCCTGAGAAATACTGAGCTGAAAAACCTTTCCTTCAAGTTTGGTGGCTAGTGTAAGAAGCTCGACCTTTTCATTATCTCAATGGATGCAGGATGTGTACGTTCCTACACTACGCATCCATCTGCACTGCGTAGGAGCCTGCAGCAGTCACTGTGCACACTTTATCTCAGAAGACGTTCTCCTCTTCTCTGTGCTAAGAGTAGAAGAAAACAGAGTTTAAGAACTATGTATGTTCATCATCTTGGCATCAGTGCTCTTCAAGGCATGCAGCCTTGCAGAGCGGGCATGCTTGGTGAATGAAGCCCACTGCATGGGGAGTATCAGCCCAGTACTCTACAGATCATTTGGTGTCCAGCTGCTCTTGTTATCTTACCCAGGAATTTCTAAGAGTTGATAGTAAATCTCTTTCTCCTTTCACTCATCAGGCTAATCCCACTAACTTCAAAGTCACATCATACTCTCTAGGTGGAAGTGAGAATGTGGTCAGGCTCCTTGTGCATTCAGCAGTAAGCTATGGAGACAACCTCTCTATTCGTCAGTGGGAAAACACAGCCTTTACAGATATCCCTCACTGGCCTTCCTTCCCACGGAATCTCTCTTTATAATGCAGCTCTAGGATATTCCAGGAAGGAAAAGTATGCAATATTTTTACGTATTTACATGTTTTAAAATGTACATACTCCATTCATACATTAAGGGCTGAGGATCCTAAATCCCATTTTTTACAGGGAGCTTTCTGAGGGCCATGAGTTCCCCTTCAGCTGTCTACTGTGGGGGACTTTGCAGAGCCCATTGATAATTCCCCTACTTCATTGCTATGCAACAAGCAAATTGTTGGGTCCCCAGAAGATTTTCACTTCTCTCCATAAGCACCAGCATGTCTGTTTCAGCAGAGATTAATCATATAAGCCCTCCCGGCCTTGGACTCAACCCATCTCAGGGCTCCTCTAAACAGGGCAGTTTACTTCCTTACACAAGGTCAATTGTGCATCTTGGACTTCGACGAAGGAAGCCCTCAGTCCTCTGGGCACACTGACAGCAACATTTCAACAGTGTACAGCGATGCTGCCCAACGGTTTACAGTCTAGACTGAAGATGAACAGCATTTCAGACGGAAGCAGCTAAAGGACTTTAAGCAGGCTGGTCATAATCCCTCCTGCTGGGATGTGGACAGTAGACATAAACTGGTCCCATTCCTGGTGAGTCTTGGTAGGGGATTTTTCAGGACTGTAAGTGGGCAACACCTTCCATCCTACAGCTTGCACCAAAACACCTCCTCGGATTTTAACAGCATCTTGCAGTCTTTATGGACTCAGAAGGGAGATTACTGCCTCTTGAAGCGCCAAGAGCTTTTGCTACAGCTTCTAGGTTTTCCCTGAAGTGCTGCCCTCCAGGTATTGAATGGGCTAGGTATTACAGCTGAAAGGATTTTCATTTAGCACATTTTTCTTCTCAGCTGATGCACTCAACGCAGAGGTAATACGATAGATGAGATCTTTTTGCTCACCCATATCTGCATAAGTTTATTTTAAGCACATTGTATGATTGCTTCAACTTCCCAACAACAGCCTCCTCACATCTCCAGGCCTCTCAAAAACCATGACTGGATTGTGTAATGGTACAGCCCCACGTCAGAGATGCCAAAGCTAACCTGGACAACCTAGTAAGCTCACAAGGCACAACACCACCTTGCAGAAGTATTAGCTTGGATCCCTGAAGCTGAAGTGTGGTTTCAGTATAGTCCCTGAGCTAAATTTGTGATGGCACGATTGTACCACCCCTGGAGCTAGCCTGCTGGGTGCTGCCTAAAGGTCTACAAACCATACCATGCAGCTATGACTTTCCTGAGACTCACTCTCTTCCTGCAATACCTGGGCACCCTAATATCTCATGGTGTTTTCTACTGAAGCTGCCATAGGAGACTTACCCTTGCTGCCTGCTCCTCAGGCTCCCTTTGCCCTCACCAGAGGTTGTTCTCTGTTCCATAGGGCCCAGGGAACATCTTAAATCTTTTCTCTCAGGCCCACCTTGGACCCTTCTCCTGCACCCTCCAGCCCCACAGGGTCTCTCCGCATTGGCTCCCTTCCCACCTGCGGGGCAGGGGGCAGGCATGACTGGCCGGGACCAGGGCAGCAGGAGGTGAGGCCAAAAGGACAGCAGACGGTGGGTTCACGTCCACATAACACGCGCATCCTGATTAAGAATCCAGCTTTGTTTCCATGGCAACGTGCAGAGCCACGGCAGCACAGTCCTTCCCGCGCAGCAGTGGCTGTGGCGGCCGCGCTCTGCACTGCTAAATCCTCCTGCCGCTCCCAGCCGCTGCCAGGAGCTGCTGGCAGTGACCCCTTACGCGCTTCCCAAAGCCCAGCAGATTAGGGCTCGCAGATTTCCCGCTCATGATGTGCCGTCCAGAAACAGGCAAATAAGGATGCGTCGACTAATAGCAGTAACAGAAATACCACCACCCATCGCAGTCGAGCTGTAAACCCCTTAGAACAGCATTACAGAAAAAGAGGCTTTCTCTCCTGAAAGCTGGCAATGATAATCAATGGAGTGCGGTTCAGGGAATTACAAGAAGATATTTTTTTCTGACGCGCAGGTAACTCCTTAGCACACAGCCGAGCAGCCAGCACTCCCCTGGATCTACTGCCAAACACCACTCGCAATCAAAGCCAACTCCATCTTTCAGGACAGGTTGTCCCACGCAGCCCACCGTCCCAGGGGGCCATACCAATATTCCTTCCAAACAAAGATAAGCCTGGGGTGTTCCACCGCTCCACTCAGCCCCTGCAGTAGGGAGGTGAAACACAAGAGGACAGCCGAGACACCGGTCTGGGAGCTCGCACCCTTCTCAGCGCCTCTCCAGGGAGCATGGAGAAGCAGGTTAGGCGTGGCCAAATGTTCCTTCAGGCCTCCTGCAGTCAGAAAAGCTACTTGCCATCTTAGAGCTGAATGATGGGCAGGACTGAAGTGCTCATGATTTCCTGCCCACTTCTACTACATATCTTAAGGGTTGTCTGCTGAGGAGCGACTGGGAAAATTAATCCAAATTAACTAAAGTTGTGAGTTTAGCATGAATTCATTAAATCACATTAGCCTTGAATGGACACAGTTCTTCCAAATTAGAGCAACCCTTAGAAGAAAATTGAACTAAACTGAATTAAGGTCCTTTTAATTCTGAAGAACAGAGTGCCTACATGAGGTTTGATGTAATTAAGGAACAGCAGTCTGGAAGGGATGTCCCAGCCCCAGTCTCCTAGACAGCCTCTCCGTATCGGTCTTTTCAGGAATCTATCATCCTCTCACTGAAGAAGGGTTAGGGTCCCTACTTTCCCTGTGCGGTTTGGAAGCTGGGGCAGAACCTCACTGTACCGATGACTTTCTGCTGAAGCCCGTTCCTGGCCAGTTCATTCCTAGTTGCTCTTTACCTTGAAGAGTTCTCCTACTACCAGGGTATTTTCCCCTCACTCTTGTTTTAATGGAGGGCAGCCTTTTATAATATCTCAGCCTGCATTTTGCCAGGTTAGATAAGATACACTGTCTTAGTCTCCACTTGTAAAACATGTTCTCCCTTCCCTCTACCAACCAAAAAGTCAGATACTTCTCTGACTCCTTTTTTCTTTAATTGGGATAGCTGGAATTATATGCAGAATTGTACACAGAGGAAATTACAGTAGAGCCTTTTACAACGATACTGATACTTCCCCGCCTTGGCAGGGAATATCCTGCCTGGCACCTAGGAACATAATTGCCTTTTATCCTGATGTCTCATATCGAAGGCTCAGTCATCACATCAGCAAATAATACTCCCACTTTTTCTCTTTTTCATTTGCTTCCAACTGATAACCCCATTGTTTTTAAGATCAATTAGTAGGTGTAACAAAGAATGTTCCCATACAGGCCAGCAAACTGTGCAAAGTCACCCAGACCAACAATTTCTGCTGCTCAAGTCCTTCAGATCCAGTCTGGGTTCCACCACATGGCTCCAAACCAGGTGCTGTAGACACGTCTATCTGCATGTCCCTGGACTTCACACAGGTACATTTCACTCTGTTTCTATATCATAGTCCTCAAGACTGTCCAGTTCTTCCTGCTTGTTCCCTATTCGACTCTGTGTTGATCACGCTGCACCCAAGTGTGCACAAATATCCTCATGAACATGATCCCTCACACTCCTACACCATAAACCAGAGCCAGACATTTGGAAACATTTAAAATTCTGTGGTTTAGAAAGCTTTAGATTAGCCACGCTGCACTTCATCTTATTTCTGATATGGGAGGTGGGAGCGAGGGAGACATGTTAGAAATGGATAACTAATGGAAGCAAGACAATCGAGTGTCCCATTCAGATAAGCACTACCCACTGCAGGACATGAGCACATTTACAGCAAGTGTCATGAATACAGCCAGATAAAAAAAACCCAGCCTTCATACAATATATATCCAAGCTGGGGACTATATTACTACAGAAAATCATTGTACTGAGCAGCAGAAAGAGGCAAAGAACTAAATTATTAGGTTTGATTCAACACGCCATTATTGCCATTCAAGATGCCGTTTACCGAGGACCAGGTTACTTTGATGTAAAATTAGACTTTTGTCCTGGTAATTTAGGCCCTTTAAAAATATTCATTCACATTTTTTATGCAAAATTGCTTAGACCTGGCTTATCTGTGTTTGTTTGCTGTCAATGTGCCTGTATAGGAGTTTTACCTGCATATTCATGTATGGAAATGTGCAAAAACTTGCAGAAGTGTCTGTCTTCTGTGTTCATATGCAAGTATTCAAGCCAGAAGTGCTTGTGTGCTCATTCAACAAGGGAATAGAAACAATACCAAATAGATCTCTCTGACCAACCATAATTAAGTAATGCAGCCTGTATCAATCCATAGAGTAAATATTTTCCAAGAAGTTCACTGAATAAATTCAAATAAATTTGAGGAAATTATGATCCGCACAATTGATATTCCATGAGCATAAAAAGACACTAAATTCACTGAATAAATTATGTGTTGTGAATTAGTCCCCCAGCTCTAGCAATTACTATGGCTGGATTATTAAAATGGATGGATAATTTAGCATCAATAGTACTATTTTTTTGTTCTGGGTACTCAGATAATACTTAGGTTTTCTATAGCACTGTTCAAAATAAATTAAATGACAGTGTCTCTTTTTCTTTTTTTACAGAGGAAGAAACTGAAGTAGAGAAACAACCTTCCTGGTGACAGTGTGTACCAAACTTCCCGGTATGTACCAGCTCGGCAGACTGGAGGAAATAAAACGCAGGTCCCTGAACAGCCAGCTCAATCCTCTCTCCAACAAACCGCAGCACAAGAACTAGTAAGGACATGATCCTTCATGTACATCCCTCGTCCCTCTGTACAAGAGGATGGCTACATTCAGGATGCAGGAAGAATAGGGATCCTATTAGCCTAAAGCAACAGGCAACAGTTATTGTTTGGAAGTGTCTCACCACGTTTAATGGGCTAGTGAGGACTAGATTTGCCCTTTTAGAACAGGTCCTTTGGGAATATCCACAATTAATTGCGATCTCTCCTGTAGTGTCACCAAACTATGATGTTCAGCAAACCATACGCCAGTCTGAGGGGTAAATTAGTTATTTGGAGAGCTAGAAATAAGATAAAAATCAGCCCATTACCACAAAATACTTTGGGAAGTAATCTGCAGGATCTTTGCCTAGCTCCCTATTGATCTCTCCGAAACACCTCCTTCAGCGCCATATGCACAACTGCTATCCTGTTGCAAGGAAGGCAAAGGGTGGAGGAGGTCTGAGCTGCCCACTGCCTCCCAGGGAAGCTTTCCTGGAGCAGGGGTAAGAGACTGCCCCAAACCAGGGGAAATGGGAGGGCGGCTGCCTTCCCTCATGCTGTACCTGGGATGGCAACTAAGACAAGAATTTAATCAGTTTGGCACCTCGCACCAGCCTCAGAGCTATGCTGGTTAAAAGAAACAAGGCAATTTCCTGATAATTTCACTAAAAAGAAAATCCTGAGCCCTCCCAGCCCTCGTGTAAAGCCACGGGTTAGTGCTTGTCCATTCCTCCCTTCCCCAGGTGCTGTGCTGCTGCCACACGCGAGATTAACAAGGAGGTTATATTTAAACTTCCAAGAGGAGCTGCTGTGCGATTATGGGTCTATTTAAAATCCTCCGGGCAGCTGCAGTACATAATAACAAGTCAGCAGGAGGGAGAGAGAGAGAGGGGAAGGAGGAGAGGGAAAGGAGGGGGGTCGGGAACGTCACGGATTGTCTCTGAAAAATTGATTGCCAGAAGATGGCAGGGAGTGCAGTCAAGTTAAAGATGCCCCCCGCAGGGAGTGAAAGGGAGAGGGGGGACATATGAGAGAGGTGTCAGCACTGGAGAAGCATGATGATGGCGGGGGGATTGGAAAGGCCAGTGTGGAAAGCTGCCAGACCTGAAGCCTCACTGCCTCGGGCAAGGACGTCATTCCCTTAAACCCACTCTGCTCTCTCCCGAGGGCTCTGTCACACGCCACTGGGTGCCTGTCCAGGCTTCCTCAGATCACAGGCATTTGAATGAGTAAATAGCTATTATTAGACTGTCCTCTCCAGCCTACCCACACACACACACCTCACTCTTAGGCCAGCACAAAACTACCCCAAGCAAAGAGCCCCCCAGGACTTTACCCAGTCCTAAGCTTTGCTGTATCCCTTGGGAATCTGTTCCCCTGTCTAAACTGCAATGAAAGTAGAAGAGTTTCCTTATGAGACAAAAGCAGGGACCCAGATCTTCCTGTCTCACCATAAATCACATTTTCTGGGGTTTTTCCCAATCCTCTCACCAGCTGCCTCCACCAGCAGGGAAGGGACAAGATGGGCTGAGGCCCCCTAGGTGCTCACCAACAAGCGTTCTCAGCTTGCTGTGACATCAGAGCTCAGCGTCATCGTCTGGTGCGGTCCCATAGGCAGCCCTAGGGCAGGGGAGGTGGCAGCAGTGGTGGCTGGGCATGTGGAGGAGAGCTGGGTCCCAACGCTGCAGGAGGCTATGCTCAAGGTATGAGCTCTGGCTAAGCTGAGGACAGGGACCCTCAGCGCTCCACATCCCTGAAGGATGAAGGCTAATTCATTCTTAATTGAAGGAGTGAGACATTTCAGCCACAGGTGTGTTTCAAATAAGTCCCACCCCATCACAAAGACTCTCATCTAATGATTTCCCTTTGGTGGTATCACAGCCTCCTGCCTGCCTCCTCTCTCCTAGTCGAATTTCCATGTCCTTTCAAAGACTTGCTGCAATCCAGCCAAGATGACTGCATTTCAGTGCTGACTGCAGCCTTTGCAATGCAGTCTATAAAACATTTTGGGAGCTTTCCAGAGGAAAGATGCTCGAGAAACATCAGTCATAGCAGTCCACACACCACCTCTGATACTGTCCTTTGTGACCCTTTCCTACTCCTCTTTTCTTTCTTCCCCATCCTCCCGTCCCTACACAACCATTTTCAGTACTGGAAAGTGGTGCTACCAGGCAGGGAAGGAGTGTCTCTCCAGAATCAGATTTGCCTCAATTTCCATCAGCAACAGAGAAGAGGGGGGAAAAAATGTCCAAATTAAGCTGCTTGATTACTGAAATTAATCTTGTCACTTAGCATCCCTGTTCCACAGAACAGGGCCTTTGATTAGCCTCCTTGTTTCAGAATATTACAAGCAGACGTTTATTAAGCGCAAGGCAATTCCTCCGCAGGGGGAGAGGGACAGCTGATTCCCAAGGGAAGGCTGCTCTTGGGATAAGAGATGGCCCCATCTTTGTCCGCATCCCTGGCAAGCGAGCAGGTGCTGCTCTGACAACACAGCCAGGGCCCCCCAAGGATTGTCCAAGACCCTCCCCCCAACATACGACTAAGGCCCATCCTGTTGTTACTGTCATAGGCTTGGTATTTATAAGCCTGACAGCTCTTGCAGCAAGTTATCACTTATTATTACTGTCATCCTGACAGCCCTTAAAGGTTACGAGGTCCTATGTCCTCACCACCTGGCTCTCTCTGAGCACTAAGAAAACACAGCCGGATGGGGAGCACTCCCAAAGGCAACCAGTGGACCAGAGGATCTGCACGTGGGACCTTCAGCACCTGCACTTCCCCCGCCGCTTCCTCACCATCTCCATGCAGCATCACAAACTGCACGGCTGTGACTTTGCACGTCCATGCCATCACAGGCAGCTATGTGCTTTTCCACTCCATAGGGCACACGCTCAGAAACCACTGCCTCACCATAGGCGTGGACTGCACTCACTGACCCGATGTGGTGTCTCTTACTTGCTGGGATGGCCAAAGGGAGAGCTCGGAGAGGGTGGTGGGATGCCCCAGGGATGCTCTCGCAGCACCCAGGGAATTTCAGAACCCACCTTCTCCTAGGAGGTGCCATCCAGGAGCTTCTGAGCCCAAAACTAGTGCTGCTGGTACAGAAGTGGGACGAGCAAAAGTAGAAGGTTGCCTCCTATGGCTTCTTCCGACTGTGGTCCCCCAGCCAAAGGGTGCTTGGACATGGTTACAGGCATAGGGACGTATTCACCAGCATCCCAGGCAGATCACTGGCAAATTTTAAGTAGACTAATACCAATTTCTGGGTTTCAAGCTACACTATCAAAGTCAGCCAGCACTGAAAGGCTGTAAAATCAAAGATCAACCTTTACGCTATCTTCCTTTTCCTTCCTATGCAAGGGAGGGGTTTTGGTACTGCAGGCCTAATGCTCCTGGTATTGCTACTAAAATGACTGTATTCCAGTGTCTGGGTGCTACCGCATCACAGTGCCAGTGCTCCATCCTGCAGGAGAAATACAGATCAGAGGCAACATGAGGGTCAGGCCTGTATAAGCTTTAAGTACAACTTTTTACAGGCTGTTGATCTGGAAACTGACAAAATTTGGCAGTTTTCTAATCACTTTCATCAGAGGGCCTCAAACTACTTTCCAAACATTAAATAAGTTTCACAGTAGCCCAAATCCTCCAAATACTTGCTTGCACTCAAGGGTGAAGTGAAACTTGCCCAGCATATGGGGAGGTATCATTATCATCTCTGTTCTACAGATAGGGAAATTGAGGCATGGGCAGCCCAGGTGATTCAGAGAAGGTCATGCAGATGAGCGAAGAGCAGAAGAGAGCTCTTCTTGCTTTGGGTCTTCCTTAGCCCTCTGCACCCCCACTCCTTGCAATACAACCACTCAGCTCCCAGACTGCATTCAGCAGCCCACATATAACAGCAGATCAAAGATCCTAGAGCTGATAAAACTTATCTGAACCTCCAAAACTATTCTGAGGGGCCCAGATGGAGGCGGGGACACAGGTGTGTAACAAGCTCTAATTTTAGTTGACTTGGGCTTGCTCGTCCTTTCCTCCCCTGGGGTGGCAGGTAGGGCACACAGACTGAATGAGAAACTGTGCTCTGATGAGGCATCTACGGGTTTGGTGCAGGTTTGCTTGTGTGTTTGCTGTTTCTTGAGTACCAGGGCTGCATGAAGCATTGAAATTCCACCCTGAGCAGCAGTGAGCGGCAGAACCTGGTTTCCATAGCACTGCCATGGAAACCGCGCTCTGTGAATCTGTGCCTTCAGGCCCCTCTGCGGCTGAAACATCTCTCTGCTCCTCCCCAGCACCCACCTCCACACTACAAGCCCCCAGAACTCCTTCTATGTCTGGGATGATTAAAAGGTGTGGTAGATAGGAAAAGCAGGACCCTGTTTGGCTCCTCCCTGGATCATAATGTGTAAAATGTCCTTTGAAGAAAAATACTAATAGCATACTTCCTCCCCCCCCCCGCCTTCCGTACATAAAAGTAGAAAAACACACAGTTAAAATTCCTCAACTTGAAACTGCACAAGTAAAATTTTGCCTGATAATATATTAAGGTGCAAACCCAATAGTCTCATGCAATGGGTCCTTTTATCTTCCTTTGTCTGCCTGGAACACCAGCTTCCAAAAGTGAAGGATTTAATTAACTGTTAGAATGCAGAACAGGCTCCCCTCAATCTTCTCTTCTGGTTTTGTTTTTTTCTTTGCTTCCCATCCCATGGCTCATACTAAAAAGACTCACGGCAAGGGCTCCATAAAACGGAGGGAGAAGTCAGACAATGGGTGTATGCAAGATCTGTATTATTTCCTCCATGCATACACTGACTGCTTGGGGAAGTGCACATACAATGTGTGTGGAGTTGGCATTTTAACATCTCAAAAAGATACAGCCTATGAGCATTAGCAAGCCATCTCTGCTGGCTGGGAGGCCACAGGTCCACCCAGCAGCTTGGTCAGTCCATAACAGCCTTGGTCATCATGAGGAGCTTGAGCTGTAGTAGTGCTTAGACCATTTATCCCAGGAACGGGATAGGAAAATGAAGGTCTAAATTTCAGAGGGACAGCACCAGAGAAGCAACTGGGAGTCAAGACCTCACTGACAGGGAGCAAAAAGCAAAAGCTGCTTCTTATGACCCTCCACCATGGTCTTGAGGTAAGAACCATATCCAGAGCAAAAGAGGAATCTCGTCTCTTTGCTTTACCAACACCCTGGTTTCTGGTATGATTATGAAAAAACATATTGTGTTACCAGGATAGGCCAGAAAATTTTTTTCCAGGTGGGTTGGAAATCACCCACAGCCAATGATACAGAGCTGCTTTATGTACTGTCAAAAATGGCAGCTCTCATCTGACACGCATGGAGAAAAATGAGCCCCTGGACGGGAAAGGGACTGGTTCTAACTGGCTTAGGTCAGAGTCCATCACGGGCACAGACCCTCACATCTTCCTTTCCCAAGCAAGTGTCAGAATAACAGCAATCAACAAATATCAACATAATACCAAATTTTGCATTTTTATAACCTGTCCACTGCCTACTCAAACAAGCACATTGTGCTATTCTCCAAGGCGACCTGTGCTGTCACGTGAACCAGCTCTTCTCCATGTGCAGAGCAGTGTTGAGCCTATCAGTCACATCATGACCAGGGCCACATCCCTCTCACCCACTGTGGCGGTAACTCATCTGAAGCCTTGCTAAGCAAAATGACTGATTCATTGCATTCCCTTACGGAGCATGAAGAAGATCACCTGTCTTCCATCATATGCATCCACCTGACCTGACAGCCTCCTTCAACACCAGAGTGTTTCCTGTGTTGCCAGGCCCACCTCTGTCTTTTCTTCTCCAGCGTGTATATGCATAATACCATTTCATGAAGAAAGCAAGCTTCTCAGACCCCAAATGCTTTGAGCTTTTTGTTTTGTCTTACTTTCCCCTTCATATATCTAACTACAAATCCCAAGTGACTTTGACCCCAGTTCTGGAGTCCAGTTTTCTGTTGAACAAAAAGTCTGCAGGAGGCAACTCTCACTCTGCTGATGCCATGCTGTGATTTAAAAGAGCTTAATACAGATGAAACTATAACCCCCATCCTTTTCATTCTGTTCTTTATTATTTTAATGAGGTTTTCGACTCATCTGTTAAATCATGGATGAAGAAAACTAGCAGTTAGATGTCAAAATCCATGCAAACTACTTAAAATTCATGCCTACTAAACTGGCCTATAGTCAGATGTTACTAAGTCAGGTGTACCGTGCCTGGAAAAACAAATTTGGTATGCATGATCACCTACTTAGCTGGAGTGTCTTCTAATAAGGTTAACTCAAGGAAGTGAGAATAATAGCTTAGGACAAGTACATACTGAGTTATTTTATTTTTGCGTTGGTTTTGTTTTGGTTTTCTTTTCAAAGCAAGAAAAGATCAGTGGCTACTTTGCTGCAACGGACCAGTTTTCCTTCTACCACTAACTCTTTCACTTGACAAGGCCTACATTTTGGTATGTGTGTGAAAAGCTTTGACAGCCTCTTCAACATCACTGCTCTTCTGAGCTCAGGATAAAACCTCTTTGGCCCCTCTCAAGTTCCTTTTAAATCCCTAAATTACCTTCATATAATCTTGTCTCTCATCTCGTATTCACTGGACATATTTGCACAGGAGCACTGTCAAGACCAGGGCTGCTGAAACTAAATGAGGCACTGATTTTTCTTACAAAGATCATGGTACTTTTTCCTTGTCTGTGGGGCAGTATAGACGACACTGTGATTTACCTGCATTAACAAATCTTCCAAGTATGTCATTTACACTACATTGGTACTGGTTCCTCACAAAGCTTCTCAGATCATCTGATAATAGCCTTATGGAGTTTTAACACAGCTCAAAATCTCCACTATCTAAATGTTCATGCCCTCAATATCAGAATTTCTCCCCTCGCAGTAGCAGGAACCGATCTATTTTTAAACACTTATTTACTCTTTTAGATCCTATGTGTCCAGCTTTACACACTTCATCACCTGATGATTTCCAGAGGAATAAACTCTTTGATTTACTCTGATCTCCACTTAGGACCAAAAGGGAATTTTCTAGGGTCATGAATCATGGGCTGGCTTGGCTGCTACCACTCTATCCTATAGCCAGGCAGCCTCCCTCACCCCAGCAAAATTTCCTCAAATGGTACCTTGAGAAGACTTCAGCTTAGCTGATTTTGAACCTTATAAGGACAGCATTACGAATCATTCCTTCTCAAGTTTGTTAGGCTTTTAGCCATACTTTCAATTCAGCCACTTCCCCGCAAAAGACCAACTCACCCCCTTACAACCTGAATTTCCCTACTTAATCATTTCCTTCCATTAGTTTTTCTTTCAAAGCTAATGCCATTTTTTTTTCTGGCATCCAACTAACATACTCCTATGCAATTTCACTTCAAGAAGTATCCCACTTGCTTTGCCGTTGACAACAAAATCATCTGCTATTGCAAAACTGTCCTTTGCAGCTACAAAGATCTGCCCAGTTTTAATTATGATGTTGGCATCTTCTTTAACTATATTGGGAATGCATTTGCAAAGTGAAGCACAGCACTGCAGTTTTTACACCCTTTTCTCAAATGTCGGCACTGTGTTGGTTATTGCTGTTTGCTGCAAAATCAGTAGTTCCCTGTGTCATTCTTGGTGGACGCTGACTTTGAAGCAGGAAGGTGGCCAAAGCACTTTTTGCGGATTTTTCCTTTAGCAGCATACCACGTTTCTCACCAAATCCAGGCTTTCTCTGGACCCACTGATTCTCACGAAAATTCTGAGTACTCTCAGAATTTCTTTTACTTTCTCCCTCACGAAATTCTGAGTACTTTTCTGAGGTTTACCATGGAAAGCCTTGTGCTTGTGTTGTGATAGAAGCATAGAATTGTTATGGTTGGAAGAGACCTTTAAGATCATCAAGTTCAACCTCTCTCAGGTCACCCTCTCTGAATTTTGTCCCCTCCTACCACCATCCAGTCTTACATCAGGGACTGGTTTAACTTCTTAGAAGTTCCAGACCGGGTCTTCATCCTTTCTGCTTTCACAAGCCCTCTTGAGTTTTCTGTCTTCATTTTAATACTCTGGTTCAAAACCACAGGCTGAATTTGCACTGACTGCAGGATTGTTCCATTTGTCTGCTCCCATTCCAAATGAAACCTCATATGGCTGAAATCCCCTGAGAACAGCCCATGCTCCCAGCCACCCACACTTTTCATTTCGCTTGCTGGTTTAGGGTCAATTACCATGCAAATGTTCCCTTGCATCTCCTGCATTTCCAGAGAGACTCAGCTCTGGCAAGGGTTTTGTCTGCTCTGTTCTTCTAGTCAGCATGTTTTCTGAGCTCATTTTACTCCTGGTGCCATGTGCTTTCCAGCAGTCGCTCAGAGCCAAGAAGCCAGCTTCCTTCAGCATCCATTCACAGGCTGCTCCACAGGAGTAAGGGCAGCATCCCTGTAACACAACAGCTGGCTACAGCTGGCTCCTGCCAAAGCATCTTAAAGTTGCATGTCCCCAGAAGCCCTGGAGAACATGTCCTTTGTGCAAGGGCTTGCTCAGGCAGCTCAGAAATGACTAGTCAAAAGCCACTCAAAATGAAGCACACATTACAAATCAACATTACCCTTATGTGCGGGATTTGCCCATGCATGACCTGTTTTAGAATACATTTCTGGTGATGGCTGAGACTTTCTTGGAAAGGTCTCCTGATCACTTCATTTTCCAAGGGCTTCTGGTCATGCAGAAACACAAGCAGATGCTATTGGTGAGTGACTGGCCATCCTCATTACGAACTTTGGAAGCAGATTCAGTCACCCATGCACAGCTGCAGAAGGGACTCCCTTTAACAGGCATGTCTGGGTCAGTTATTTTATAAGCCATGCCCCTCACAAAGCTGTTATTTCTGCACCCCCATATTCCCTGGATATTATCGATAGCAATGTAGTTTGGACTGACATTGCTTTGTGGGATGACCAAGAAGATCTGCAAAGGTCACCCTGCTCACAGTCACACAATGCGTCAAATTGCAGATAAGTCCAATTGCAGAAGGTAAAATTATAAGCATCCTGGACAATCACCATACAGAGTCAAAGCAAAACACCTCTCCTACCCACCATGCTACTCATCAGGACTTGGAGAGAAGAACACAGACCTATATGGGAAAAGGATATAACTCTTTCATAAGTGTGGTTTAGATATACTAGGCCCAGGCAGCAGCATGCCGTAGCAAAGTCAAAACGCATCCTTTTTTAAATCTAGACTCTCCCAAAGATGCATCTGCAGACACAAGTATGCAGACACGACATCTTGGACCCACACAAGCTCCCACTGTTCGCAGCAGAATAAGATGTTACACAAGACGTCAGAACTGAGCACCGAGCACAGCCCCTCTCCGACATACCATGCATGTGTCCTCAGAATGGAAGTCTCTTGCTTCCCTGCCCATCCTGCCCCTCCCCTCCCCCCATCTGCCTTCCCCAGATCTCTGACAGCTTCAGCTCGATGTCCCCTCACTGGTCCTAGCAAATGCAGCCTCTGTCTCCCTGGCATCTCTGTCACAGGCTGTATCATCTTGCACTTAACAAATCCCCTCTGCCACATGTCCTCCCCTCTCTCCCCACTATAAGCCCCACAGGCCACCACTGGCCCTCAGAAGAAGGGATATGGGTCCTCAGACCAAAGTGCGGACTCCCAGCAGAGAAAGAAGCCCCGGGGAACCGTACATAGTATTTTTCTGCCACTCTCCTCCACTCCCCATACTCTCGGCAGGTAGCCAGCTCTTCTCCTTTGCCCCATCCCACCCCATACCCTGCATCTAAATATGTCCTCAGGATGGGGAAGCATCTGTGCGTTAGGTGGGGGGGGCGGGGCACGGTGAGGCCAAAAAGGCTGCAGACTACCAGGATCAAGAGGGTCTCAATAGTGATGGGCCCTGCATGTTTTGGGTTTTTGCTGGTGAGAAAGTCACCAGAGCAGCTTACAGGGCATTCCAGCAGTGGATTTTGTCTGAAGGGGCACATTCGGGTAATTGCACTGCATTTCTTGACCTGGCAAGAAAACAGAATTGCTGGTTTTTTTGTAGTCAGAGAGTAAAAAGTTCTCCCATTATCATGTACAAAAAGTCAAATATTTGATATAATTTACAAAAGAGAAATACCTGCAAAACTCCATTTTGGGACATCACGAAAAGATTTTTTTTTAGCTTGTCATCTACTCAGCTGGCAGGCAAGGGATCTGGAAGAGCCGCACGGCCTCTCTGCAGACCGACCAACCTGCCTCATTTCCATCCACATTTGTGACAGGCCTGACACGTTCCCAGGGGACTTTTCAATACTGTAGAATCAACATTTTCCAGCAGAAAATTGTTCTACTGGAAAACCTTTCAGGCAGCTCTACTATACATTTAGAAACGTTTTGTATACACCAGTATGCTGAGCATATATTCACACGCTATTCACATTGTATAATCTCCAGATACTTCAAGTGCCTATCCCCAAAGAAAGAACAAAATTGAATATGCCCCTTAAAATGCCTATCCCAGTTAAAATGACAAATGATCAGCACGAACTTTTGCAAGAGGAACTCATAAGTGGACTCTTAATTTTCATTCTTTCCCTTCATCTCCACTCAAAGGCTCTGGTTCCCTCCCCACTTTTGGTTAGCAGCATTCAACTGCTTTGGGCTCTGATCCCACTGCTGACTGCATAGTGGTTTCTGCCATGCCTGTGAAGAGCCTCACTGGAGTTCATAAGGATCTGCCGAGGAGCTGGAGACACACGCATTAGATCAGCATGCAGAATCCAAGTGTGCCGTCCCTGTACATTTTCTGTGGATATTGCACACGCATTTTGGATTGCAGTCTCAACTTCATCTTTTTTTGAAAGCTCTCCTCATCCCCACAAGCTCTCTCCTGTGGGACTCCATGGCTGGGAAAATTAAAATTTTGTTTCCTTCAAATGCTACATCTCTGTTTTTCCTAGAGGCGGCTACAATTCTTTCTCTGTGATCTGAAATTGCAGCAATAATTATATTTCCTATTTTGTTCACTGTAGTTGACTGTTTTGGCAGTCATCCTGTTGCAGTAATCCACACATAGAGAGTCATCTTGCATTTTTCAATCCAATTTAAAGGGAATTGTTTCTCAAGGAAAGCAAGGGGGTGAAAATGTTCCCCTCTGGCAAAAACTTCAAGTACTTGGGTATTACATGCAAGAATTTTACCTACCTGTCTTATTCATCATTGCATTTTACAAGCACTGATTTAAATTCTTTGCACTTCTAGGGAGGCCTGAGAGTTTCTTCATGTTGCTTTTCCCTTAGTTCTCCCTCAATTCTCTCAGCCGCTCAGAGAGAGAACTTCAGTTCCCTCTTTCCAGATGATGCTCAGAGCACTGACTGCTCTTGTTTTGTTCTGGGGCTGTTTGTTTGTTCTAGACCAGGGGAAAGGATGCAGTAGAAATTAAGGCAGGGATGCAGTAGGAGGCAAGGGAATAATTATTCATTCTTGCCATCAGCTCATTCTCTTGGTTTGATTTACACAAGTTGCCCCAAAGTTTTCCTTCTAATTATTTTTGCTGAAATACCCAGAAGCCTTTGATAATGGCATTTACATGTATAATTTAGCATTATTAATGTTAAACAAAGCCTTTGAAATCCCCTCCATTCTGCAAGCCCCATACCCTTTCAGAACAAATTATTTCTACAATAACCTCTCCCAGACACACATACCCCACACCACTATTTTGTTAAGTCCAGACACTTTTTCCTGTTCCGCATTCATTTTCAATCTTAATATTCTCTAAGTCGTAAAGATACGAGAGCAGCACAACAATGAAGATGCTGGGGCCAGAAACAGTTAGGGTCAGGGCAGACTTAAAACAAGGTGACTAGAAATTCAGCCTTTAAGTCCTGCACGTTCCAACTGCTGAAGCTATCTCTGCATTCCAGACAGGGCACCAGAGAGGCAAGCACCTGAAATAACAGCATTACAAGAAAGACAAATTCCAGGATATCTCAGGAACAACTAAAAAAAGAAAGTACTGAAAGTTTAGGAAGAAGAATTGGTATTTGGGAAGCATCCTGCCTCCACATTCCAGCACATGGAAGTTTTCAGCCATCTTTCCAGCTTACACCACCAAAACCTGCTCATCAGGTACCATTTTGTAGAGTAGGGTAGATGGTTGGACTCGATGATCCCAAGGGTCTCTTCCAACCTAGACAATTCTATGATTCTATGATCACCTGAGGAAGCTTCAGATACATCTGTTGCAATTGCAGGAAGTCTTAGGAGCTTTGGTCCGTTCTTTTTAATTGTTGTTTTAATTGGCTTTTCCCTCTTCTCCCAGGCATGCAACGATTCAGGCGTCAGTTGTTTCTACAAGACCTCTGCTGCATCCCCCCCTGCGACCCAGCTGCTTCTCTGCTCAGCAAACCAAGCTCTCTCCAAGCCATGCCCCACGCCTTGCTCTCTGCTAGCGGGGGCCTGCTCGAGCGTCCCCGTGCAGCTGGGCAGGCAGCACTGGCGTGCCACAGACAGGAGGCTGACGGTAACATCAGGGCACTTCTACAGCAGCTATTCGGCACGTTGCAGCTTCCCAGGGATGGATACAGGATCCCCTCCTGGATCAGAAAGTGCTGAACCCCCCGCCTGCTCAGCATCCCAGCCCAAAAGCTTGCTGTGTGCTTGCTAGGGGGACACAGCAATGGTACAAAAACCTAATAGATCAATGCCAATATAAACTGAAATTGCAGGGGAAAAGAGTCACAAAGAGTTCTTGTACCTTAAGAGCAATTCTAGAAAGTTTCTGCACCTCAGACTCATGCATCACTTCTGGGGAATCTTCATGCCACTTCATGGAATCACAGAAATGCTGGCAGGATGGGGCCTTGAAGGATCCCTTCGCAACGAGACCATCAACAACCATCAACAACACCAGCTCTGATCAGTCAGATGTGGCTGATCTCAGGGCCCTTGTTTCTGCACTGCACTACCACCTTACTGAAAAAAAATTTCCTGATGTCCAGTGAGCTACGATGGCTTCTCATTACACTGTCTGGCACTACCAAGAACGGTTTGGCTCCATCCTCTTTGTAACTGCCCTTCAAACAGTGATGGACACCTACACCTCTTACTCACATCTTAGACAGCAGAGCGGAAAACAGTCCCTCAGGACAGCACAGGGTATGTTGTATCTGTGTCAGGGCCAACTCAGTTAGACACTGCAAGCAATATCCACGGTCTACAGATCTTCCATGTTTCCACTGGAGAGTCTCTGTTGAATTCCTTCCCCAAAGGGATGCAGAAGAGGCAAAAAAGGTATAAGAATGGATGACACAACTGGAAAGGTCTTCCTGAGAATCAACTAAATAAATTACAATTCTCCTGCAGAAAAGTGACAGCTAGGGGGGGATATGGTAAGGACTTCTAAGCCCTGGGGGCTGGATAGAGAAGGTGAAGAGGGAATAACTGTTAGCTACTTTTTTCCAGTAAAAGAATGAGGGGATATCAAATAAGAATGCCAACTGGCAAATTTCCAACAAAGAACTTCTTCACCCCATGAGCAGTTAAGTGGTGAAACTCCTTGTCTCTTGGATGCTAAAAACGTGCATAGGTTTGTAAATGCCAAGAATTTGCATGTGGGTAAGTATATGGAAGAAAAATCCATCCAGTGGTACTAAATACAAAGATACACCGACTAGCTTAGAAAGTTCCAAGCCATAACTCATGGGATGCTTGGAGAATATTCTGGGGAAGTATCTCTAATTGATCCTCTCTCTGTTGCTGTTGGATGCAGAATACTGGGCTAAATCAGCTTTTGATCTAAGCCAGTTCACACATCACTACAAAACAGTTTCTAAGTTAGTATTTACTGGACAAAAGTCTACTGTGACAATATAGCAAAGTCCCCACCACTATGGGTCACACCAATTTACAATTCTACCCACCTCTTTTTATTTAAATGCTGCATCATTAAACAGAATCAAGACATTTGGCTTCCTGGAGAAAAAGAGTGTGCCTGATCACCCCATCAGTCCAGCGGGACATTACTGCCATCCCACACCAGCCAAAGGTGCAGAGCACCTGGGATGGAGCCCAAGGACTTCAGCCATGGCACATCACTCTGCTACACTCTTCACTTCACAGCCAACTGCCCCTAGCTCCAGAACATCTTTTACAAAAAGCAGCAATGGCCAGAACAGGCTTTGAGGCCAATCATCTTCTCAGCCACAATTTACACCTTCATCTCCACTCCAAACATTCACAATCCATTATTTTTGCCCTCCCCTGATTTTCTGCCCTCTGCTATGCATGGAAGTACAAAACTATACCACAAGGTTAAAAACTGGTCTTGGGGTAGTAGCCCATTTGGGCAGGGGAAGAATGAGGAAGGAAGCCTCATCACATCACCTTTTCATTTCTGCCCTGATGGGTAGGAAACGCTGGACTGTACTGCTATGCCACGCATCACCTCACACTGTCATGATGACACTCCTCTGGGACAGCGGATCTGCTCCCAGCCCCTGACACTACTCAGCCACCAGGACCTGCCCGCTTTGGGCATGCCTCCATTTCTGCGAGTTTCTAGTGCTGCCTATGCCAACTCCTTTCTCTTCCTACTCCCTTGGGTTGAAGGCATAGCCTGGGGAAGACAGTTTGGCTGGGGGCATTCCTGTGTCAGACTAATCCCAGCTGCCACAGGGGCCCTGGGAGTCTGTCAGCAGCCAGAATAAACTGAGGTGGGTCTGACACGCCAAATCCCAAGCCGGCAAGGGGAATACACAGGTGCAGAAGTGGTGTAAAGCCACTTGTCTGCTTCAGCACACTGACGCGTACCAGGCACAGCTCAGCCTGTCCGGGGACAAGGCCCAGCAGCACGATGCCCCAAGAGACAGATGACTCCTATGGTCTTGCTGCAGGTGCCTGCCCCATAGAGGATGGGACCTCGGGGAGCCAAGGCCGTCCAACAGATTCGTGCTTGCCAGCACACTTAGGTTTGCCCCAGGTTTATTCCACTAGCTTTTTTAGTCCTAAGATATATTCTAACCTAAACAGCTCTCACCCGGGCACCCGGCTCCAGACAGTCCCAGTTGCAGCTGGGCAGAGATGAGGCACTGGTGTATCGAGCAGGGAATAAGCACACCACGGTCACACACTGCCATCCCCTGCTAAGCTCACCACCTTTACACCTCTCCCACCCCTTCTCGCCCTGATCCTGCAGCAGGTTCATTGAGGAGCGCAAAGTTGGTCCTCGCAGAGCCAGCACATGCCAAGCTGGCACAGGCTTCAGAGGAATTAATTCAGACGGGCAAAGTCTGATCCCTTTCAGGGAGCGTGCGAGAGAGGAGGCAGCGCTCAGCACTTCAGACATCAAGGGAGAGTAAGAGAAAAAGAGATGAGAGAAAGCCTCGCATAGAAAAGGCAGCAGGGAAAATGTCCTAATTTGGAGAGACAGGCCTCATTGCCATGGCAACCCAGAATCGCCCCAGAGCGGCCAGATACGACTTTGTATATGGTGTTAAACGATTCAACCATTAAGGGAAAATACTAAGGGGAAAAAAATAATGGGGCTGTGGAAAGGAAAGTATTTGGCAACAAAGATTTTTCCTCTGGGGCTACTTGGGCAACTGAAGTGAACCTTTTGAGTCTTAAGTTGTATTTTTCCCCCCATCTTTAGGTGCAGACACATTTTTGTGCATTTGCTTCATTTCTGGAGAATGAGTCACTCCTTCCTCGCTGCACTGCCTTCCCTCCCCAGCCTGGTGCTCACCAGCACTGGGGCCAGATCCTGCCTCCTAGACAACAGGGGGAGAAAAGGCAACTGGAGCCCCTACTCCTTTCTTTAAAGCCCCCTACAAAGACCCCCCAGGACAAGCCAGAAACTGGGAAGGCATGGCAAACCACATGGGGACAGTGCAGGACGGCAGTACATATCACCAAGGAGGTAGCACAAAATACAGGGTGGCAGTAACCACTAGCAGCTCCAGCCTCTGGTCCATGGCCTTGAGGAGGCACTTACGGGATGTTTGCAAGAGAGCTGAGGGCTGCTGAACACATCTGGCCATGGGGTAGGCAAGAGGAGCAGCGGGAGAGATACACTCACTAGAAGTCACACAATGCATGTATTGCTGGCTGACGGAGGAAGATGCATCCCTGCAGTTGTTAATTAATTATCTGATCTCACCCTGAGATCTTTCTGCCTGCTTTAGTCTATGAATTACTCTGAACATCATGTCAAACCTCCTCTTCCCACACCCTCGCCTCCTTCCACCCTCACTCTTGGGGTACCCTAAGCCCTTCCTCTGCACTGCTGCCTTTTGTCAAGCACCCCCATTCAGCAGGTCTCCTCATCCTTTTCTTACCCCAGCACAGTTCTGCCACCTTTTCTCAGCCCCCATGAGAAGTCCCACCCATTCTGCAGGTGTTCCCCCTCAGAGTGTGCTAGCACATGGAGGTGGACCAGTAGGAAGAATAATAAGTCCAGGTGAGCGGCAAGGAAGAAATAACAGAATATGACTTTATCCTCTGGAGGTTCCCTCCTTGTAACTGAAAGAACAAATCCCAGGAGATGAGTTCCCAGAGGACCATCCCCTACAGATACTAAGTGCAAAGAGATAAATTGATTGTCACAACAAGATCCTTGTCACCTCATAAGTGTCTAACCTACTCCTGTCAGCTCATTTCCCTATCCAACTCGTTCATCAAACGGCAGCAAAACGTTTGGCCAAAAGGATTCCTTGATAGCAGGGATGCACGCAGCATGACATGCTTCTGCACAGGCATGGTTATGCAGAGACACAGCCACACATCTTCTCCATGCTGCTACCAGCTCCTGTACGAAACCACTTCTCCCTGGCCACAGAAACCCAAACAAGCCAAGCAAGAAAATCCTTTTCCTAGTATTGCACTCTAGACTAGACCAGGAGAGGGGAAAATGAAAAAACTAAACTCACTCCTCTACTACCAAACAAAAGCCATCAATGTATGATTTGAGAGATTTGTGTATTTTATAGCAGCGGCACGGCAGGAGCTGCTGGCTGGCTACTGGCACTCTGGAAACATAAAATGCTTCCCCACAGCTTGTATTGTATATTACTGAGTATTATTACAGGCACGTCTTAAGACACAGAGCAACACACTGCTGGACCAGTACAGTGACCAGTGAGTGACACTGTTGGACAGAAGTGGGGCCTTAAGCACAGCAGGAGACAAATACCACTCACAACCTCCACTTCTCCTCCCAGTGGTCAGCATCACAGCATGGTTTTGCCAGCCTGTTTTGCCTCTGGCGAGAAAGCTGCCAGCCACAGCTTCAGTTTATAACAATTAAGCAGATGAAACTTAAAATCCGCATGTGTGCATAAAATCTTCCAAGGGAGCTCAGGCAAGGGCAAAGGGATCAGACAGAGAGAACGGCTGGGACAAGCCCTGGTGAAGATGAGTCCCATGGCCCCACGCCAGGACATGGAGACAGCGAAGGTTAACGGCAGCATGGCTCATTGGGGGAGAATGGACCATGGGCACGAGGAACGGCACAGCACAGCCCGGTGAGGTCTCCAGCTATTCCCTAAATGAAGTTGTTCCACCATCTGCAGACGAGCACACTTTGGCATTAAACATTTTGCATGAAGGCCTAATTAATGGAGCACAAAGTGACTTATTAAATCTAAATTAAGGAACCAACTGACTAGCAAACAAAATTACGTCTTTGGCCAGGTAATGGCTGTATCAAACATTTGGATGTGCCCAAAGCCCAGCAAAATTCACCTGGCAGATTCCAAATAAGAAAAAGTTTAACAAAAGATAATCAGAGACTTTTAAAACAAAAGAGAGGGAGGCCACATGAGTTTGGGGAGTCTGTCAGATTACCAAAACTAGCAGAAAGAGGAGGATGGCTGGTTCATCCTCTGTCCAGTTCCTCCCTATCTCCTTCCACCTCAGCAGTGCTGTCTCCTTCAGGCATGCACATATTCCAAAACTGTGTCAGTCCCATTATAAATGATTTCAGTGTTCAGACTGCAACTGCAGGAGAGTAGCCCACAGAGCGAAGGAGGACTCGCTGCTCAGAGACATGTCCAAGGCGTGCTGAGCACTTCCCTGCCCCGCATCTCATCTCACTACACCTTTTGGACCTTCCTGTCTCTTCCCAGGGGTTCAGCTCTTTCAGCACACCCCTTCCTCTAGATCAAGGTATACACACTCCCTTATTTTCACCTTCAGGCTGACTCCCCCTCAGCCCACCCAAGGTACCCGCTGGTTAAAGTATGCCCTGATCTCCTTCAGTGCCACTTGAGGAACCCAAACCACCACAGTTCGCTGTAGCCACAAGGCTGATAACAAGGCTAGACAGAAAGCTCAACTAGTCCAAAAGCAGAAATCAGTGGGGCAGAAAACAGATGTCTGCTTGTCAGTTATGAAGAAAACCAAGGTGCAATTCACATTTTAAGTGCAGTTTTTAAGTCTCTGCATTAAAAATATAGTTAAAGGCACATGCCCTCCTCTTCCACAGAGGATACCAACGAAATAATCCAATTACTGCCGCTGTCATCAGGCTAATTTCTTTCCTCAAGAGGTCTGGTTTTTGATAGAAATATTAAAATCTCCAAGCCTTGCACCATGTTCTCCTTCAAAAGCTAACTGATAGGAGCACGCGACACTGAGCAAGTGCCTGTTCATGACTATGTCTCATTTGCTGCTGCGATCCAAGCCACCGTGGTACAGTAGCGTGAGTCACAGAGCGCACACATGTGTGCCGAGCACAAGTGTGAACCGAACATCCAACCCCGAGAGACAGCGCCGCTCACATTACACGCTCGTCTATGCGAATCACAGAGCAGGACCGCGCTGGGGTGAATCAGAGTGAGTCACTGCGGGAGCATGTGGCAGGGAGGGCGAGCACGCTACAAGCATGTTTGGGACATACTGTGCACGGGTCACTTGTGCAGAAATCTCAGCTCCCGAGACACTCCAACGCAGGGCTTCGCCCACCTTCTGTGTGCATTTTTAGCTTGCTTTCTTTAGGAAACAAGGCTCTTGCAAACCTAATGTGTGTGTGTTTGTGCGTATGTGAGTCAGGCTTCCCAGTAACTCTTGAACCTGCTGGCCAATTTCCACCTGATTTGACAAAGGGGCAGAGGACTCAAGAAGAATTAAATTCTAACAGTGCTGTACAAAATACAGCCCTCAACTGCATGCAGTCCCAAAGCCTTTGTCTGGCCCCACAGCAGCGTGTATGATTCACCCACTCACAGTCAAAGGCTCACTAGGCAATCAAATAAACTTCATCCTGACCTGGCAGCATGCCTGTAGTGGGCAGCCCCTACACACAGAAGCCCAAGGGCACCACAGTACATCTCTCTTTTGCCTAGCCAGCGGGTATAAAAGACACATTGGAAACTGGGAGAAAAGCAACAGGAGACCTGGGGGAAATGGGATTATTGTAGGGAGGAGCTGTAGCCAGCTCTTGAAGAATTGAAGCGGCTATGGGTACACCCACTTACTTGGACTGCACATCTTCTAGTTGCAACAGGGTGGTGGGTGCAGAAATGAGATCCTTTTAATGCCCCCAGTCCTCGCCACTGGGGGAAGGATGAGTTCAGCTCTTCTGAAATCTCTTCACCCAGCTCAAGTTCTGTCCTCTGTAGACTCTCTGGTGTCTACTGAAGGCTGAGCTCACATCACAGTCTTAGTCTATAATTCAGTTAAAGAGTCAATTAACCATGAGATTGTGAATCCACTGAAAACAGGATTCATTCATTTGGGAGCTGGCAAAATTACTTGTTCCATCGCCTTTCCACTCACTCCGTCTTCTCAACAAGCTGTTCCAATGTCAGGTCATAAAATTCATTTTCATGTTGGGGGAAAAAAAAAACAAAGAAAAAAGAAAAAAGCCTCTAGTGTGGATTTGCAAAAGCAATGGAGGACTCTGAGTGTCTATTCAGAGATACAACACGAAAGGTCCAACTTTCAGAAGGTGGAGATGCCCAGCATTTTTTCAAATCTGAGCTGCCTTAACCTGTCTCATGCTGGATGTCAAAAAAAAGAGGCACCTATAATCACTCTTCACACTCAAAGCACTTTAGCCTACTTCTTTGATCGCCATCGTTTCCTGGGAGGTGGGCAGAGCCCATTCAGATACCAGGTGTCCTGCGCCTAGCAGCTTGGCAGGCAGTGCCTTGTGGAAAAGGCGCTCCACTCCACCAGCCCTGATGCCACCTGTTCCCAACCCTCCCGCCGCCCACCCAGCCCTGCCGCGCCGAGGAACAGGCTGAGCCTGGCCCACAGCCCGGACCGTGAAGGAGCCTAAATGGAGCCAGGCAACTTGGAGACACGGAAGGCAGGCACTTGTGAGAGATGCTCTCTCCATACACCGTTATCTGACAAATGTACCAGTATCCAACAAAAGCCTCTCTCTCCACTTCCCAAGCGACTGTCTCCTTTGTTAAGAATCCATTGACCCCCTCCTTTTTATCTACAGTACCTTCAGAAGAGGATTGTCTTCCTTACATTTCTGCTAAGCTCACTAGGTAGTTTGTAGGGGTTGGGTTTTTTTAACTGTCTCTAGTACATAACTGAAAGGTATTGGTAACCATTGGCTTAGTGCATTCCCTGAAGGAAAGCACATACTCTCCTCTCTCAACCTCCTTCCATACTGCACCAGCAATGGGAGATTCCTTGCTCCCCCACAAGCCTTCGTGAACTGGAAGTGATGGAAACACTGTATTTCCGATGAGGGGAGTCTCAGCAAGAAGAGGCCATCCCCTTCATAAGGAAAACTCATTTATTTCAAGAGGGTCAGAGCTACGTGCGGCCACTTGCAAGGAAGAATATTTCTGGCAATAGTAATTTTACCTTGCACTCAGCCCCATGCAGGGTGTGAGAACCCTATGACTTGCTAGGCTTAAATAGAAGTTAAGATAATAAAACCCTCCCAAGATCTCTGGCCTTTGATAAATGCGAAGAGCGAGTTAACGCAGCACACCAAACATTGAAACTTCAGCTCAAATAGGTTTGTGTCAGAGGGAACCCCCCCATCAACCAGGAGCCACAAGCCCTCACCACACACATCCTTAGAGGCAGCTCTGCCCCAGCTGAGGTGACACCACACATTGCCCCCAGCCAGGTCCCTGCAGGCTCAGCAGCCTCATTCCTTAGCCCAGGGGGAGTAACCAGCAATGTGCGAGGCTGTCGAAAACCTTTCCCCAACCTTCGCCTCCCTGTACCCACTTGTCCATGACGTGGTATAAACAGCGCTAGACTGAATGTTCAGCTGCGGTGAGAGGATCACCAGCTTGTCAAGCTGGTGATGTGGAGAACGGTATTAACTGAGTAATTAAATCATTTCTGTAATTACTCTCACACAGCTATAAATAATGTAAGCCCACACGTTCTCTCTGGAAGCCACAATAGCAAGAGAAAAGAGGGTGAGGGATGCAAATGAAAAAGGAAAAATAATAATAATAATAATAAAAACACTTAACATTTATACAGCACACTGCATTTTCAAAGCACAGCGCAAACAATAATTAAGAAATGGGTAGAGTGACAGAGGGGAGAGGG
>VZSZ01003906.1:477188-520407 GCA_013398815.1 Ibidorhyncha struthersii
GCCGTCCCGCCAACCCCCCCCCCCCCTTCCCCGGCTTTTGCTCCCATGGTGAGCCAGGCAGCATCACCTGGGCAGGCACATTTCCTCCTCTTTCCACTCCCCCTCTCCACCTTTTCCTATTACCCATGTCCTCCTTCCCACCCTTTCCCAGCCCCCCTGCCCACCTCCTCGTTTCAGGATCTCTTCCAGATCCCCTCCCTCTGCTCTGGCTCCTCATCACACCCTTCCTGTGATGCTCACTGCCATGTTCCAGCCCAGCTCCCCTGCTGCGCAGTGCTTTTCTCCTGGCTGGATCCCACCGGGACCCCACAGGAGAGCTCCAGCCTCAGCATGGCCTGTGCAGCCCCCAGGTCCAGGTAGAGTTTTGAAGCACAGTTTTCAAGGACGAGATCTTTTCAAGATACATGGCAAACATCTAAAAACACTCCACTGCACATACACAGTTTCTCATGCTTATAACAAGGCCAAACTTGGGGCAATCTACACAGTGATAGCAAAAGCACATTTCTGGTTAAAAGTCCTCCCCTGCAAGACACCCCCTCCAGGCCCGTGCTTTTGCTCTGAGTACCTGTGGCGGTCAGGCAGAACCTTTGGAGGAAAACGTGCCAGCACTTGCAACACGGGTAAATCACGTATTTTCCTGTACCACTTTTTCGGAGGGAGCTTTTTTATTTTCCAAATAAATAGCGAAATAAATCAATCAGCTTGAGGCATACACCTGGCATAGGAAACTTTGCTCAAACAGTCATACTCTGGCAAAGTTACAGGAAACCCCCAAGAGGATCTTATAATGGAGAATGCCGGGCAAGCTTACAATAGACGGTACTATCAGCCCTGCATACAATAAGCTCTCCTGCATGCCGCAGCTATTCAACCACCTCTAATGGGGGTTACAGCTTCTCCTCCTGGAGTCCAGATTTTCATATCAAGCATTGTATTTACTTCAGCTAGAAAAATCCATTAATTGCTCCCTAGCAATTAGGTAGCCTTTGCCTTTTGTAGAGCTCAAAGTATTTTACAAAAACATTGTTACGGTCTTCTTGCAAAGAGCAAATTGCTGTGCAGAAGTTGAGCAACTGTCTTAAAGTCATGTTTTATAGCAGAGCTGCAGTGAAGACTCGGATCTACTAGACCTGCTTGATTCTGCTGGCACCCTTGAGATCAGCTCTCCTGACTGCGTATGCCTGCCTTTTTTGCTTTTTTCCTGTTCACCTTTAGACTCTCCATGTCCTTCATTCCTCCTTCCCCCCTTCCTCTGAAACATACATTTATCGTTATTATCAGGAACCTCATAGATACACAGCTAGAAGCTATTGCCAAAGCACAGAGAAAAATTGCCTCAACAGAGCCTTTAGGGTTTGGTGGTTTTTTTTCAGTCACTATCAGAACTTAATCTCCCTTTTTTTTCCCCCCTTCTCCNCTCTCATCTTGTTCATCCTCTTTTTCCTCCACTCTAGTTATGTAAGCATTCTCCAGCACTTAGTTCAGTCCTGCTTGAAAACATCTGAAAACATCTGTGGTTTCCACACTCTTCCCCAAGGAGACCAGAGCACATCCTAATAAAACTCAGTGTCTGAACTTTTTTCTTGATACACATATGTATCATTTAATATTATCATTTAACATATCACAATATATCATTTAATATCTTTTCTCAACTTTATCCTGTCGCTCCTACTTCTACTTCTGGCAGCTACACCAAGTATTATTTTCTCTAATCTTAGTCTAGCTCCATTCACTGCATATATAAATCAAACCCTGACTCATTATTCAGCCAATCTACAATACACACATATAGCTGTTTCAGTCTTTCTTCATATATCAGTTCCTCCAGACCCTTCACAAAGTCACAGACTAAAATTGTATCTTTTTCTGTACCCTGTTTTTTTTTCCAGCCTGTGTATATGTAATTTCCTTAACTTCCTTCATAATCCATCCCCTCTAAACTTGGTTAATGAGGCAAATAAAAGGCAAAGAGAATAAGAGATTCCCTGGAAAGAATTGTTTCTCTCTGTCCCGCAGTTACTGGGGAATGACACACGGATCTAAAGCAGCAGCATCGGGCAATTTCACACTCTGTGTTTTCAATTTCGTTTTGAGGCCAGTTTAGGGTAGGGACAAATTTGAGTGTAATTAATTTAGATTTTGTGAGACAAGTAACCGCTTGGGGTTGTAATAAAGGACTGACTGCTCCAGAATGAAGAAACTAATCTCCTTGTCCGGCTGGGGATGGCACAAATTGATTTAATACTTTTGTGTTGAGTTTTTTTGTTTTGAAGAAAGGGGTTATAATGATGATTATAAATAACTGTTGGTCAGATCGCATCAAGCTACCAGATTTTCTTTAGATAAGTGCTCGCAGATTTGGAGATCTAGCTAAACATCCTCAGTGTGAAAATCAAGGTTAGAAATCTAGCAAGAAAGAACTTGTTCACAGAAGCCCCATTACTCGCCAGGTCCAAGCTGGGTGGAAATCAACCTTTTCCTCACAGATACTTCAATACTTCTATTTCCAGGTGGATAATGGCAACACTGCATCTAAACATTTGTAGGAAAGAGGTTAATTCAGCTTCTCTTTCCCTCAGGTAGGTTGCAGGAGTTGCGTTCAGAGCTAGGCAAGGAAAGGTCTTCTGTCACTCGAAAGAAAACATCACTATAACAACAGAAGAAAACTAACACTCAGTACTCCTGGAAGAAGAATTCTATGACCCAAAATAAAGCAGCTTATAAATAGCTACAAAAGGCTGATGTAAAGGAATCAGACTTCAGTTTTGCTTGGCGTTTGTTGTCTGGGACAACTTCTGCTGAGGAAAGGCATCCATGCCTCTGTGTAATTGTCTTCCCCTTCAGCATCTTACCCCCGCTCCAGCACTGCCACTGCCCCAGCGTGCCTCAGGGCACCTCGGCAGGGCGTGAGCCTCACCAGGGTCTCGCCATCCAGGTATTCTCCTCCCCAGCCCTCCGACACTCATGCTCAGATGGTGCCCTCAAGCTTCAGGTGTCCAAGGCTCTGCATTTCCAAGGTTCTGAGCAGATATGAAGTGCATGCAGTAGAAATTATTAGCGGGGAAAAAGTGATGGGGCTATTTCAGGGAAAGTTACATTTCTGTAAATTTTTTTTGTTTTTTTTAGAAAGGGAATTTCTTGTTTGTTTGGGGTTTTTTTAAGTGGCAAAACAAAAATAAATCAAATTCCGTATCTTTTTCTTGTGATTCTTTAAAACAATACCCCAAAAAGAGTGAAGGCCTTGAAATTGAGTTCCTCTCAAGCAAATGGGAGATAAAGTAGAGTGAAAACTTAAAAATTAAAAAAGCAGACTATTTTAATAGGATATTTAATAAAAGAAACAATACATTTCTTTGAAAAGTCATTTTTTTTCACTGAAATAATAATGACAAGAGTACTTGAGCTCTTGTTTAGAAAATGAGAGTTAACAGTGAAGGATTAATGGCCCTGGGGAGAGGTTAAAGCTCTTAAAAGTTCATTTCCAGGTTTCCCAATATGTGAGGGATTTTAACTGCTGTAATTTATTTGTAACGTAATAAAAAAAAAAATCAGTGGAAATTCTCAGATGTTAATTAAACTCCAGAGAAATACACTACCTATATTCCCTTTCTTTGTATGAAAAATGTAATTTTGTATGGACAGATTAGACACAAATGTAAACATAAATTATGGATCCACCTGGCCTGTTATTACATGTGTATACTCAAGGGAAAAGCAACATTGGCATACAATAACGGCTTTTATTCTCTGTATCTCTGTGACCTACCTTTCTTCTCCCCCCCAACTTTTGCAGCAGACTTGTAGTTTGAGGACACATGATATTTAGTTCATTATTTGTGAGCTACACAGAGATTTTGTTTGTCAGCAAAAGGAAACTGATACGAAAAGCAAAAGAAGTGTATTAATTATGTACTCAATAAAACTGTTAAAAGCTTGAAGGGAAATTGCTGATATTTTTTATTTTACTTTTTAAAAAGAAACTCATATTCACTAATCACTAGATTTGTCTAAGAAATATTTAAACTATTGGTATCATGAAATGCAGTTTCAAAGAAATGAAAATGCTTTGTGAAATTACATGAACTGCATAAGATTTTGCTTTGGAGGGAAAAAAGGGACAGAAATCTTCTGACAACATTGAACCACACTCTTTCAACGTTTGCAGATCAAAATGTGTCTTCCCCCCCCTGCCTTCTAAGTAACATTTTGTTTGGAATTTATTTCACTTCATTTCATGTAATCCATTCAAAGGGAAATTTTTCTTTTGGTTTTGTTTTTACTGAATTTCCTTCACACAAGGGCTCTACGAATTTCAGATGTTATCCCTAATGGAAATGAAACAAATTTACATCCAAAAAATGAGGTTTGCATTCCCCATGCATCTCTATTATTTAACCTTTGGAAACCTGAGATTGAAAGTGCTTTCCTTTTAATTACAGATGTTCTGCTTTTAGCAGCACTGTCCCAGTGTCTTTGACTTTGTCCTGGTTTCAGCGTGTATCTAGGTGCTCAGCTTATCCAACTAGCTTTGGCTTCCCTGTGCCCGCAGCATCGCTTTGCTGCGCTCTTCCCAGCAGCTAGTTTTCTTCCCTGGTGCTTTACACCTATTGTCCGAGTCTGGACTTGCTCCCCACCAAAATACCAAAGAATATCTTTGCTGCAGCAGCATGGTCCCGGCACGGAATGAACACCGCAACCTTCAGCATTGAAAGAGAGAGAGAGAGAGAGAGAGAGAGAGACAACACGTCTTGGAAACCCTTACAGAAAACAAAAAGAAAAGAGGCAGGGATTTATGAAGTGGGGATAGAAAGGCAGAGGAGAAATTGCAGCTTTGGCGTGAACAGGGGAAAAAGAGCAAGGTAGTGGAGGGAGTAGCAGAAAAGTCAGCACTATGCCGTGTGAGAAAAGGAAGGAGAATCTGGCCTAGAACAGATCACGGATTTTAGATTTCAAGTTAGATTCACACAGCTTGTATACAGATTTTATTACAGGCACAGCCCAATTTAATATATCATTCTTTCCTACCATTTTATTTCCATCAGTATGGCTACCCTACGCAGGCAAGCCCTGGATAAAATAGCAAGGGATGCAGAGATAGAGGAAAATGATTTTCAGCTGGGAAAACATAATCATCCTCTTCTTCCAATATTTTTCCTGGGTGCTGCCTGTGCACTATTGTGTACTATAAAGCTGCACAGGACAAGAAGCTTTGGCAAAATAATGTGACTGTGGAGAAATAGCAAGGGACAGTTCCACCAAAAATGATGGTCACCAGCTGTGCTATAAGAGAACCCAAGGCATTTTCTCCTCTTACTTTTTTCTGCTTTCATTATTGCCAAGTTGACTTTTTCTGTTATTTAAAAAAAATAATAATAATAGTCTATCATTACAAAACAGTCAGCCAAATGGTGTGGTCATTTTTTAGGCAAGAAGCTAAATCTTTTCCAACACAGTAAGTGTCCTAAATCTGAACAACAATTCACTCTTCTCTTAAGGTACCCATAAATGTACGTTGTTATTGTTATTTCCTTTTCTTCTGTGACTGCTCTTTTACCTTCTAGTTCTGGGCAGAAGTGATTTTAGGTAATATTGAAAATATAATGAAGAAAAGCCCAGCCCAGATTTCCAGTCTCAGGTCTGCAAACACAAGATATTGGTTTGTGTGCTTTATCTGAAATGAAGCTTGGTTTGCAGCCTTGAAGGTTTCCTTCCACCATCAGTCTCCTAACACAGAGCATCCTCATCCATCAGCTATTTCCACACTGTGATAGGATTGAATTTCTGCTTTCAAAACAACTCAGGGGGGAAGAAGAAATTATTTTAAACACTGGAATGGGAGCAGATATGCTCACCGGTCACGAGTGCATTGCAGTCCTCTGGACAATGCAAACTAATGTTTAAGATCAAGCAACACAAAGCTAGAAAAAGAAAGGTCATTGCAGCAACTTCAGGCAAACTGAAGAGATCAGAGAACTCCCTTAAGTAAAGTTCTTGGATCACAAGAACCTAGCATTGGTGCTGGTGCACATTTCTCTCCTCTCCCTCTCATCTATTCCAGATAAAACACAGATCATCAGTGATCCATGCTATTCCCTTTCTCATCAGAGGTCCAGAAGAGATGATGCTATTGTCCTAGTCCCTTTCCAAGGTGTCAGCACCAAAACAAGGACCAGATGCTTCCTTGTAGGGCTGAAGCAGTGCAATCACTCTTCTACCCTGCCCTACAGCTGCAGGGCTTGCTCCTTTAAGAGGAGCTACCCCAGGGGTTATTGGACCCCCTCAGCCATCAGTCCCAGGCCACCCAGCCCCAACAAAATGACTGCTGCAGTTCATGCTGTTTGGCGTCACTGCTGCCATGTTCGTCAGAGACTAAAGGGACTGAACTGGCTATGACAAGATTCTGCCTCAGCAAAGTGGTCTCTCCAGAGCTCGAGTGAGGCACATCTTGTGTCTGTGCTTCACCGTTTTCCTGGAACTAAACCCAGATCGCAGTGTGCGCACAGATCATCTGGTCATTTTCTTCTGATGCCAAATTAGGCAGAGATTAAATGTAACACTTTATAACAGCTAAACAGGTGGGATTAGAGACATGAGCATGGAGGAGAGAAACAGCAAAAACATATGCATATTCCTATATACTTATTTTTCAGAGGAAAAAGGTAAAACATGGGGAAAACAAGAAGATAGAAACATTATCTTCAAAATCTAATCAAATGCAATATTAAAGAGCATGAGTTTGAACAAAACAACTAGGAAAGCCAGATGTTACATTTTCAGCACATACCTCCACCTGCTATGTTACACCTAGGGCAGGATTCACGGCAGTTAACTTGAGGCATCACGAGCAACTCAGGGTACAGCCTTCATCAGTAATCAGCAGGGAGACACAGGCCTATCCTGCGAGCATTTCACTGCACCCTGAGGTGGGTGGGGTGAATTGTCCTCAGGTGGTGCCTCCTTCCCCACTGACTGTAATGATGCCAAGACCTCCAGCTGGAAGGTAGCAAAATTCTAGATGCACATTAACTGAGATGAAACCAGCCCATGGTGCACATTATATGATATTTCTGTCTATATATACAGGAGAAAAGAAAATTCAGGCTTGAAATCTCTTTTTTTTTCTTCTTCCTTTTTTGCCTGCCCTTTCATGTCTCGATTTACCAGCTTCGCAATATATTACAAAGCCCTTTTGACACATGGACCCAGATTTCCTCCCAGACACACTTATTAAACCCTCATTGAAGGTGAAACAGAATTTCACACGCTACTCCAGGGAAGGTTTGACTAAGGAGGTTTGGGTTTTTTTTTGCATTAACCTCCAGAGAAGTGAGCTTATCTGTCACACCAAGGCATTAGTGGTTTGTAGTGTTCTTTAGGTTTGCATTGGCGCTGCTGATCACCAACGCACAGGGAGCATAACGAAGCTATAAGTGCAGGTCTGAACGTGTGAAACGCTGATCAAGTTCAATCACAGCTGACTGCTGTGGGCATTGAGGGGATGCTGAAAGAAGCAATCCATGCCTGCAGGATCAAACCCCAGCCACACAACTCATCTGCAAAGAACATGACTAAGAGTCACTAAAAGCAAAGCCTCTGTCAAGACCCTCTGTGGAGAACAGATTGTTTAAGGACTTACCAGGCTGACTTCAGTATTTTTAGTAGAATATCAATGTATTTACTCTCCACCATATTTTAATTCAATTCATCAAATACATATTATCCATTAAAGATTACACATCTGTGAATCAGAAGCTGTAAAGGTCAGCCTTTTCAATTTATGTTTAAAAGAAATCTTGGCCTTTCCTAAAACTGCAAATCTTTGTATGTAAGCTGCTTCTCCTGTCTGTAAAACTACAAAAAAAAAAAAAGGGGGGAGCTGGATAAAACAGAGGTCTCCATTCATAAGGCTTCCACCTTTGAGCTCCCTGTGGGCTGCCTGCCCGCCAGAACGCTCTTTAGAAGTGAGGCAGTGGGGTACACAGGGCAGTCGCAGGAGATGCTGCCTTCCCAAGGAGAGACTACAGATAGAGAGAAAGACAAATCTTTGCAAAGTTCAATAGGCCAAATTTCTCTTTGAATTACAGCAGCGTAAATCTGATCTAATCCTGCCAAAGGCAACGGGGCTGTGCTGGATTTACACTGCAGGATTCTGAAATCAGAATTTGGCCTGCCACGTTCAAAGTCACAAGGACCTTTTCCCAGTGCTTAGGAGGTCTGGCATCAGTATCACTTACGCTTGTTCAAAAAGGATGTAAAATGCCACTGTAAGTGTGAAACGCAGCACTCAAGTAATGCTTCAGACCTCTTTTGCACAGACATCAATAACCATGCAACGCAGCAGGCAGGAGAGCATCGAGATGCAGCATTGTTGCCTGACTGTCCTCCAAGACACAAAAGCTTTATTGTGGGCAGAATAGGGCAAAACGACTTTAGCACACGTGCAACTATTCAAGGAGAGAGAGAAAAAAAAAAAGGCTGTGATTATTTTTATTCAGTGACTACTTTAGTTCAAAGGCTGATACGAGAAAATAACACTGCATATTAACTGTATGTTATTTGGCAACTGAATGGTTGGTCAAAGAGAAGAAAATTTGTGATTAATTTATTCCCATCTACTCACCCACGATAACCTGAACTGGATTATTTATTTACGAGGTAAATAAAACATAAAGTACCTGGGTTTCTCAGCCCACTAGATCTTTCTGAGGAGAAGCTGCCACAGTGGCCAGCTTAATTCACCCTCTTAATTCCATTAGACCCAATTCTGCCTTGTTAAATGTTTCAAATTCACTTAATAGTGACCTGTAAAAGAAAAAGACTGTCGGCTTATGGGTCTGTTTACTTCTTTGCGATGCACAAAGTGTGGTCAAGAGGGCCTTCTCAATAGAGGGCTTGGCCCCGACTCTGTCTGGCACTAAGGGGAAAAGGACAGTCCACTTCTCTGGTATTCCCACTGGCCCACAGCAGCCCAGAGGCCACTGTTAGCCACCCCATCTGGCCAGATGCACACTCCAGTGTGAATTGCTGGGTCCACTGTTCCTGCCAGAGGAAAGACTTGTATCAGGTCCAGCTGCACCCCACAGAGGCTCCCCTAAGCTGAGAGTTATCAGCTGGCCAAAGATGCTCCCTCTGCATCTTGCCCTGTTCAAAACCAGTAGTGGGAAGGCTTGTTTGTGTAGTAATTCCCCAGAAGACTGGCTGGGGCCTGGGAAAACAGTGAAATGTCAGTGATAAGAAGGAATAAAAGTAGTGCAGTGGAAAAAAAGAAAGACTTAGCTGGACTGGTTCAGACTGGTTAGTTGCTTAAGCTAACACCTATTTAACTTCAGGAGCTAATGAACACCTCTGAGAGAAGATGGCTTTATTAAAGATTCAATTATTTTCCAATTAAGATTAAGAACTGTACTAAATGTCCCTGAAAATACCACAATGTCCTCCAGCTGCATGCAGGAAAAACCCAAGCTACCATCCTTGGCTCTTCTAAGGTAAAACACATGGAAAAATAAAACCTTTTTTTAAAAAAATCACAATTGTCAGGGGCTCTATACCCTTCCTAAGGAAGAAGAAAAGGGCTGATTCTTTTGCAGCTCTCTTCTACCTGCTCCTTTCCCTCTTTGGTTTTTCTCTGTTGCAGATAATTCCACATGATTAATAGGCTCTTCTCAGCGGTGCTACACACAGTTAGCTCTTTTAATCTCTCTTTGAATCTGAGACTCTCTAATCCCCCAACCCTTCGGCCCCATGAGACTACACCTGAGGATCACAGAATAAGATATTTCTGTTTTAAGTTTCAATCTGCAGGTCTGTGATAGAAGGAAGCTCAAATTTACCTTATCTGCCATGATCATAGAGGAGCCTCCATGGATGCCCAGGATGGGAGTGAGGGTCTGGGCAGAGATGAAGTCCAGGATCTGGGCAATGGCTTCCTGGTCTGTGTCATCAGCGAATACCACCCCTTGAATCTTCCGGTCTGACATGAGGTCACAGATGCGGGTGATGATGCTCTTGGGATCTGTCTCATTCATGGCCACCAGCTCCACCCGAGGCACCACTGAGAGGTGGTGGAAGTCATCTTTCTCGTGGGCATCTTTGATGGCCACTTCGTCTGAGGTCCCCACCAGGATGACCGCAATGCCAATGCTCGGGTGGCTTTTCTGGGCATGGGCCCCGCTCCCTGTTGTCGCGAGGACTGCCAGCACCAGCCAAAACCTTGGAGAGTAGCACTCCACCCTGGGCCTCATCTTCGGCTCTTACACTCCCTGAGCAAAGAAGAAAAAAAAAAGGAAAGGGGGAAAGTAAGAGAAAGGGGAAGTGATTAATTGACAAGTCAGTCATGCACTCAGCCTTCAAGGCAGATCCACTGATCTTCCTCAGCCGCTAGCCCTCCTCCCACCAGTCCTTCTTGCCTGATGCCCAGCCCTGTGGCTACATTCAGGGCTCTGTAAAAGTCGCGGGGGTGGGTGGGTGGGTGAGGTGTCAGACCAGTCCAGCATGTAGAGTTTGGAGTCACTTCAGAGAACAGCTGTCAGCAGAAGATGGGATCATGTCATCTCTCAGGTCCCATGTCACTCTGAGACCCAAGTCAAAAGTGATAGACAATTGTCCTTTGATGGCTGATCGGCTGTCTTTGTGAAACTAATTGCTTATGTCAAGCCCATGTCTAAGTGCTCACCCTCAACACAAAGGAATTACTGGTGCTTGTGATCAGTTTGGCCTTCTGCTGGAGGCAGGGAGGCTGAAGGGACCAGGCAGATAAGGACTCCCTTTTACTTTCTCAGCATAGTCCTTTCCAGAATAAAGTGAGGACAAGCGGGCAAAGCCGCTAGATGTATATGTACGTGTGTATCCATTGCACACAACCTTTCTACCACCAGGACACACACAGCTCCAGTCTGTAGTGGTCAGCCATATGCCTTTCACACATACAAGGTCCATTTCTTTCTAAAAAGCCGGCAACACAAAATTTCTCGGTGGTCAGGGCCAAAACTTGCATTGTGGGGAAGACATTCCCTCCAAGCCCATATGACAGCTATTTTTGTCCAGAAGCAGAAAGACCCACAGAGCTTACAAAGGTTCACCCTCAGCTAGTACAGCCAGGGATGTTACTCTGATCTTTTCCCTCAACATGTCCACTTTAGTTTGTAATCATAACAGTAGAAATGGAAAAACCTGATGAGGTCATCTCTCTAGCCCCTGCCTGAGCAGGGCTATTCCCCGCAGGATTGTTCCTAACTCTTTCTTTATTCAGTCTCCTTTTAATAATAGTTCACATTTCCACAGCACTTTTCATCCCCAAGGCATTTTACAAGCACCAACAAATTAATCCTTGCAGCACCTATGCAGTGTAAATATCAGAACCCCACATGGTCTGGGGACAAAAAACAGAGCAGCGTCCCCCTGTCCGCCCACCACCCCAACAGCACTGCTCAGTGTGCCCACTGAGGGCCATGCTGCTGTCCCAAGAAGATTTCAGGCATTCCAAACTAAAGACGACTTGCCCTCAGCGCGAAAGGTCCTGCTCAACTATTCATGCCCATAACTCTGTTCTTCAGCAGCCATGCACACTTGGAATAAATACACCAGCCCTGCACTGCTTTGCACTACACCTCTGGTCTTAGGGGTCCAGAAACTGGATCCTTCCATACTGTTTGTTGCTGCACATATCTCTACCAAATGAACAGAAAGTCAGGGCAGCAGGAACGAGGCTGGAAGGACTTTGGGTAAACTAGAAGTCTGTCCAACAGCCATCCTACCTAGCACCAGCCAGCCCTAGGGAAAGGGCGTAAGGGGCCCCATCTTGCCCTGCCCAGGAGAACACGTAGGCTCCGCACCTGCTCCCTCATTGCCACACCAAGCAGAGAGAACGTATCCTGCATTGATATTACCAGATAAATAAGCAGATAATAAAATAGATAATAAATATACACCAGAGGAACCAAATCCACTTAGGAGGCTGAAAGGGACCACGGGTGTGAAGCGCCAATCGATTCTAAACTCTCTGACGGATCCACTTTCTGAGAGATGCTCACAAGCAGAACCAAGAGACTTTGAGAGTTTGGCAAAATGAACAGCTAACTTCATTCCGGCAGAACTGTTATCCTCCAATTACGAGTCACTAAATTAGATTCCTTCACAGTGAAATGCAGTCCCCACTCCTGCAATGCTTTATTAACTTTAATGCACTCTATACGCTCTCTGTCTCTCACACTCTTGCTCACTCACTTTAATGCTATATTTGTTCTCTTTAAAATATGTCTCCTGCGATCCCTCTGCATAGTCTCACACAGTATATTATGCTCAGTTAGGCAATGGCTAGCTGTGACGCCCAGGGAGCAGAGTGTAGGTTTTTCCCAGCACCAACCCCTCCTCTCTTTTCTCCTCTGGTCTGGCTCGCTACAAGCCCCTTTTGCATGCATGATGGTAGAGAGGCAAGGGTGAACCAGCACAAACTTCTTATCAGATTAAGGCGACCCCAGAACTATTGTGTAAATGTGTTTTTGCATACACAACTGCAAGTTTTATTCCTTTATTTCTACACTGCTCAAAGGCAAAAGTTTGAGGTACCCAATGAAGGAAGCACTGGAGGCAGCACGCGGACCTCATCCTTGAGCGGTGTTCTTGTTTCCACTGAATATTCGCAAATACACACAGAGAAACTCACAAGCACCTGACAAGGCTGCGGTTGTAAAACAGGCATTTGCCCTTAGTTGTTTCAAGTAACTTCAATATTGCTACAGTCTAATTTCAGCAGTCAAGAATGATTTTAAAAATGTGCCAGTGTATTTTATTACAAAGTATTTCACATGGGCAGGTATTTCCCTTGGTGGTGATGTAGGGCAACACAGTGTCTGGAGTCTTTTCTGTGATTTTGCCACTCCAAAACAATTTAGCAAATCCCAAGCTCCAGTCTGGCAAGTAAAATCCTTTACACATTACTCCACACTATTATATCATCCCTCACTCCCTGGAAAATAATATATGACAGAGCCATTAGACAAAGTGGTTTTACAGACATATCTATATTTAGGTATAAACATGCCTGTAAAACCATTATACTTCTATAATCTCATTTTACTTACCAATAAAACATATCCACCACTGTAGAGGAATGCAGCATCTACTTAGTGCTGCAGAGCAATGTTACACAATCGCTGTTAAAATGGGAAGGGAAAGCTAACTTCTCCAATTGAAAATGCAAGAGGAATGTAGGTAGTCAGACAGTAATTATTCAGATTGGAATTTGGCCAGGACCAAAGGTTAGATTGCTTAAAAATATCATGAGAACCTTATTTGACACTGCATTTTTATGTGGATCGGATCTAAGATAAGTATTAATAGAAAACTATTAGGCTGCACAGGCAAAATACAGCTCAGCGTTTAGAGATATTTCTGGACGATATTTCAAAATACAGAAAGTACACAAATAGGTCACTGTGCATTCAACCAGGCTAACTGTAAATAAAGTACTACTCAGGCAGCGTACAGCAAAGCTCGGTGATCTTCAGGTCAGATAAAGAAACTGAGGCAGAACACAGGCTGGTCCCAGGACTCTGGGGGCAGTTCTGTCGTGTGCTGGTACCTCCTTCCACTGCAATTGTGCCAGCCGGGCAGCCTTGCACAATAGCCCTTTGGAAGGGTATTTGCAGGCCTCCAAAACCCTATCTCCAAGCTCAAGACAGCAAGAAGAAAGGAAGTCCTGTAATACTGCAGTCCCAGAGAAAAAGCTGTCTTGAAGGCAGCTTTCCTAACTAGGAGGAAGACGATGCTTGGGACAGGAGGCCAAAGAGCATGCACTAGCCACCAGCAAAGGGAACTTCACAGGGACAATGGCTCCACACTGGAGGAAGAAGATCATCATCTACCTCCAGCCTCCCTCTCCTGTACTTCCCTGGAGGGCCACGGGAAAGTTCATCTCCCAGTGCTTTCTGGGCTCTGCTCACTGAGAGATCTGGTGAGGTCCCAGCACCAGTTAGAGGACTTCAAGCCACAGAATCTGAATTCAACAGCTAACTTTGCATCTGTACCAACTGCAATGCTAATTCCCAGCCCTACTCTCATCCCTGATCACTAGCCCAATTCCAGGACTCACCACCACCCTCAGTCCCACTACTACCTAGAGACAGACGTCTTGCCAGCCCCAGTGTTAGCCACCAGTGTTACCATACCCTTCAGCATTTGCTCATCTTTGACAGCATCTTAATTCATACTAGCTTCATTTCTCAGACAGTTTGAGCAGTATCAGACGATGAATCAAAAAGCAGTCCTTGTGTTTCAGGCCCCACTTGGGGGTAGGAAGAAATCCATCTCACCTGTGAGATACTCTACAAAGCTGGAAGGTGCTTTGTGCCTGGTATCCAACACACCACCAGGGAACAGCAAGTGCACTAGAAGAAGCTGTAGGGAAGTTAACATTGCACTAGACATGCTACTGGGCTGTCTGGTAAAGAAATACCTCTATGTCCAGACCAAAGAAGAATACTATTTCTGTGTTTACCCACCGCAGAAGACTGGTGCGTATTTGATCTTTTTGTCTACTACCTGCCCTACGGGTAAGTTGCAGGAGCTAAGAAGACTCGTGTGAAGAAAGGGTCAGGACTGATTGCAACCCCAGAAACAGTTACTCCTGAGAGCTGGGGCTTAAAGCTATAAATCACACTATAATTTGCACCTAAGCATCTCCAACTCCCTGACTTTTGGCAACCCAATTTCAGCTTAGGACAACCTCCCATTCTCATGGTTACTACCATCTCCCCAATCCAGACATGCTGCATATTGTATACCTCTGAAGAAGCATTTCTCACGTTCTAACACTGCTTTAACCATTCTCCTACCACACTCTCAGCCCAGGCTATTTGTATGCTGACAACTCTTGTGCTGCTGTTCCCATATTACTGCTTACCAGGTAGGTGACATAAATGCCCATAAATCTTCTTCTGGCTCAGAGCCCTGTTGTTCCAGGAATTTTGTAAACAGAGACAAAGAAGAGGGGGATGGATCTGGGGCACGATGGATGTGTCTTGGAAGCGCCTGCACACATCAGGTGCTGATAAACAGAATGAATGATGCTGCAGGAAAATCTCCATACATTCAGAGTAGGAAGACAGCAGAGACTAGAGACAATAGAAAGTGCCATGCACAGTGATGAACGCAAGAACAATCCAGCACCCGGACCAAAACGGTTCATTATGGTGACTCTGAGTAAACACCCCCCACCCCAAGGGCATTTCAGTAGTTTTAGATGAAAACTGGTGCAGTTTAGTTTATTTTAACTAGCTTTGAACATCACTTATATTCTCATTCTGATATATAAATGTTCCTATGATAGTGTTAGAAACATTTCTCCAAGGACTTTTAGGCAGGTCTTCTTTCTGCTCTTCACAACCACTCCCTCTCCAACATGCACCTTTTTCCATGCCTGTAATGTCCCACAGACTCATTTCTATTAACTTACTGCATGCTGCTTCTTTTCCCTTATTTCTCCCTGGTCAGCCTTTTTCTTTGGGGGAATGCATCACACACCCCAAACCAAACCCTTCAAAGCCCTTGGAGCGCTCTCGTTACTTTGCTGTTAGCTTTCCTTCCATGGACACTGGGTGGAAAGTAGCACAGATGTTAACTTCTATTCTTTATTTATTTTTTGTCAAGTTGTTCTTTCTTTATTAAAACAGGTACAAACTCCTCCCTGACTTGGGCAGTGTCAGATTCATCCTATATATCACATATTCATTCCTCCCCATCTCTGGTAGCTAGTTTGCCCCTGTCTATCCAACAGGTCTATCCAAGGATAAGGTGAAAAAGTGCTTCCCTTTTTTCTGCCCCATGCAAAGGAGAAGAGCAGTTTTCTCCCTACACTTACGGCAGTACAAAGAATGCTTTGATCATCAATTAGACCCGTATCATTCCCAACAGATGAAGAACTATGTCTCATTATTGTAAGCTTGCCCAAGGGTAAGTTCCCAGTGTCCTTCCCACTTCCTCCCACCCACATATTTTACATATCACAGGTGATAGCTGATACAGCCACAGCCTGCAAGCTTCTGTTGAGACCAACACCAAGTGATTCATGGAAATTACAAATTAAAATCCTCTGCTTAATAGTCTTGCCCTTCCTCCAGACACTTCAGGATTGCTGTCTACAGCATCTGCTTTAGCACACTACCTGCTCTGAAACGACTCGAACAACAGGATTACCACTGCTAGGAGACAGCTCCAAGGCTCACATTTAGAAAGATTTCCCTAAACTCAGCCTAAATTTTCCCTTTGCTCAGCTATCCTGTTACTTTAATATCTTCTTCATTCAGCCTAAACAATTTCTCCCTCTCAACTCACCGTTTCCACCTGGAAAACGCTTGTAGATGGTTATCTGATCACCCCTTGGGACTTTCCTCTGCTGCAGCAGCAGCTCAGCTGTCTTCATCCCTCCTCCTCGTAAGTTGAGTCCCTCCAGTCCTCAGCAGGATGAGTGAGGGAGGATGAAGGTAAACGGCTGGGCAATGGAGAGCAGGAGCAAGTCTGACCTGCTTACCCAGGCTGGCACACACATGCAGAGCTGCAGGAGTCAGTGTCACACACACAAAACCCATTAAGCGAGACAGCAGGTCAGTCTGGCATTGCCCAGTGCCAACTTCTAAATGCCAGGGCATAGAGGCTTGGCACGGCCATCACTCTCTGCAAGCCTGGCTTGCAGAGCCGGGCTGGATCCACCGTTCCCCTGCCAGGATCTCACCCCCCACCAGCATCCCACTTGGACAAGTTTAGAGGGATGAGACAGACCCTCCCTGCCAGGGACTGAAATATCCTCACCACCTGGAGGGTTCAGTTGCCACAGCTGTCACTCTGTGCATGCTCCATTTGAAACAAGGGTTTCAAAGCTTACGAGACATGCACCGTTTCCCACTTCCGACTGTCATCTGTCCCATCTCAGAACAGGATCCAGGCTCAGAGGGAGATCATCCAAAGCAAGGGACGTATCGCTGTGTGCACGTGGCCCCTCCAAAGGAATTTCAGTGTGGTTGAAAGCAGCTTTGCCTCCTGAAGCGCAAGACTAAGTTTAACAGGCAGTAGAATGCTGCACCAAAGCAACACCGGTTTTGCAAATTAAATTGAACTGGAACAATTTGGTCATCCATGCTGAAATCCTTTCCTTTCTTTCTTAATTCTCCACTTCCAGGTTTCATTTCCAAGCAGGAATCACCAGCACATTAGTAACATGAGGACTTTAAAGACTGTGTTTTCCAAAAGCTGGGGCTTTAAATACATCTGATCCATTAATATCTGAGAAACACACATATAACTTCAGTTGGATGGTTTGGAGAAGCACATCCTCTGCATTTCTCACTATTTGCTGTATTAATTTGAGGTTTTCTCTTCAACCTTAATCAACTCTGCATTTTGGCAGATTGTTATATTGAATTTCAAAATCTAAGAACTGATGAGAATTTTTACTTCCAAGGGTAGAAGGACTTTCCCATTCCCCGGACTCTCTTATGCACCTCACTCAGTACCTGTTCATTCCCTGCATCATTTCCTTAAAGGGAAAACACAGAGCAGGCAGGCAGAGGCTGCACTCTCTCCTGAAGGCAGCTGCCAAATGCCGTGCCGGTGCTGAAATCCCATGGGTTACTCAATCTCACATCAAGAGACAGTCTTAAGTTCTTTGGATGGCAGATGTAAACACAGTAAAAGCCAAATCACAAAGATTTCTTAAAACATACAAAAAGTGGGGAAGAAAACATGATATTTCTTTTTTTTAGGCAGAAATTGAGTGATTCCTTCTTCTACAATACTGAGAATCCCAAAAAGGGGATCTGAACCAAAGGGAGACAGCCTTAAACTACATCTGTACTTTGGATACAGCCATCCAGTTTGCTGCCAGTCTCCTCAGATATAATGTATGACACAGGATAAAGCTTTAAAACACAAACATGCCCATCCCATTGGAAAGATATTCATGGGTGCATGTTTCAGTCTTGCAGCCCATGCAGCAAGAGCAAGCTAGGAGAAACTCACTGCACTGCCTCTGCTCACTGTGGCACCTTTATAGCAAACCTTGAACAGCCCTAAGCAGAGTGCCAGAGCTCACCTGACCTAATCAAGCCCTCATAAAGGTGTTACAGACAGCAGAAATGCCAGAGTAGAAGGCTTGATGCCTGAAACACTAAGAAGTGAGGGGTGCAAAGGAGCTGCTAAGTAGAGGCAGCAGGGTGGAGAGAGGAAGATCCATCCTATGAGCTGGTCCAGGGCAAAGCCACAGTACTATTGACACCGATGGGCCACAGTTTGCAAACTGCCAGCATCCTTCAGGACCCTCAAGATCGCTTGATTTCCACTGGTACGCAGCATTTCAGAAGTGGTTTAATCACCAAGGGACCCTGCGAGAACACCAGTCTTGCTCGTGAAATGAGACAGGGAATTAATCTGGAAGTGAGAGGTACCAAGAGGTGCTTTTTAGCATGGGCAAAAAGGCACGCCACAGCCATGGGAGCCAAGAGGGGTCAAAAACTGGCTCTGATCAGGCCGCTAGAAAGGATGGATGAGCATCCAGAAAACCTTGTTGTGAGCCTCCTTCCTTGTAATTGCCTGTCCCTTCCCTTTTCATCACTCTGATCCTCAGTAAAGGACTTTTATGTTCCTGTTATCACTGCTTAAAGAAAAACAAAACAAAATCTGCCTAGAAGAAGTAACAAGGGACACCCAATATGTGACACCAAAAAGAGTGCCATTCAAGATGTTTGGAGTCATACACTCCCAATCCAGAAGCATCCCAAGACACACTCATCCCTTCAGAAAAACCTCATCCTTACAATAAATCCTAAAGCCAGGATGAAGGGCAGATTGGCAACTGCAAATCAGGAAATTATTTTGGTGGTCTCATTTTTCTTCTCCTTTCCCTCTTTACACTCCCCACCTAACACTCTTCCCTTTCCCTATCTTCTTCTTCCTGAGTTCAATGACCAGTAAGGCACCAGCCATCAAGCCACTGGATACAATATGCTTTCACAGTACATTAGTGCTGTGCACCAGACCATGCTGTGCCTGCAATTGTATGACAGGTCAGGGCCGATTCGTCTTACTGAGACCTTCAATCAAAAGCATCCAGAAAGCTTTCCCAGCTGGAGGGACCCAGCCCAGCAGCCACTGACCTCTCCATCCGCTCAGCACTCGATCATATTTATAGAGTTCCAATGATGGAAACATACACAGGCAAAGCCACATCTGGACCACGGCTAGTCACTGGCTGTTGATGCTTCAGGGACAGGGATGGGAAGGCCCAACCCAGCCCAAGCAAACAGATTAGATTTGGCTCAGCTGAATGCCATTTCCATGCATTTTTTCCTCTGCTCTCTGTTTTTTTCCAGCCTCTCAAATTCATTCATTCACCTTTCCCAGTAGCTCACCTAGCTGTTCATTCCTCCACGTGCTGGCCAATGCATAGGAGGACATATGAGCCCATGCCTCCTCCCAGCCCAGGTCCACTGCTGGCTTCCTCAGGGTGCAGCTCAGTCCCTTTGGGCCTCATCTCATTTACACAAAAGTCACTATAGTTTACATTTGCAGCAGGGGAAAAAAAAAAAAAAAAACATTAGTAGCAAGAGTAAGAAAGAACAACCACCAAAACTAGACAATTGTCACCATAAAGAATAGCCTACCAGTAAATAAAAATCAATACTACGGACAAAGTGTAGCTGTGAGTTACTTATGCTTTAAAGTCAGTTTACACTTTTAAAACAGCATAAGAGGGCTTAGTGTAAAAGAAAATCCAGAATTTCAATATTCACCACGAACTACCTTCAAGCTACAACATATGCCGTAATCTGTCATCCTTCTCAGCTTTGCTCCATCCATCACTTATCTCCAATCCATTTTTTGTCCTCCATGGCTCCTACAGTCATTCCATTCCTCACTTTAAGCACTGTTATATATCTTTGGTCCATCCTTGGTACCTCTTAGACCACTTGTATTCACACTGGTAGGTATCTGGTTTTAAATCTTGAAAGCATGGAGGGAGTGAACCACAAAAAGTGAAGTCTTGTTCTAATCCCTTATACCACCACCTGAAAGTTAATAAGCATTTTTTGAAAGTGTAAACACCATTGTTTTCTTTCTCGCCCTTTGCCTTATAATCCTCATCAGAAAGATGGAGATGCATCTCCTCGGCTTCACAGAGTTAGAAGGTTTAATTATTTATGGTATTTAAAGTACTTTTGCCTCTCAAGTGATAGAGGCTACAGGAGCTGAGAATATTATTGCTTTCCATTGCACTTCGCCGACGGCAGCAATGTCTTCTAGTGAGATCATACTCAACATTACTCACAGGATCTCAAGAGAGTGTATTAAAACCTGTATGTCCAAGATCTTCAGGACAATAAATCCTAGTTTAGCTAGGAGCAGAGAGAAAGGAATTGCTGTAATACCATAAATAGTTGTTGGTTTCCAAGCAAAATCCCCGATATTCAATATCGACTTTGCCACATTGACTCAAACTGCAAAATACTGCTGATCAGTAGTTTCTGATGAAACAACATGTTGTCAGCAAATGCTGGTTTGTTAAGCCTATTCTTATGAAAATATCTCAACTTGCAACACATTTTCATCTACTCCACAGCAGCTTTCTTGCTGGCAAGGGACAGCAGGAGCGATGCAGAGCTTTGGAGAGTGAGGCAGAGCTGCAGTGGGCAGCCAGCCTCCAGGGTCTGGGCTGGAGGTGCAGCTCTTCTGAGAACCAGGCACCATCCATCCAGCAATTTTAATCCACACCTGGAAATCTCCCATTTCATCAAGAGATCCACCCTCTGAATCTGCCATGGATCCGGGGAATCTGGTTCCAGCAGCTCTTGGACAGTGGAAACATGATGTTTTCACTTGCAGAAACTCAACATATGAGTTCTCCTTGCCATGAGTCCCAGCAGTGGAGACCCTCAGACACTGGGTTTCAATAGATCTGGGGAAGACTGCCAGACCAGAGTCACCAGGCTTCTATAGCATGGCCAGAAAGTCCTGGGACCTCTGGTTACCTCCTAAAAAATATCCTGGTCTTACAGCAGGGAGCCTGAAGACCCTGAGAGTCGTGGCTGAGGCTACAGTGTCAGAGATGCCAAAAATCTGGGTTTCACAGAGAAGACGTCCTCAGATGTGATTCTGAGGGCCCACAGCCTCGGGCCAGGCCATTAGTGAGAGCGTCCCACAGCTGCAAACCCTACAAGCCCTGGAAGCCAGGGGAGGAAACTGAGAGCTTTGAGAGTTTTGCCACAGTTCCCTTTTACCGGTTCCTCTGAACTTGTGGTTTCCCGGTATTTGCAGGGAGAGGGAGGGAATTTTGCCATTACGTTCAGACTAAAACTAAGTTTCTATCTCTGAACATCCACCTGCCTGGAAAACTTCCTCACAGACTGTTGCCCTGTGATTCTGTCAGACTTCACAAACTACGCTGCACTGTGCCTGCTGAGCACCTGAGTGAGACCTGTGGAGAAACACAAGGAGTTTTGAGGGGTGCTGGCAGCCACAGGGTATCTGTTGTCCTTGATGAGTTTACAGAGATCAACTGGTCTGCTTTGGGGGATTTTTTTGTTGACCAGAGACAGTCAGTAAAGACTGGAGTTGTCCTGGAGTAAAGAGAAAAGATGTTGTAGTCTTCCCCAACCCAAATTCTTCCAGTTCCCATCATTTCCTGGCTTCCACTGCCATAAAACAATGTTGAAAAACATATGTCCCCACTCCAGAATTAAGTATAAAGAGGGTATGTGTGTATATATATATTTTTTAACATACACACACTACATATATATATTTGTTTGCATATAATATGCATGTATTTATTATTGCTGTTTATTTATATAGATATAAAATTCGTATATATATACTCCATCTCATCTTGGTCCACCAGGCAGGGCTGCATTTCTATGAACAAATCAGGTGGGAGGAGGAGCTCTTTGCAGGACAGCCAGTTACCCCTGTTCCTGCCAGACCTGAAACGCCACCAGTCCCTAATGGTATTAAATCCCTGTATTTCTGAAAACAGGAAAACTCAAAAATGGCCTTAGGGGAGGAAATAATAATAATAATAATAATAATAATGGAGACAACATTCAAGTTGCATCCCTTTTCCAGGCTGGTCCTTGTAGGAAATAAGCTTCTGAGATAGAAACCCAAACCTTACTGCCACGCCAGGGGTCAGCCCCTGGCACAGAGCAGCTGCTCTCCCTCCGGACAGTTGTTTCTGGAGTGGAGGCAGAGGTGCTACTCAGCCAGGAGGTAGAGGTTTAATGGATATGGTGTCAAGGCTGTGTTCTCACTGCCCATCCTGAAACACTAGAGTAGCACTGAGATGTCAGTCCTGTTTTGTGAAGGGCTTTTGTACAATCCTGAGGTTATAGCACCATATAACCATCCCGTTAAAGCATTCAGTTAGCAACAAGCTGCAGTCTTCAGCTAGGTCTCACCTTTGTTTGTATATGACAGTACCAATATTGACATCTGGAACAGCCAAAGATTATATGATGCAAATATCACCTGGCCCCCAAAATGAAGTAGAGAAAGCAAACCAAGTTGCCTATATGAACTGACTCTCCAAGCTTTGCCTCGAGCACACTGCTCATCCCCCTGGATCTTCCTGGGGCTACACTCCCTTTGGAGTTTCCTTGTTTCTCCTTCTCATCGCAGCTTTGATGCTTCTCCAGGACAGGTCGAGGTCACAGGGCTGAATCACTGCCCCACATGGTCACCGGTTTCAGTTAAAAAATAAATCAGCCCTTAGATGCCATGCTGACTCCCTGCAAAGGCTTTCCAACACAGCTCCTGCTTTGGTGTCCTGTCAGGATGACACTGTGACGGGACCTTGTTTCCGAGCCAGGAGGCATTTCTGCATGCAGCTCCATCAATTGTTATATATATGAAGATGCTCAAGTTCTGTAAAGATCCCAGAGGCATTTGCACTATGGGTTTCCACTACCCCTGCGCCAGAGGGGTGTAAAACCCTCTCTGATCTGATGTGGCAGCATTTTAAACCCACTTTGCACAGGTGTTAATGCCTTTATGAGGCCCTGGATGCCACAGGAGGGGGCTCATGATCTATAAACACAGCACACGTCCAGCTCTTGCCATGCTCCCCGTGATATTTGTCTCAGGAGAGAGGGGGAAACACTGGAACAAACAAGCCATCTATGCATTACCACCTGACTACATTGCCCCGGTGTTGCTCTGGGATCCTCTTCCTCTTGTTTGTACTTTATCTTCTGAGCCTGCAAAGCTTCAGGGACCCTAAACCACCTCCCTGACCATATTCCTAGTACAGCTCAGTCACCACCCCATCCAGAGGCCAGGGATGCTTCAGCAAGACTAAAAACAATACCCATTTATCACTCCACCTTTCCTAATTAAAGAGATCAGAGGACATATCAGACCACAACTGAGCTCCTGGCCCTGGAGCTGAGGTGAGTTGGTGGGCAAGCTGTGCAGCCCCTCTGGCTGATTCATTTACCCAGGCTGGCCCGGCATGTGGCTAGGGGACTGTCCTCTCCATATCCATCTGCCTTACAGCTTCCCCCACTGCTAAAATTTTAATTTATTTATAAAGAGCAATTGCCTAAACATATACATACAAAAAAAAAAAATCAAGTGCCCTGACATTATGAAAAGGCACTCAGGCAGTGCACAAATTCCCCAAGGGAGGTGCTCAGGCGTGAGTTACTGCCAAGATGACATCTGTAGGGAAATAAGCCACCAGATGCAGGGGAATGGACTGGAGAGGCCCAGAGCAATGAGGAGGGGAGGTAAAAAAAGGAAAAAGAAAATAAAAACAACAGACAGACATAAAACACAAAATTAAGCAGGCTGGTTTGCCCATCACTAGTCATGATGCTTTACAGAATTTACAGGTGTCTTTCACTCCTTCTCTCTGCTGAAGCAGCTTCCCAAATGTCCCAGTACCTGCTTCAAACCATCTGGCCTGCCATACCCCATCCCAACAGACTCCCAGCTGAAAACTCTTCCATGTCTATTGCAGCAGAGCAAAAAAAGAGCCATCTTCTCTAGCCACTGTGACCCAACTCTCCCCTCCACCTGAAGGGCCCCCGCTTCTCTCATAAGCAAAAATAATCTCATGCACAAGCATACGCATCCCAGCTTTCAAAGCAGTGCACCTCCCCAACCATCCCTTTGGCAGCCGCCATGAGGACACAGTCCCATCTCCCCCAGGTCCTCAAGCCAACACTGGTGCAACAGCAGTGGTGGTGTGAACAGAGGATATGTCCCATGCCAACAGAAACATGAAATGAAGAGGATGATGTTTCACCAGATGGCTTCGGACCTGTCACAGCAGGAAGAGAAACCCAATTTGAAAACCTGGCCCTGGCACTAATTAACATCTCCTGGACTGGTAGTACAGGACCGCTGGAGCAGTTGGGGCTGAGTATGAGATGTGAGACAACAGGGATGCGGAGCAGCAATCACACAGGTTGAACATGGAGGCAGTGAGAACCATGAGCTTCCTCTGGGACTGCAACAACATGTTCAGGCAGGCAGCATGCTTGGAGCAAGAGCAGAGGAAAAGATGCACATACCAAACAGTCAAGGAAGCAGGGTAATGAAGAGTCAAACTATCTGACCACAGCTCATAATGAATAGCATCAAATCATTACAAGCAATGGGTGAAAGGAGAAAAGCAAGCTCTAGAGAAGGCTCTGCAGCATAAAACAAGCAGTGCGCCACCCTGCCTATGGAGCTCACCAGCCCAGGAGACTTTGCGCTCTCCAACCTAGTATCAGCCCAGAACCACCGCTGGTATCAGTGATCATTCTTGTTTCACAGAGCCCATCTAAAGGGCCACCTCCTTAGACATCATGCCTGAAAACTCACATGGTTACCAGACAAGTATACTTCGTACAAGTGAAACCTGATGCTGTCCAGCACACTGAAGGAAGTAGAAGAAGGTCCTGGCCCCTTCTGCACAGCTTGCTGTGTCCCAGGAGACAACCCTCTGCCAGTACAGAAAATACCATCACATATTGAAACCTCGCCTAGACATATGCTTTTCCCCACCCCACCCCACCACCACCCCCCACCATGTTCATTGCATTTTTGTTTCTGACGGGCCTCATCCCAGGACTGGGGATATCAGCCAGTTGTGTGGGCACAGCTGACACAGAAGTCTGCTGCAAGCCCACCACTGGTGGGACAAGGGGACCCCATGGTGACCATGCTTCCAATTGGATGACTGAGCCCATCCACTCTTCTCATAAAAAGGTTTCAGCCAGAAAGGGACTAAAAGGAAAAAGGCTGCCCCATAATCATGGCCCCAGAGCAGCTGTTGCACATGCCAAGAGCAAGACAGATAGTCCTTGTAGGCAGATTAGCTGCATCATGAAGAGGGATGATAGAGACATTTTCCCTTTCCCTGTCCTCAGGGTGCTTCCCTGAGTCAAGGGGCATCCACTCCCCAGAGAAGCCATCGGCCTGCGCCCTCCTCTAGTTGTGCATACTTTTCCAAAGAGGTAGGAATGCTCAGTTAGACGCAGTCAGTGTCTCCACTCCTCCATCACAGGCTGATATCCATTCCAGGTGCAATGTACACAACCACACACAAGTGAACAATGATCAAAGAAAGAGGGGAAAAGCTAAGGGGAAGGAAGCAGCAGAGCAGAGAGAGTGGGGACAAGAACACAACAGAAAAGTGAGTGGGACAGTGAAAAGAAGAGATAAGGAAGGGAGAGAGAGTGGAGAGGGAGTTACTTTGCAAGCAGTAGCTAAAAATCTCTCAACGTTTACAGCAAATGATGCATGAAATATACTGTCAGGAATGTGATGCCCAGAACCTATTGCTGCTAAATATTTAATCTGATTGGCAGGGAGCCGTTAAAACCTCAGTGTCTGGATCTCAGGCTTCTACAGAGCAACAGGTAAAGTAAATACATCAACATGTAGTGATTCACCTGGGGTGCCATCAGCCTTTCCAACCTGCAGCATTGTACAGGGGAGGGGGGGAAGTTGTCAATGGATACTAACAACAGCAGAAACAGGCTACGGGAAGGACACAGCTTATGTACCTTGGCTCCCATTGCAAGCTAGAGACAAGTGGAAGGGGGATATGCTGAGTGTCTTCTTCAGAAACGACAACACACTGCTGCAAGGATCTCATATGATGCAGTTCGTGCCTCTCAAGCACTATGAAGTCAAAGAGAATTGTGGTACATTGAGGCTGCAGCTCTAATGGCCCACACTTCCCTGCATGTAATCCCTGAAGCCAATCTGCAAGCAGACCAAGGGCTGCCTCCAGCAATCAGCTTCTACCGTCTGTCGAGCATGAAGCAGGTCAGAATGTCCTATATACGTGCCTCCTAACACCAGCACCCGAGAGCGCAGCGGGGCTGGCCAGGTACATGCAGGTATGCAGCCCTTTGGGGTAGCAAACCTCATTAGCTGGTACTGCAGCATAGTGAGGGGACAACAGGACAGCTGGCTGCTACCTGGGGCATATACATGTATAGATTTGCACACCCAGCACAGGCTCCCACTTTGCTGACTCTATCCAAGCAACCTTCAGAGTGGCTGCAGTCTGTGTCAGCTCTGGTGTCCCTAAGCTAACATCTGAGCTGAGGCTGTGCTCCCAAACACTTCTATGGAGCTTTGCAAAGGAGAAGGATTGTATTCGGGCAAAGCCTTTGCAATTTCAAACTACAACTTCATTCTGACTCGGAGGCAAACCTGGCCACTGAGAGATACTCTGGGGAAAGAAACAGACTTTCTTCTTAAACATTTTATATTGTTCAAACCAACTCATTTCTAGAATGAAGGTGTTTGGGGGGGGTTTATTTAGGTATGATGTAACATTTTAAGTTTTCCAAAGCTAACTTAAAGGTTGGAATACTCCGCTTTGTTGTAGAGAGCTCCAGACCAAGTTCCTCACCATCATCCAATACACCAGCAACACAAGTGCAGTTCTTCCTAAGGACTCTATAGGTCCAGGGCATGCAGTTAACTCACTGCATTGGCAGCAAGAAGTCACAAACTGCATGAGCCCAGTGGCTGCCTTCCAAAAATGAATAGATAGATAAATAAATACATAAGGACTGGAAAGTCATGACAAGTGTAGGGAAAAGCAACATCCCCCATACTTGTTTCACAAAGGACATGGGATTTTACTGTATCCAAAACCCCATATCATGCAGGACATCTGCAAGTCTCACACTGGCTGCAGAGCCTTGGAAGCCTGGGATGAGGGCTTCGTACAGAGATCTTCTCTAGGCATAGATCTTGCAGGACTCATCACAGACTGGTATTCACCAGCATAAGTCTTCCATCATATTCCCCTTTCTGTATTTCTGGCTGCTTCCCTGTCCCTGTCGCAGCTGTTCAAGGAGCTGACTTCATCAGAATATGCTTTGTGAAGTGCTTTTCTGCTCTGTACGATGCTTTTGCTTTATTTCTTTCAGTAAGTGCCAAACTACTGAAGAATGCCAAGGGTAGAGCTCTGAAAGTCAAGACCAAGTAAAGAATAAGTATTTTTCTATGGCATCATCAGCTGAGAAGTCTCAGGGCACCTCACAAACACAAAAGAAAGCATGCCTTTTGAATACAGCTGTATGGTGTGTGTGTCCATCGTTCCAGCTCACAGATGAACAGGTATGCCAAGTGACTTGCTCATGGGCTCTGAAAAACCCTGCTACTGTTTAAGACTTGTCCAATCCCAACTTGCCATGCTCATGAGAAGGTACCGCTTGCAGCTGGCAAGGCAGAAGGAGACACGTGCCTGCATTTCAGCCACTCCAGTCGACAGTCTGACACACTATCCTCAACCAGCAATGAAGGTGGGTTTGCCAGACCACTGAACTGCTGCAGGAACAAACTGCTGGGGCAGAGAAGGGACTTTATTGACCACAGCTGTTGATTAATTGAAGAAGAGCCGATGCATGGAAGAGTCAGATACGGGACTCTGCTGACCTCCCTCCTGTCTTTACCAAAAGACAGGTCTTCCCCACAGCCTAGGACAGCATAGCCCCAATTGCATGCAGTGCCTTTGCCTTAAAAGCTGCTCTTCTGAGTTTACAGCAAGAACTTGTTTCTCTGATCCTGGGCTCCTGTCACTCTGTGAACTCCCTCTTAAAATTTCCCAGGAACTAGCTGTGTCACTGGGACACAGTCACTCTCATACAATGTACTAAGCTGAAGCATTTATTTTTTTTTTTTTTACAAACAGCCCTCCAAATAGGTATGACAAAAGAATAAATTTAGGATGCTCTTCACATTGGGCTCAACAGAGCCATTCATTCAGAGAGACTGGAGCCACCAGCTGAGACACTGCACCAGCTCATGGCTCTGTTTCTTATCCTCACCTCTTCATTTCACTTGGAAACACGCTCAGTCTTAAAAGCGGATCAGAAAATTAAGTTTCCAGGTATGGAATATCCTCCTAGCATCTGAAAATGGAATTTATATGAAAAAAAGTGCAGAATTTCTTAAGTACAACTGGATGAGAAACAATGTGATAAGAGCCCTTGTTTCATGATATTTTCCCGTGACTGTCAAAATGAGGAGATATAGTACTGCACAGAGATATTTTTTAAGCTAATTAAGTTATTTCATACCTCAAAAAAGATTCACACTTAAGGGGGGGGGGGGAACAGCTAATCCACACTCTGCTGGAACTAGCTCCTTGTTGCATTTTTTATAAGCGTGCATTTCATCCATAGTCTCTCCACTGCAAAAGGCAGCAAACAGATCCATAATCAAAGAAGAAAATATAATTAAACAGAAACATTAACAAACGTCCTGAACAAATAACCTGCAAGGAAAAAGCACCACAGCACTGGCTTATTTAGAAGCTCGACAGCCTTTTAAAGACTATGAATTCATATGAAGTCTTGCTGAAATAAGATTGATTTCCTGATGCCTGTGTCACCCCCATGATACCCAGGGATGACATTAGACACTCAGTTATCTATACTCACAGCAATTCCCCCACCCTCTCCTAGCCTCCTTGTCACCTGGCACTTCAGCTTCTCCTTCATACTGATCCCACTTTTCTCAGCTTCAGCTAAGGGCCCAGTTTCTTCCAGATCTGCACTTAGTGACTAAAGAGAATAATTGGCCCCTGTTCTCTCTTTATAACAGTCCTTTACAGATTTGCAGACAGTTAGGTTTCCACCCACAGTTATCTTTCCTCTAGACTGAACATGCCTGGGTCTCTTAGCATTTCTTACAGGACTTAGTGTCTCTTGTCATCTACCCCTATCCCCGTGCTTGCTTCCCCTCCTGCAAACTGTATTTTTAAAAACACTACACCTGGACATGGGTGCAACACTACACAATCACAGTCAAAAGGATGGGGGAGAAATGATCGGGTCCTGCAAATCAGATGGGGAGGACTCCTGTGGGAACACCTCATCCTTTGCCTCCTCTCCTGGAGAATTAATGGACACTCCTTGTATCAAAGCTCCCAGGGCTACTTTCGTTCAGAGACAGCCATCGCATCCCTGGGAATGGTACTTTCACTGCTGCCACGATCCACAACGGGAACGGTGCTGCCTATTCAGCGCTTCCTTTTGTTCGTTTTGCTGCTATTGTTTGGTTACAGCTACTTCTCCTTCCATTCTCGTTAGGCTCCTACACAACTCCCCTAGCAGTGCAGACCGGGCATCTAACCAACAGCACTAAACAATCCCTCATTCTCTTTCTCTCGCTCTCTCCTCCGTGTTTACATTCTTAAGTGCACACTTTAAGGCAGTCATCACATCTCTCTTTTAATTGTCATTTGGCCAAGCTAAATGTAATTAGTTACTTTAATCTTCCCTCTTAGATCAATCCCTCCAGCATCTTAATCATTTTTGTTGCTCCACTGAATTTGTTCTAATTTGCTGCCATCTTTGGGGCACCGAGTTCTTCAGAAATGAACTCAATAGCCTAGGTTACCATCAGACCAGGCACATGAAGAAAACATAACTAGAAACATGAGAAAACACTTCCTTACTCTTAGACGCAATAGTTCTGTTTATGCAATCCAGAAATCGCATCAGCTTCTTTGCTGCCGCATTGTATTGCGAGCCCATATCTCATTTGCTAACCAGTGTAACCCCAGTGTTGTTTCTGGCATTACTGCTTTCCAGGGGTGTACCTCTCATCTCTGCTTTCTTTCCGAGTGCAGTCTGATTTTAACTCCTACTATTCAATTTATTATCCACTCTGCTAATCCCCAAATCCTATTCTGAGGTATGACTGCTTAGCCAGCTATATATCTCAAATCTCTTTGATTTCCAATGGAAATACTCTCACAAAGCAAAAGGCCCAGGGTTTGCCATCAGAGTAAAGTCAAGGCACATCCCTAAATTCACAAGACAATATGGATTTTTCACACACCTGTCCCCAGCATCAGTCCCTTACCAAAAATTGCCAAAGGGTTTTCAAATGCTGCAGTTTGGCTTTGGTAGCGTACCAACATTGTGCTGCTGCATGACAGCTTTGCAGAAAAAGCAGTGGCTGCTGGAGACCTGTGCAAGGCCCCGTGAGAACAACTGGGAGCACTGGGCAGGTGCCGATAAAGCATCACCCAAAGGTACCACTGCTGGGGTACATTTCTGTACAATGCCTTTCTCCATATGCACTCTCGAAGTGGACATGGCACATTCTTAATAGCCTGCAGTTCGGCTTCCTCCAAATGATGGTGTCAAAGGCAGGCTCCCCTCCTCCTTCATCCCAAAGGTAAGGGGTGGGGGAATCTTCTTCAAAGCCTTTCTGTGAGACATTACATTGGTGCAAAGCACCCCAGACACTGCCTGAGCACCGGGCAGTCACAGAAGTAGGACCTGGGTGCAAAGATGATTTCTTTAGGATGCAGAAGAAAAAACCCTTCCTCCACCTCCTCCAAACCTCTTCCCCTGTCCCCCACCCCCAGCTCCCCTACAGACCCCCTGAGCCTCCAGCAGCTCAAAGGCACTGAGACAGGATGGCTTTGCCCCCACACCCAGCACCTGCAGGGCTTCCCTGACACCAAGCTGGGGGTGATAGCATGAAGTCCAGTCAGGTTTGTCCAGCCTGGAGCCAGGGGAGAGGGGGGAGAGGATGAAGGAATAAGGGGAAGGTGGGGTGCTGCAGGGTTGGGGGTGGATGGAGAGCTAGCCCTGGGCAGCGTTGATGCATCGCCTCTGCAGTTGTTCAGCTCTGGGTGGAGGAGACACTGCTCAGCCCAGTCCTCCTTACGCTAGCCACAAGGCAGCGGTGGCTCAGCAGTGTCTAAACAAAGTGGATTAGGGTTCCTTGCCACTGTGCCTGATCCCCCTCTGCTCTGGGCCCCAGATGAAGGTGGGCACCTCTACCCACACCGAGCAGGCTGTTTCCCTCTCCCCAGAAATCAGAGGAAAATAAAGCACTGGCTACTCCCTCCCACCCTCTCCCATGCATATGTACTGCTAGCGTGGGTAAATTTATGAGCCAGCTCTCTCAGTCCCTCATGGTCCAGGTTTTCCCAGAACTAGCAATTTACTGCCAGTGAACGTCCAACGAGGTGTATAAATCTGCCCTCCTGCCACCACCTATTCTCATGACCCATGTCAGCCCAATTCCTCCGCACCAGCAGCAAAAGAAAGTCTTCTGCTTGACCTTCCAGTCTCATGTGCCAACAAAAGAAGTGAGGGAAGAGACTTAGCACAACTCAAGTCACTTGAAAAGCCTCAGTGTTTGTGAATTGGCTAGATTTATGACAGTTGTTAGCACGTCCACAGAGATCCTCACTACAAGCAGCAGGATCAGTTTGAGCAGAGGGAAACAAAAATGGACTGAATAAGAGTACAAAACTGCAGAGTACCCATCCTTTGGATGTTCAGAAAACGTGATACGGCACAGATGCACACATACATCTCTCCCACCTCTACACTTTGCACTTTCTCAAAGCCCATGGGTCCTTCTTGCAGGAGACTAGTCTACAAGGTGTTGAGATGCTTTTAGCCTGAAAAGAAAGATCAGACCTATCCATACATCTAGAGAGGAGCTCCAGCCAAACCACCTGACCACATCTCCTGGCACAGACCAAGGATGGGCACATTCTGCCAAATGCTGATCAGCACATACTAGACCAGCTGAGCCAGGATGGAGAAGGTCAGCCTGGCTTCAGCCAACTGGGAGGTGACTACGGCCAAGAAAAACCTTGGTGTGGCTCCTACCATCTTGCTCTAGCAAGTAATGAGACAATTCTCAATTAAGTCTTCTCCAAGCCCTCCAGTTTTGCACCAAGGAACTACATCCATTCAGTGCACTGCAAACACTGCTCAAGGTTGAATGGTTGTTACCCGGTATGTTCTTCTGTCTACTGGTATGAATGTATCATGTTTCATTTCCAGTATATTAAGATGCACAGCTTGACCTGTTACTTCCAAGTGAAATTTGCCTTCTCTTTACATTGCTATGCTGATCTTTCTTTGAATGGACTATCTCCAGATGCTTTTATTCAAGTTCTGTATTTCTTTAGCTGGTGTAATAAATGTGGCATTTCAGTAAAGCTAAGGTTCAAGTTGAGTCTTTTGCAAACAAACTTCTCTAAACCCCCAGGCTTCACCTAAAGAAGGTGTGAATTTGTCATATCCAGAGGAGCACTGGACCAAACACTGTCTTTTTGCCATCTCCTTTAAGTTCACGGAATATTTAGACATCACATGATAAAGGAAATTCAGAGTTTTAAAGTGAATTTAGGTCTTTAACTCTTTCTTTTTTCTCTCCCTCTGAATCTCTGACAGTAAAATCAAGTTCTACGATTTTCCATCAAGTTTTGTCCTGCAACTTTCAAAACATAATTTTGTATTGCTCTTTCAAAGTCATTCAGATTATGAGAAAACACCATTAAGTTGCTTTAAGTCTCAAATTCTCTTCAAGTGGAAATTTCAGCTATGCCAAATACAGCCATTTTAAGCAGTTCTTACCAGAGAGTCATTGATTTTTCTCCTCCAGGCATAGTCCATGAGGATTTGGGGGAGGAAACTCGACACAACTTAATCTGATCCCCAAACTGAATTTCAACCCGATTCTGTACTTATTGCTGTTTTATACTGCAGGAAAAGCAATATATTAGGCAATCAAGAAAACACCTGAAAACTTATACCGCAAAAGAAATGTTGATGAATCTACTGGTACCCTTAAAATTGCATCATTTAATGCTTGAAAAACAAGGAAATCAAATACAAAGACAAAAAGAAAATCCACACCCATTGTATGCAGCTAACATCAAGGATTTATGCAGCATTCATTGCAAGTATCAAAATAGCAACCTAGTCAATACCTAAACAGCTCTTTAAGATGTTCCTCAGATGACAAAAGTTAGCAAGTTTATAAACAATAACACTTTGAAGTGAAGCTGATTCAAAGAAATATTGCAAGCCCTTGCATCTAGTACCACAGAGCAGGTGTCCAGAGTCGATCTAATCCTCACCACAGCCAACGCCAACGTTCTGCCCAACTTCAAAGGGACAGCAGATCCAGCCTCTTGGGGTGCAGCTGAACCCTTGTGTAGGTACACATCACAGTTTGTCCTGCCACAGTTGCTGAACTACAGTATCACAGAGGACTGTGATGTCAGAAGATACACGGATTTCTGTATTACCCTGTGCAGTTAAAAGGGCAAACCTTCTAATTTTCTGTTTTGTTTGTTTTTTATGCTTCATCATGCAAGCAATATTCTCTTATTAAACATCTGCCTTGGTGGAAGTGGGCAATGCTTCTAAATGCATGCCGGCAAAGATGTACGAAGACATATAATTAAATGTCATTCTTACACCAGCTCCCTCCTGGGACACAGTGGTTACGGAAGAAGCCAACCTTGGCCATCTCTCCTTAGCCTTCCTGCAGCATTCTGAGGAACAGTTCTCTGTGGGGTGCCAAGGACCTGTTGTATGATATTTGGTCATGTAAAGGGACCTCATGTGCCGACTTGTCACTCTCTGGCTTGAAATTAAGGTTTGAGAAGTCCAGAGATCATGGCTCAGCTAAGCTATATGGACATTGCTGTTCCTTGCAAATTCAAATCATGTTTGGGAACCACTTCCATCAGACCCAGACTGAGGGCTCTCCAAGCCTTCACATTCAAAAACAGATGGACTATCAGGTAGCCAGTTTTCTTGTATTTTTCCACTGCAAGACAGAGGATCAGGGGTTAGGAGACTTTCCTCCTGGATCACGACTGTTTTCCAAACTGAGTGGTAAAAGAGGGATAATTTAATACAACCCCTGTCTCTTCCAGCCCCCAACCCTGTACATCCTTAACATGCATACACAGAGAGCAAAAAAAGATTTAAAAGCCTTTAGGAAGCTCACCTATGTAAGCTGCCTTTGTAGTCAATAGGAATTAGCTTCTCCAGAGGACAAGCTGGAGCACATCCATTGGACTCCCACTCTACACTGCCCTTCGAAGGGCCCCCTCTTTCTCCACTGACTCCCTGGAGATCCTCTGGAAACAAGTCTCCCACAGCTACTGTTATCTTCTGGAAAAACTCCCCTTTCCATATAAAAGTCAAACATCTCACCAAGCTTATAAAAGCAAATGAATAATGAACAATGAGAGGGGATATACCAAGGGATACAAACTGCAGGATTGAAAATCCCAAGTGATTTTAAAGATCTGGAGACAACTTTAAAGAGCTACCTGCACATTATAGGAAATGATAAAAATTTTCATTGAAGCAATAACTCTGGTTTCCTGTCACAGAGTCTCTGCTGTTCTCATCCCTCATCCTTTGTTAAGAGCTTTTGCTTGAGGATCAGGTCTTTGTTCCCTGGGAATTCACCTCCTCCTGTCACTTTTTCTCCCACCTGGAGTCAGTACTGAAGCTGGATGCTAAACAAAACAATTTGTTGTCACTGGGAAATACAGATGCATCCAAAGCAGAACAAGAACAGACCTGCACTGCCTAATTTGGAGGGAGAAATAGCTCCCGTGTCTCCTGTATCTCAGAGGACTCCACAGCCTCTGGGCTACGGAGTCTGCTTCTCTATTTCTTTCATGCTGAAGTCATTTCCTTTTATATAATTAATTACTTTATATTGGGCCAAAGAAACAAACTACCTCCACAGCCCAGTCGTTAGAGCACTCCCTCTCCAGCACAATGAATAGGCATTTATATAAAGTAGAACAGCTCCAACTGGAAAAGCTCCAACTGAGAAAGCATTACTGCAGAGGACCCAGTAGTCTGGGCCCCCACGTTGGCTAGGACAGCCTCAGAGACGAGTCCCCACTCTGAAGCATGCAGAATAGGAATGCGTCACCCAGAACCCAGTTACTTTTCTGCTTACCAGGCTGCTAGCTATTCTGAGCTTTTCTCTGCTTTTTCATGAAACACACATCAAATGCTGTAATTAATTTCAGTGCAGAACTAGCAAAATCTATGAAATTAACACTTTTTTTTTTGTGTGGCAGTAAACCCATTTCCTGCCATGTTCACTCTGTTACAAACTTCTGTCAAAAACCTTAATCACCACCTCTAACGTCAAAAGCTGGAGTCAGGGATCTCTCCCACAAGCTGTGAACAAGGAACACAATTTCACCTCAGTGTCCTAACAAAAAAGTGTAAGAGTATTAAGGCGAGGTATGTCGTTAACCAACACTCATTGCCTATTGTGTATCCCCTGGTTTCTGAAAGTTATTCCTCTCTCCAGTAAAAAAAAAAACTATTGCACAGAAAGGGTTGCTGATGCAAGATACCCGCTGCGGGCATCCAGCTTCTGCTTCAGAGAGTGACGAGGCACGAGCACTCAGCTCCCACAAAGTACTTGGAGCCCTGAAGTTCAGAGAGCTTTTTAGCCCCTTTACTCCCCATTGAAATGGTGCAAATTAAAAGTGGATAAAGCATGATCCTTACAGCTTTCTCTGAATCCCTGGTTTGAAAGTTTGCAAACTTTCAAACCAGGGATTCAAAGAGAGCTTTCTGTAAGAGCTACTATATCTTTCAAGGCAGCCATCCCACAGCTATCCTATTTTTCTAAGCGACTTAGTTTTTATCTCCTCCTGTTTAGAGTACAGGCCCCCCATCATGTAATGAAATGATTGCAATGTCTTTTCTGAGAGTCCATTTATGCTTTTGTGGCATTTACCACTTTGTTACTTCCAGATGGAGCCTTAAAAGCTTCCTCCCAGAATACTCAAACATGCTGTATCTCAGACCACATCCAAGCTGCTTTTATACTTTGACTTCCAATGTTTCGGGACACCATCTTTGCAATTTTAATTATATATAATGTTCACCTTTGCAGTAATAAATTAGAGGGTAATTTCAAGTTGCACCAAAAAACGTGGAGAGCTGAAAAGGAGACACTGTGAGAACAGATTATGTCATTCTGTCACTTTCATTAGACTCTCCCGTGGGGATTGTCAGCCTCTAATGTTTCAGCTTGCCTGTGCTGAAACACGTCTGACACGAGGGAATCTCCCCTGAGATGCTTAGGCCATGGACTACAGCAGCCATTGATAACAGAGAATTATAGAGAAGGAGAGAGGGGTGCAGGGACACAGAGATCCCTCCCGCGTGCTTTCCACACGAGGGTATGCCTACGTGCAAGTTGCCGCGAGCTAGTGCATTTTTGTGCATTTCCTCTGCCACAATGCATTTCAAATCCATTTCTCAGCAGAGTCCTGTGACAGAAATTCCCCAGCAATCCAGTCGTGTGCAATTAATTAATATCCTGCTTTACCTGGCACAAAGAGATTCACAGCAGCGACCCTTTCTCCATCCTCCTCCTGGAGCGTCTGGCAGCATCCCTACACCTTTCCATGCAGCAGCGGAGCCGTTCTTCTCACTGCACAGGCTTCAAAACCACCTGCCCCCAGACGCTACAAAGATTTAGGATTGCCCTCAGAATCAGGGCCGGTTTCAGGCTCCTAGCTGATCTTCTGCAATTCATTTCCAGGCAGTATTAATTTAGAGTCTTTGTCTTTCACATTCCAAACATCCACTGTATATCTCCAGGACCTTATTCCCAGCTGGGGATACTGGAGTTGCAGAAGCCCTATGCAACAGAGGGGAAACCACAGTCCCTTCTTATGGCAGACTACAACTTCTCACCTACCCATATCCCCCTGTGTCCTGTTCATGGCACACAGCCAGAGGCAATGCACGGCCGCTGCTATCTTCAGCTATCATTAGGCTATGATGCCTATCACCTGAAAACAATTTTCTGTTCATTAGGCAATCAGCTGTGATGTAGGACATGGCATTTGTGCTAGTAAATTATCAGCGGGTTCATGACACCAAATCTTATCTGTCTCAGCTGGCTCATAGTAACCACCTCACCTTCCAGTCTGTTTTGAAATAGTGAACTTAATAAGTTTTACATTTATTTTCTTTTGCAAAATCCCCCAAATTCTTCAGAGGTCATGCATGCAAGAAACTACATCCACGTGAAAGAGTTGTGCGTATTAGCTCCTCAACAGTGCATGGCAACCCTAAGAGATTAGGAGAAGAGGTGAAATAAAAATGTTAAATCCAAGTATAACAAAAAAAGACAGCTTATCATGTAATTTCCTCCATTTGAGTTTGAGTTTGTCCTGGACACCCGTACAGAAAGCTCCTGATTCTTTCAAAAAACACCAGAGGTCAGGATTACACGCTTGTTGCTCTGCTAAAAACTAGTGTAACCCACCAGCAAGGCTGTACCACAGCTCCTACTGATGCACAGCATATAAACTGGCATGGGCTTTAGGCCACAGAGCACACTTCCAATGCTGGCCAAAGCCACAGTCTCAAAATGGCACTTTCAGCCCTCTCAGCTACCAGCAGGGGAAGCTCTACGGACTCAAAGTAGGGAGACCCCTCTCTGAACCCATTAACAGAGCTGCCCATCCAAACCCCAACCACGAACAGGCAGCTTCTCCAACTCAGAGCACAGAGAGGTGCGACTGTGAAGGCTGGCTAGGGAAGCGATGATTCTCAGAAACCACGACGCTCGTGGCTCTCCAGATCCCGTTCTATCTTCTGTCAGCAGCAAAGGTGAGTAAACAGAAGGCACCTTTAAACTGTAGCTCATCTTGCAAGACAAAAGAATGACATAATGAAACAGCAAGGCGTGTATTTTCACATAGTTCAGTGCACGATGATCTATGTCACCTCCCCTTGCAGTATCAGGTTTCGGCACACCAGCTATTCAGATGCAGTGATGGTGTAAAACCTTGAAAGCAATGGCCACAGAGGGGGGAAGCTTCTTAATGAAACGGACATGGTCTCAATCTGGAACAGCCCAACTTATCTCAGGATTCAAGAACTGCAGCTGCATATGCTAAAGCATTGTTCACATGGGACAGGTTTGTAAGTGTCTTCTGCACAAATTTCTATACTGAAGCTCCAGCCATCGCCCAGAACTGGATGCAATGTACCAGAGGTTTTGAAAAACAGACATCTTTGGGGAGCTCCCAATATGCTGAAGCTGTGCCACCGGTCAACACCATCCTGTTGACTCCTACAGGTACCATATGAGATTCGGAGCACAGGACCAAACCCACTTGGGAGGGGGAGAGTTTCCTCCGATAGGACAGTCAGTTCCTCCCTCCTGCACACAGAACAGATCAACCTCATTATCTTTTTTCCAAAGTTGTTTGGTTAGGCATGCAAATATCATGATCTATTGTTCACTGGAGACAGGCTTTATTAGATACAAAAACCTGATAGTTCAGCACCTACATCTAGCTTTAAATATCTTCAGTGACAGCCATTCTGCCACGTTTATCAGCGTCTTCTACTGTCACTAAACCATTATTGCAGTAAACATTTAATTTGATGTTTAATCTGTATTCTTTCAGCTTCATCTTAAACTCATTTATTTCCTGATCTGTCTGCGGTGACTAATGAGAATAATTGGCCCCTGTCCTCTTTCTGTAACGGTCTTTTATGTATTTGCAGACAGTTAGGTATCCACCCACAGTTGTCTTTTCTCCAGACCGAGCTTGCCTGGCTCTCCCAACCTTTCTTTACAGGTCTTGTTTTCTCTGATCTGTGATCATTGTCTTTGTTCACTCCCCCACACTCTCCCCAACCCTCCCTCTCTTAGAAGTGCAACCCCCAAACAAAATGCAGGTATCTAAGCAGGACTTAACCACATCTGTAAATAGGTGTTAGACACACCATTTCACCATTTTGAACAAATGAGGATTGCATACGGAGCTCGCACATGGGCTGGACAGCAGGTCCAGTAGAGGATGGTGGTAGCTGGAGTGACTCATTTCTTGATCAGTGGTTCAAATCCAGACTAGAAGCGTAGTAAGCAAGAACTGTTCCAATTTCACAACTAGATAGCTACACACAAAGTAGTGCAGGCTGACTGCTACCTTGACAAGTAACTTCTGAGTTTGTCACATGAAGAGTTAACTGGACACAGGCTCCTACATGCCCAGCATGCCATGGGTGAGCAGTAGTGACAGAATAATGTCCCATGGACTATTCAGGTCAGATAAACCGGTGGCCCCACACCTGTTTCGGTGGACAAGCAATCAGCCGGGACAAGGCACCAAAGAGATCATGAAGACCAGATTCCCGTTTTTCCCCTAAAAGTGTTTCTTCCCTATAAATGCTTCAGCACAGCCATGCACACCAATACTACTGACACTCACTGTATGTGCTCTGGGAATACAAAAACACCTTCAGTATTCAGACCTGGCAACCCAACATTTTACCTGAGCAACTTTCAGTGACTCTTTTCAGTTTTGAATCTGCTTTGTGGATGGGGTTAGGGGTATAGGGACTGAATACTGCAGAGGTCTCAGCTTAGTATCCCTTTCCCTTTGAGCCAGTAACCACACTCTCATTCGTAATTTCTCTTTTTTCCCCCAGCTGCTTAATCAATCCATCTATACTGGTGGCTCTGAAACATGGTCTTTGATTGCTTGTGTTAAAACAGGAAGAGAGCCACCCAGAATACTTTACACTCTGCAAATACCTTCTGTATTAGGAAGTATCAGCTGAAAGTGAGTCTCGGAACATGTACCATTTCCCTCTCCCCTTTTTTAGCAGCCCTAAGTACTGAAAAAGCAATATTTTTATGCCCCTCACGTTAAGCATGTTCGGTGTATGCGTAAAAATTAAAGAAAAATGAAGCCAGTCCCTCCTCCTGCCCAGAGCCAGCGTTCTCTCTTGCTTCTAAGAAAACGCTAAACAAAAAGCAGCCGTGCCTTGAGAGGTCCAAATTAGCCATGGTTTGACTTGACTTGATCACGGCACAGTTTGCGCACTGCCTAGTGCCATGCATTTGTTTCTGAGTGCATAGAGAGGGTTTTTTTTCTCTGCGTTTGACCTCAGGTGCATGGAGGTATGCTGCCTGGTTTGCACAGATCCCACCATGCACTTGGTTGACTTTTACACACACCAGTTCACACGCCGATGCATAATTCTATCTGGGAGCTGGTGGTTTGCGGCTTAAGGAAGCCATGAGCTCTTGAACTATAAAGGGTGAGTTCATTTGGATTTTTTTTTCCCCAATGCGAAAGGTAGCTTCGACATTTAACCCAGCTGGGTCAGCCTCCTGGTTCCCAGGCAGTTAGCACCGTGCCGCTAATTTTGCCAGAGCAAGCACCAGTCCATACCTGCCAGGAACCTCCTCTCCCGTCTTCAGATGAACAGACAAGCAAGATGCATAAGTCAGAGGGATGGTGGAGCCCCCTTCGTGGCTGGAGAAACAGTCTTTTTAGTTCCCGCTATGACGCACTTAGCTGAAGCAGAAACACAAGGCTCAGAAGAAGGGACGAGGCAGTGGTAGCAGGAGGGCCATGCTTAGTTTTAGATATCTTATTTTCCTCTGGTTCCCCTTCCACATATTTCAGGGCTGCGATCTTCAAACTGCCATTTCATCTTAGGCAAGGAGGCACCCAGGGCCGTAGCTAGTCCGTCTGACTGCGGCGAAGCAATGAAATGAATAAGTTGATTCACTGTGGTTTAAAGAATTCTTGTGGACGGGTGGGTGGAAGACGGATCAGGGTAATAGCAGATAACTTATTAGCCATGTTTCTTCCAACCACTCCCCGCTTTTCTATCAAGTATAAATATATCTCAAAGAAGGCTAATCACAGAATTGCAAAAGAGTCAGGCCGTCCTAGAGCCCCCGTGTCAGGCAGAGCGGATACTACCGGCATCCCTTTGTAGATTAGGCAATCACAGTACACGTAGCCATCTCTCTCAAAAAGGTCATCTAGTCGATCTCGCCTGTTAACTAATCCATATCTTTGTGATAAATTGTGGCTTATACAAAGAAAAGAAAAAAATTATAAAAAAACCCTCCGCATATTCTCCAGCTGCAAGATAACTCTCTCCCCACTGCCCACCAAGCCATGCTGAAGAGTACAGGCACAGTAGAGCTGTGGCCTCCCTAAAGGCCAAGAAGATTAAACCTCTAGGGACCAGCCCTCAGTCTGGACTATCTCGCAGGCAGCTTTTGCGCATCTTAAGGAGCAAAAGACGGGAGCAGGGAATGGAGCCCATTGCAGAGAGAAGCAGCGCTGTCTGTACAGCACTCCCATCCCCTGCCAGCTTGGGGGAATGAGAAAACAGCACTGGGAACCAAATCCAGACCTCCCACATGGTACTGCAGAGAGACCGATTCCCGGTGCCAGCCCAGGCAACGCGAGTCCAGTGTGGGAATGCAAGCGCAGCTCCATGCACTAGCGCAGAGTGGCTCCAGCACCAGAGCTGGGGGTCCATCTGCCCTCTTCCAAGCCAAGCACAAGACACATCCCCAGCTGAACTCCAACAGCAGATGAAACACAGAAATTAATGCTACCACCTTTTCCCCCTGTAGGCAAGGGTTTGGGGATAGGGTGCTGGTTCATAGGTTGATAGGGGTTTTATACAGGAGCAGTTGATAATCCAAAATGAGAATAAAACAAATCAAAGCCTAAATTATTAGATGGGGATGGAGGGTTCAGATTTTCACCTCTGGTCTGTGTTTTCCATCTCCCCACAATCTCTTCGTGCTCTTGAGCACACAGGTAACAATGTAAAACTCAGCCATCAATGCAGGTATCCTGAGAATGCTGCCCAACCCAGGATGGCTGGGGGCTGCTCCTAACACCTTCTTTTGCCCAGCTATGGTCTCACTGGCAAAGGGATTGCAAGAGGCACCAGGAATGGTGCAGGCTGAGCCAGGATGGTGCGGTATCTATGTGTCACCAGATCAGAGCCCAGGGTCCCTGGGAAGAGGAGTAGCAGCTTTGACCATGCTTCCTTCCTTTTCCCTGCTGAGATCTGCCTCTGTGTACCAAAGGCAGAGCCAAGAGGAAACTGAAGCAGGTCTCACACCCTCAGGCTGTTTCCCCACTCCGCCCTTAAACTGGTCCATCCTATCCCAACCCTCTGAGACCCCCACCCAGGACTGGGAGACAAGCTGGTGTGGTAGGGGACCAGAGAAAACCAGGATATGCGGAGGTGACGTGAGCTGCTGCTTTGGGGCAGCGTGGGTGAGCAGCTGAAAATCGCCCATACCCACACCTTCCCTCTTACAGAGCACCCTGCACCCACGCACACACCGCCACTCTCCCCGGAGTTGCAGTAGGGGTACACCAGGTCACCGCACATCCCCGGGTGCCATGCGCCTGCTCTGCTCCCCAAGCTCTTGGGCAGTGGGGCAGCACTGGGACCCCATGAGCCCTCCCTGCCTGCCCAAGGGGCAGCTCAAGGGGGACCAGCTGACTGACCTGCACTGCTTACAAGGTCTGAGGTGGCTGTGCTTGATGGTGGGGGACAATATTAGAGGGTACCTCCTTTTGCCCATGCCAGAGCTGGAAGAGAAGGCGAGGAAAAGTCCCAGGTAAAGGTAGCAGCAAGAGAGACCTGGAGGTAAAGGCGGGATGAGGATGTGGGCCCATGGTCCCTGCCTCCACGGCTGAGCATCAAAGCTGCAAGACCCCCTCCCCAACCCCCATCCACCCCATTCTACCTCTGCCCAAACCTGGCCCAGGTCAGGGCTGGGAAGGGCCACGTCAGGGCATGTGGTACCTGCTTGGGCCCGGTGCCCCGCAGGCAGGGCTGCCGGCTGTGGCAGGCATCAGGCGGGCAGAGCTGGGCACAGCCCAGCCCGGCTGCCGGGGGCTGCTGCCCTTGCTGGACACACACGAGGCAATTTTTCCCGCCTTCCTTCGATCTGGCAGCAAAAACCCGGGGCAGGGGGCAGAAAGGCAGGGGCTGAGCCAGGCTCGCCCACCATCTGCCCTCCTCTACCCTTGCCCTGCTCCTTGAGGGGTGGGGGTACATCCCACCCGGACCCTGCTGCCACC
>VZSZ01003906.1:524093-594868 GCA_013398815.1 Ibidorhyncha struthersii
GGGTTGGAAGCGACAGAGAGAAGGAATGCTTTTTTAAAAAAAAAAAAATTAACACTAACCATAAAATAGTAATGGTAAGAAGAAAGGAACAGGCGCCCAGCCAGCAGGCAGGCAGGGGAATTGGATCTGAAGGAAAAGAGAGGAGCGAGAGTGGAGATAAACGCTAATACCCAAATTGGATACTCCACAATTAAGCCCGGTGCTTTAATTGCTATTCTCAGAGCCCCCTGAAAGCTAAGCAATGTGAAATCAGTCTGAACAGAAAGCAGCCGTGTGTTTGCACGCTCCTCCCTGCCCAGGGGCGTCTGCGCCTTTGCTCCCCAGGGTGCTCTCGGCCTCACCACTGCAGCGCAATTTGCTCTCTGGTCACCCATCCATCCCTGTCCCCTCCCATGCCTGGGTTTAGCTCTGGGTGGTCTAAGCAGAGCAGAGAGCGCCCAAGTGCCCTCCGCAGAACTGCGAAGCAGCCCTGGGGGGAAGCCTGCCCCAAAGCAGGGCAAGCCAGAGAGGACAGCAAGGCAATGCCTCTCCAAGTGGACATCCCAAGGGCACCCTTCAGGACATGTAGTTGCCCCAGGTTGTAAAGGCCCACCCTGCCACTGGCTGGGTCTTGATGGGAGGTTTGGAAGGTCTCAGCCGGGCCTTGGTGACCGCTTAGAGACAAGAGCAATGGGGAAAGCCCTCCTCGTGCTGCCCTGTCAACTACACTTGTCCTGCAGGAAATCAGACCCCAGGCCCAACACCACGTGCTCTGCTTTGGTGCAGATCTGGGCTGCATTGTCCAGCCTTTGCATCCCTCTCACCAAAAGCACCCTCCAAGAACACAACAGCCTGCACCTACCCAGGCATGCTGTGTGTCCAGGAGCGGTGAGGAAGGCACCCCTCAAAAGACAGGCTGGATCCCACGTGCCAAAGAGTTGTGGTCCAGCGAGCAGCCAAGCACTCCCTGACTCCGTGCTGGCCTTTTGTTGCAGGTATGTATCTGGAGGGCAAAAAACAGAGAAGACAAAGGTCCACACTAGCATGGACAAGGTTCCTGAGGGCACAAAGCCTCCCAAAAGCACCACTGCAGCTCCAGAGTCCCTCTCAACCCCCAGGTCCTGCCAGTTTGTTCCTCAGAATCCATCCACATGGTTCAAACAGGGTTTGCTGGTGTGTAGGGGTGGTTATAGATGGCAATGTGGCTGCAGCATCGTGTGGATGTATCAATATGCCATCTGGAGCTTGAATGAGTTGCTGTGTATGCTGGGTGTACACTGGTATTTTTCATGTAGCTGCAGTGACCACAAGCAATACCAATCTGTGCTTGAGCTCCTTGCCAAAAACAAACACCAAGATTTTAATTTCGACAGCCAGGATCTTCCTGAGGGTGCTGGTAAGGTCTGTTCTGTTAGAAAGATTTTCCTAACATTTTTAGGCATGCTTATAAAAAGTGACTATGATCTTTTTCATTCTAATTTCAGTAAAAATGGAAGACATATTAGCCAAAGCCTGAAGTAGTCTGAAATTATCTCAGAACAGTTGGAGGAAAGAAATGTAGAGTGATACTTACAGACAGAAGTTGCTAATAGCTGAAGAGATTAGTCATTTGACTTTCCCATTCCTTTCACTGATAATAGTGATACAAGAATAGCAGATGGGATTTGGCCGAGGGATGTTTTTCCTTTCTGTGTGGCAAGGGATAAATGAGGACTGTGCAGGTCCTCCTGCATTCTTCTGGATGAAACAAGTGGAGAAGGAGCTTGACAAAAAAAAAAAGAGGGAATGGTTTTCATCCTGCTTATTACTTAGAAACACAAAATGGAGGGTTAAGAAGTATCTTAGGAACAATTTCTGAAAAGGGGCCTATCAATCAGAAGAGAACAGCTGCAATTATTTTAAGCAAGTCAGCAATATTTAAGATTATCATTCTCTGTGACCTTAAGATGAAGGAATTCATCAGACGGAAGTCCTATTTCTAAAACTACACAACTCCACGGTTACATGGTACATGGCAGCTTGTGTTATTGCTTGCTTTTAAGGATAAGGCTAGTTGCCTTTCTACTTAATAGATGTATATCTAACCTTACATAAATATTTTACATATGCATATGTATAATTCTCACTTAAATAAATCATAAAGGCCGAGTTCCCTATAGTGATTAGGGGTCTAAGTGTCCAATTTGATACCTTTTTTAGAGAAAGGTGATCCATTCCCCCTGACCAAAGAAACTTGTAAGTTTGAAATTGGGCACACAAAAATGCCAGTTGCTTCAGAATTATCTTCTTCTTGAGATTCTGCACAGCATTTAAGCCCCAAATTACTTTTACATTAAGATGTAATATTTATTGTAAAAATGGGTGTGGAGGTAGGCTCCAAATCAAAATTGTTACAAAATCTCCAGCAGCATAGTACTATGATAGGGTTTACTCTCCCTAGCTGGGGTTGGCTTTTATTTTTTCTCCAATCAACTAAGATGAATGAACTGCATAAAATGAAACAAATAGCATCTCTGACGGGAAATTGGTTTTTCAAACATCTCTTCAATTCAAAAACACTTAAATGTTATTTGTAAGACAAATTGAGGGATTTATTTTAAATGTGTCCATGCTTACTATAAATTAAGTGCCATATTATTCTTGTCCTGCCTAAGATAAAAGAATGTGGATGAAAGTTCTTCTATCAAAAGCAACCAGGGCTGGATGTGGCAGTGTGCGTGTTGGGGAGGATGCGGAGCAGCAGAGCCATTCTGCCACCGCAGAACAGCATCTACCAACACTGACAGGGACAGAAGGACCTAATCTGTGTGTTTAACCCTTACTAAATGCCCCGCTGACTTTATAAAATCAGAGCCTCCTTCCAGTGCAGTATGTCCCTAGATAAACGGGGTCTGCAGCTAAGGGAAAAGACTGGTGATTCATAGGTCATCTGCACAAACGCAGATGCAGTTGCATCAATGTAAGGAAAGCCATGTCTATGAAGAACAATTCCTTATAATCAATTAAATGGATCAATTGCTCTGCATAATTCACACTATGAAAAGGTTTTTCATTATAGCATTCCTTTAGGTGTTTGCATATGGGCTGCAGAGCCTGGCAACCAAGTCTCCAGCTGCTTTTATACAGTGCTCTGTGCTTCACCCAGTCAATCTCATCACAAAGTGGCCAAATGCCCTTATGCCCATGTCCCAGATCTCCTCACTGTCTGAGACACTGTGGGAAGTCCTGGTATGATGTTTTTGGAAGATCACCATAACATTGGCCACACAGGTCCACAAGCAAGGATGTCACGTCATGGTGCATGAAGAACAGCATAAAGAAATTGTATCAGATTATTTAAGGGAAAACAAACAGAAAAATGAGCACACAAATCTGACAGTGTCACAGCCATCTGGCTGAAGGACTCAGCTGAATTTTGGCATGAAACCTTTTAACCTTTCTTTTGCGCATGGCTCAAGACCAAGACATGCTAGGGCAGGACTGAGCCAGAAGGCACTGTGGGGGGTTCTAGCAAGTCTCTTGCAAAGACACCTAGACACAAGGAGACCACTCGATTTCTTTGCTGTCTCTGAGGACACTCATCCTGCCAGCAGCCCTGCGGAAGAGAATTGTGAGCATGGTTGCATTTGCTTTGAATTGATATACACACGTTCTCTCAGCTGTCATACCAGGACACTTAGCTGAGCTCTCATCATTTTATTATCACAATAATTGCAGCATCCCCTACTGTCTCTGCCATGGTCAGTCAGTCCCCAAAATCATAAAAAACTAACTGACTGTTTTTTGTCACACAGAATCAAAAAAAAAAAAAGTGTGAAGTAGATTAAAAGAGAAATAGTTTTCACTGTGTGTTTTTAGACTTGTTTTATTCTTTTGAGTATGGAATGTCAGGCTTACTGAAATTGGTTTTCCTGGATGGTCATTTATATGTGAAATACATACACATTAAGCTAAGAAACTGTGGAGTTCTTTCAAATGGAAATGTGTTATTTTTAAACTGCAAAAGCACTGTAAAAGCACAGACAAGATTTCAAACTGACACTGTCACTTTTTTAAGATGATATATGGCTCCTCTACCTATAGCATACCCAGATTGAAGAACCTATCTGTCAAAAGCCACTACATCTAATAATAAATAGTAATTATCATCAAATGCTGTATTGTATATCATCAAAGCACAGTACAAACATTAGCCATATATGCCATCCCTTTTCATGAGCCATTCAGAAGCATAAAGGAAATGTTGAAGCACTGCCTTGCACCACGCTGAGAAATAAGCCTTTCACCTCCGCCTCTGGGGTGCAAAGATTATTCCAGTGGCTGGAGATTTTGTCCCAGCTCACTAGTCTTAACCAGGTGCAGTTTCCTGACACACTTGAATGAATGGGAAACCATAGCCCTCCAGGTAGTCATCTCCATCCTGTTCCAACCCTAACGAGACAAACAGATTATCTTTTTTTTTTTTTCTAAACTCAGCTTTCTGCTCGATGAAAACCTTATTGGTTCTCTCCAGATTTAAGTGATGACACTCTTCCTTCTCTTTACTGGAGGAGCTGCAAAATGGATTAGGCAGATTGCCTTCATGGTTTAAAGGAAACTGGAAAACCGCTTTCAGTAAGAGATAAGGTGTAGTTTTGCCAGCTTATCGTGATGAAATGCTGAAGAAGGGTCTCTTCAAGAAAGTGCCTGCATTCACCTATTCTCCGTACAGGGCATACAGCAGCCAGGAAAATCGCCCTTATGTCTGAAAGCCGTCTTCAGTGTTCTAGCAGAGGATCCATCAGAGCATTCAAAACTAAATTAAAATCCCAAGGAGGGATAGGGGATTTAATTCTAGGATTAAGCTTTGAAGTTGCTCCCAGGAAATAAATTATTATTGGATGAGAACCAACACACCAATTACCTAGCTTACTGCTCATGCTACTGAGAGCTGCTGCACACACCCTGAGGGATCAGATACCGCAGCTTTACCTAACCAGTCTCATCTTAAACACAATATCCACATAAAGGCAAAAGCTCAGCTAGTCGCATTCCACGAAACTTAGCTTCCCAACTCCCAACACTAAGAGGGAAACTGCCCGCTACCAAAATATAGGGCAATAAACTCCCCACTCTTCACCTTTTGTCTTGCTCTGTTGTAGATAATAGAATAGTTAGTAACATGCCACTTCTTTGCTCTGTATGTTATAGTCAGGTCAAAATACTACAGTATCAGTGCTACCATAAATAAGCACATTTATTTTTCTTACACAGAAGGCTGCATGCTAGTTAAGTAGCAGGCAAGCCCTACTCCGTTCAAATGGCGTCTAGATGAAGCAGTGGGACACAGCCAGCTTTTCACTTGCCGTTACACAGATTTCTTCAGGCTACCCAGAATACCTCACCTTCACTTACGCAGCCTCAAATCCTCAATGCTTGTTCAATGGGACATTGCTACCACATGAACCACCTCCTGTAGAAGGAATAACTAAAGTTAAATAGCTCCAAGACTGATAAAATTGTCTGGAGCAAAGAGGAGTACAGACATCAGAGTTGATATTTCGCTCAGACTAAATGCTACCAGTTAATCAGTGCTATTATAAACTCACTCAGAACATTAAGTTACTGCGGGTAAAAAATAAATCCTTCCCTTTGAAAAATATACTTGTCACCACTGAGGCAAAAGCTGGCAGCAGCAGTGTACGCAAATATTTGGTTTTCTCCCAAAGAATGTATTTTCTGTTTAAACACCTTATGACCTAAAAATACTGCCACCAAAGCATCATTACTTTTTTCCTCCCAAACACATGGTTCATATCTTTTCTCCATGGATTTCTTTCAGTCCTTAACACAGGGAAATGATGCACACAAAGCAAAGATGAAAACCCACCCACCTCCCATGTCCTCCTTCACCTGCAAGCTCTGTCAGAACTTCTGATACCATTTAATACACACACATACATATGGAGTGGGGTATATCGAGTGAGTGGATTCACTTTAATGGCAGTGTGGTAAAGTGGAGGCACTGGTTAGTGTCACCAGCCAGGCTCCCTGCTGGTGCAGCAGTTCTGACAAGCCCCATCGCTCACGACCTCCTAACAGATCCAGCTTTTTTCAGAAAAGCTCGGGGTCAATAACAGCACTGAGTCTCTCCCTGTTCCTCTCGTTCCTCCTTCAGGTGAAGCAGATGGTATCGCAAATAACTCACCAAGCGGGTGCAGGGGGAGAAATGGTAGTGAAAGAAAATATTATGCGTACTGACAAGGATTCTGAACAAGGATCTGCATGACGTTAGAAAAGTGTAACACTTTTCTAACACAGAGATGTGGGTCTGAAAGTATCCTTCAAAACACAAGAATGATTTCACTAGCGAGCCAAGAGTCTGTGAGCTGGGGATGTTCCCACAGGGTTTGGGGCAGGTGCTCACTCCAGCATTTATTGTACATTTGTATTGACCGTCTAATTTAAGACAAATGTTTTCTCTAGACACATTTTAAAGTGAAAAATTATCTCAGTTAGCATGTAGCTGTGGTCCCTGAGATAGCTCCTTGCCCAGGGGCAAACAGAAGAGAGATGTTAATGAGCTTAAAAGTAGCTACAAAAACCACTGTGTCCATGGTCCATTGAAAGCCAGCAGGATCAGGGTCACCTGCTCCTGTGCCTGTTTATTTAGTAGTCTCATTAATGGAAAACATGGAAAAGCATGTGCTAAATGTGAATATTCACAGAGCAGGGAGATAATATCTACCCCAGGCAAATGAGGTTATCATGCTGCCCCAATCACCACCACACCTTCCTGAAAAAAGATACCTACCCTTGGCAAATTACTTTATGCAGACGGAGATAGATTTACTTTGCCTGAGCTGTTTCCAAGTGAGCCAGCTGACTCAATAGTTCAGCCCTCTGGCTCGAAGAAGCATTAAGATTTCTGTCAGATTGCTCTGTATTCTGAAGAAAACTGCCACCTTCTTCTCTCTTTTACTTAGATATCCCCTTACTTAGACATCTAGGAAGAGGCAATAAGCAAAATACCTCTGGTAAACCTCAGCTGCCTCTTTTAATCTACCATCAAATTGAAATGGAGGACGTTTACCCCGAATGCTTTGAAGCCCAGGAGCTCATTTTTGCTCTCATGTTAGGTCCGACTCAAACTCAAGCCTTAGCTTCGTGATTGAATGCACTTCTCACAGACTGTCTCATGCTCTGGCTATTTTTTTTTTTTGGCCATACATCAGTTGTAAACCTGATCCCAAGACCAGGCCTTACTCAAATATGAGCTCTCTTTCACCTCCACAGTGGGTACGAACTCAACAGAGCAAGGTCTGGCTTCAGCTGACCAGCCTCCATCCTCCAGCAAGCCTGCAAATTTACCCTCTCCCCCACGTGCTACTGCCAGGACCCAAGCACTGATTGTGTTTCTATGGCCTGGCAGTGGGAAAATGGAAAGTATGAAGCTTTCCCATGCATGGGGTATGCCTTTTCCTCATCCCTTACCAAACATTGAATTCAGAAAAGCACATGCTGTTCTGTCCCTCTCCCCTCATCATCTTTAGAAAACGTTCACCTAGAGCTTTGGCCACACTCTGGCAATTTTCCCAGTCCAAGGACAGAGGCCGGGCATTAGAGTAAGGCAACATTTATTTGGAAGGACAGCTCAAAGTGGCTCACAGTGAAAATTTTGGCTTCCTCTGGCCCTCATAAACAGGTTTGCCTGAGACGGGGGAAAACTGTGATTATATTTGGTTCTCTTTTCATGCCATTCCCCTGTATTTATGCTGTTGTGTTGTTTGGTTTTATGACAAGACCATTTGTCCTTTGTTGTGCCCTTTAGATGCATGTACATAAAGCTCCTGTGGAGCTGTGGCTTGTTCCCCTGGCAAAAGAGCAGCTGGGCATCTCTGCTCCAGCCCCTCTGTCGGTCAGGAGTCAGTACTCCAGACTTGCCGTGCTACCAGGCTTTCTCGTGCTGACAAAGAGTGAGCCTGCAGGATCTTGTGCTCTTGATGGTCACATCCTTATCCTAGGTCAAGGATGGCCAGGTGTTTTCGTGCTACCTGAAGGAATCGTGCATTTTTTTCTCATGAACTGATCTGTGTCTCTTGTGTGAATCAACTTCCATAGGCCCCCATCCTCTTGCCTTTGCCAGCTAACAGCTTTGTTGTTGGAGCATACCCTCTGCAGAGGACAGTGTCTCAGTGGCACAGATGGCACAAGGGGTAGTCCGTGACGTTATGAAGGAAAAGGACAGGGAAAAGGGGATATCACTAATGCCACTTTTCCCATATATTTTTGTCTTCTGAACCATTAGAGGAGGTCTGTGTCTCAGTTAGATTGTTCCTTGTGGCACCTCAGGGGATGCATGCAGAGAGAGGAAGAGAGATGCTGAGAGAGGGTAATGAGAATAGTGGGAGGGAGCAGTAACTGGCAAAGCCATGAATTGTCAATTATAACTGCAAATTATGTTATTCTATTCCTTTCTTCCATGGACATATATATTATCAAGAGGGGCCTTTACCTACCCAATGCTGGTGGCTCTGTTGGGCTCAGCAAAGGCAGATTTGACTCCAGCAAACCAAGTGTTAATGGAACTTATTGGTCTCGCTGCATTGTGTTATCCAGAACGGGCTACAGAAATGTCAGCAAACCTTGCGATGCTGTTACAGGTAACTGGCTGAACATGCACATTATGGCAACTCAGCAGGAGCTGAAGGCCTAGTGCAATGTCCAGGGATGTTTGGAAAAGAGATGTAAGAATTCAGGTAAACTGCATCATTTGGAATACAGGTTGGTGGTAGTGTGCTACAAAAGTTCCTGTCCACAGGCAGAAAAAAGCCTGACCTGGCCAGCCATGATGACAAAGACAATGTCTGAAGATGTGGGCATCCAACATACGTCCAACATTGCCTGCACTAATGTCCGTAGAGTGGGTCAAACATCCTACTCAACCATCCATCAGTCCCTATGTTATAATGGCATAGGACCCCTTTTTATTCATTTGGTGACCCATCACCTCAGGTTGACAGTTTGTAGGGCCACAGGTCCTGCAGCTGGAGAACCCATTTTGAGTAAAACTGTTAGTGCTCCCTCTGGGACACTACAAGGGGCACACCATGAAGGGTAAAAAGTGTCCACCATGACAGTGCCTACCACTCCTATGACAACCTCAGTGATGAACTTTGCCTCAAACTTGTCTGCTACCCATTTGACAGAAGCTGATAGCTGTCCCTCTGCACCCTTGGCCTTAAAGGGTGACAGTCCGAAATGTGTGCAAGCTCACAGCACAGAATGTCAGAAGATCTTCACATGTATACAAGCCCATTGTACCTGCTGCTGACCTTCCCAGAGATGGAGAACAGCATGGTCCCATGAAGTGTTGGTCCCTGTCTCCCAGAAATGATGCTTTACAGCAGAGAGGCAGGGATCAGCCAGTCAGTTGCAGTGAAGCAAAAATATAAATAGTTCCCCAAAAATGATGGGACCAGAACTGCTTTTTCTTTTGTTTCCAGATATACTGGGTCCCAGAGTTGAGGATATATAAGACTCTGGAAAAGGCCTTGCTCCTGATCCAGAAGACAAGACAATAGTCCACACACATAGGATGCCTGACAAAAAAATGCAATAGGAGAAGAAGATGGGTGTCATACAAGGCCTGGGTGCAGGCATCCAGGCAACACAAACTTAGTGGATGAGTTCAAGCTCTTCTCTGTTCCTCAGGTGATTCCCACTGTCTCCCTCAACCTTTATCACCCCAAAATGCAAACTGAGTATTTTTCCTTTCTGAGCATACTAAAGAAAGACGAAGGGACCGTAACTGCCACAGAGAAAGTTTGGCTTCAGCTACCACTGTTCCAAACATGTAAATCTTCAAAGAAAGAGTGAGGAGGACTGTGCAAGTGGCTGCAGGAATCCCCATCTGAAATGGCCATATTTGGTACAGGGCACTAGACTCGAGTGGACCATTCTGGTCATCATGAGCTGGAGGCAGGCTGGCGTTGAGTAGGTCTCTGCTACACATGATACCACCCCTTTGCAACCCAGTGCTCTGAAAGGACAGCTTTTCTGAGAGGCACTGGTGCACTTGAACAGGACACGGACACAGAGCAGAGTTAGGTATCTCCTGGCTTCAGGGCTGACTGGTAAGGCAGCCATGGAAATTGTGAGCAAGGAGATTGGCTACTATCATCTGCTTCTACAGTACTCCAGGAAACAAGTCCTTAGGTACACCATCTGTAAAAAAATGAGCTCACACAAAAGATACACTGAGTTGTACAGACAGCTTCTTTGCTTAGTAGAAACAGCATGACAAGACCTCTGATACTGGCTATCTTCCTGGGCCACAGAACACCACACAAGGCTGGTGACAGTCCCATCCCCCCTGAACTGTCACCAGGATCTGCACTCTTCTGTGCAGCTACCAGCAGCCATAGCTCAGCTGAATAGAATTGAAATAACTAATCACACAATCTCAGGTAATAATGATAGGCCTCAAGCTCTATGATTGCAAGCATCTAGCATATGTGCAGATGATAAATGTCCCCTGGAGTCACTGCTCAAAAGACCAATTTCAGAGTTTTCATCGGAAAGGACTGGTTTCTTAAAAATCTGTCCTTTCTTTTGAAGGCTGACAGAGGTCGGAACTGCTTGGTGTCTCGGTGTGCTGCAATGAAAGGAGTGTAATCTCCTTCAGGGGGGTGAATAGGAACAATTGGCTTCACTATTAACTTCATATCTGACTGTCACTGCACTTGTGATGTTTTTGTTTTCAAACTTCTCCTGATGGCCACGAGGGTTGGAAACTACAGAGGTGCTGTATTGACCTCAAGTGCTTGGCTCTGTGGGCATCTTAGAATGCAGTGACAGAGGAACAGCAGCCACTCTTCACCATCAGGAAGTCACGGGATCATAGGATAATTAAGGCTGGGAGGGACCTCAGGAGGCTCTAGTCCAACCTCCTGCTCAAAACAGGGTCAGCTGTGAGATTAGATCAGGTTGGTCAGGGCTTTAACCTGTTGGGTCTTGAAAATATCCAAGGACGGAGACTGCACAGCCTCTCTGGGCAACCTGTTCCATTGCTTTCCTGTCCTCAGTCAATTTCTGCAGAAGTATAGACTTACGCTTTCCAGGGTCTTTGAGACAGCCCATGTTGGCTGGACAGACTACAGCCCCCATGTTAACCAGAATGCTTTCACAAGCTTATGGGGAGGCATGCTTCACGGTCCCCACACCCCATATAACTCTTCAAAATCATGGCCGGTGTCAATACAGGGTGCCCAGCCTCCTCATCAACTGCTTTGCCCACATCCCTGTACAGCATCAAGATGATCACCAGCTCCCTATCCCCACCAAACCTATGAGGGACTACAAACACAGCCATAACCAGACCCAGTACTTACACCACCACACAGCCCTGAGCAAAGCACAACCAGTGTGGACCACCGTGGTTATTGTACTAACCATCCTTCCCTAGCTCCCCCTTCCCCTTCCAGTAGCATTGTCCTCAACAATGCCCCCTCCTCAGATATCACCAGCTGAACCATGACAACAAGGTTGCCAAGCAACACGAATCCTCCAAGCAACCAGCCACAGCAGATTGAAGCAACCCATCACAGATCAACTCGAAAGCCTGCCACCATTTTGTCTCTCAGCAGCTCTTCCATCCAGTCATAGCTAGGATCTACTCAGGTCCATCCTCTTCACTTCCCTCATCAACTAAGAGCACCGGCCCATGCAGTCATGCCATTGCCAAGCAGCCAAAATGCCCACAACTAATTAACACATACTCACAGTGCACACAAGCAGAGAGGCCAAGGAAGTCTAAACAGAAATGGCCTTCACACAGGCACCAAGCACTTCCTTGTCTTGCATGGATCACCAGTCTTCTATCTTACCCCTTGCCTCTCTCCCTCGCCTTGGTGGTCACACAATGCAGGTGGTCAGGACATAGTTCCACATCATCCACACAGAGCTGTCTCATCTCCAGATGGCGTGTTGACCAGTCTGGTCTGTATAAGCACACATCCAGAATACCAATGAGGGCAACTTGGGATAGCAGTCATATCTGCAACACAGGCTTTACACTTACATACCCACCCCTACCTCCGCCTATCCCCCATTCACTCCTCAGCCTCTCCACATCTTGACAGCTGTCACAGGCTGTCCTCCTGTATCTCCAGAGACAGGGCTGAGACCTGAGGAAACGACTTAGCACTGCTCTCAGCCTAGCCCTGTCTCTCTGCCCTTCCCATAATCCTGCTACATACCAAGGTCAGCTTCCCCACATCAGAGCCAGACAAACGATCCAAACACCCACCACCTGCCTCATGTTTTCCTTCCCCTCAACAGGGCAATACACAGAGCGTTTCCTCCAGCCTCACGCCAGTCTTTCAAAAAGAAGCAAAAGGTTTTTATCTGCCTTTGGAAACACACCTGGTCCTTGCAGACCCTCAACAGATACAATGGCATGATCATCCTGTAGAGAAGGGTGGTTCAACCGGAAACCTCAGCCACAGGGTAGGCAGACCCCAGTTTCTCTTGAGCACTTTTGGAACGAGCTCCCCAGGGGATGAAAACCACGATGGCAGGAGACAAGCACACAGCAGCAAGATCCACAAATGGCTATTTGCTGCAGCCTCTCCCCGCTCTTTCTTCCATCTGTCTCTTCTGCTTTTCTTAAGGAGGCTGTCACAGCATCTCTTGGGACCAGTACTAATGACTCGCAAACACCAAATCCCTTGTCTCACCATCACTTAGCTTCCTATAGAAGAGAGCTAGAGACAGAAGATCCTGTCTGTGCTTCACTGTCCTGGAGTTTTTAAGCAAACATCATGAGCAAGTGGGAGGCAGTAAACTCTTGGAAGGCATTCATGGCACTCAGAAGAAATTGAAGGCTTGGTCCTGCTGCCTGCAATCAGCTGAGTTCAGAGGCAGAGATCTCAGGGTGAGCTGAGTGCTGCCTGTACTCAGCACAGCCTAAGAAAGAGGCTCCCCAGGCTGCCTTGAGCAATCTCAGAAATCACCCCAGGAGAAGACTGAGCTCAGGAGCTCACATGCTTGCACCATCTGTCTGGTATGGGTGGCCCAGATAGCTAAAGGACTCTTTAGACACACTGTTTTTACCAGGCATTATCACCATTAGGGGCTGGGATCACCCCCACGGTTTGCTCCAAGTTGACTGTCTAAGGACAGAATGCTTAGAGGAAGGTTCTGTCTTGTTCAAGGCCACAAGGTGTGAGCACCAGGCACAGTTTTAAAAGGAGCTTTCCAGGAGGGCCACATTTACTTTCAGAACCATCTTCTCTTGGAGTTATTTGTGTTTTACTTCATGTCACATCATACATAGCCCAAGTCCCAGGCCCCACTAGGAAGACAAAGATCTTCCTGTCACGAGCATTGAGCAACATCTGCACAACCAGGGAGGGCAATGAGGAAATGAAGTTACAAAGAGACCCATTCCTTACCCACAGACATGACTAATGAATCCTAGAATGGCTAGAGCTGGAAGGAACCTTGAAGATCATCTAATTCCAGCAAGTTTGCTAATGAAAGAAAAGGTGTTTCAAACTAATCAAGGGGTTGCTTCTTTCCAATGCCTGTTGCCTTGTGCCCTGACTGAGGGACTTGGGGAAGGGCCTTGGTCCCCAGATTGAGTGTTAGGCTTGACAGGGCATGTCTACACTGCTCCATGATATAGTACACCAAATTAAAAAATCCTAATTGTGACATATAATGATGCTAATGTGGCATTGCCCTGCCATTAATCAGCCCAGGTGCAGCAGCCTGCTCATATGAATTCTGGATTTGGTCTGTCCAGACCTAGTTTACATATATCACCTCCATTGGCTGTACAGACATCCCCTTGTACAGAATCATTTTAACCAAAGGAGACTGAAAGAGTTCAGACTAATAAATCAATTCTTCCACATAAAGAGGCTGTATAGACTTAAATTGATAACTGGGCCAACCTGGATTAAACTAGTGGAAATTTGGGTATAGACAAGGCTTTCTTTTTTATATTAAAATAATTAACTAAACCAAATTTTGATTGGCATTAACTGCATAGTAACAAATGTGAATCCTCCATCCAGTATTCCAGTATCTGTGTCTCCATGTGGCTTCAAATATAACACATGGAAGAGCTGGCCACACTTCTGGTCCTGCCTTCAGAATTCATATCTAGTGGGTTCTTACCTGAACCCCAAAGGACCCAGTAAGATTTCTGCTTTTTCCGTAAAAATAACTTTATGGAAGCACCTATACAACCAAGGCTCACTCTTACAGAGACACTATAATTTCTGAAGAAGCAGCAGTTAACCAGATCATTCTGTTCTAGTACCTCATCTATGGGCCCTGTATAGGGATGATGGTATTATCCTATTTTTCCTTCCCAGCTAGTTAATAGGAAATCCCCTTTCAAAGGCAATTTCCATTTTAAATCACCCACATTAAGAGAGACATGTTTAATACCAATAAATCCGCTTTCTTAAAAGAGACAGAGAAGCCAGGCTCATCAGCTGACTAAATCCTCTCCCCCCCCACCCCCATTCCTGCCTGGCAATCTGTAGATCTTGCAGAAGGGTGATCTAAGACAGCCGTAGTTAGCTAGCTACACTTCTGAGCACTAAGCTCCTCGCTTTGTATTCACTCCGTGCCAAACCAAGGTCACAGGGACACGAGGAGCTAAAAGACTTTTCTCACTGTAAAGGAGCGGGAGTCTCAGCCAGAGATGCTCAGGGGCTGGGTTTCCACACACCTTCCATGGGAGCCTCTCCCCACACCAGTGTCCCACTACAAGTCAGTGTGAGGTGAGTTCTAGCTAAAGGCTCTGCAGGTGGAATTACTTTCTCTCCTCAAAGCTTTTTGTAGCATACCTGGGAGAACCAGCCACTGACTCCCAGAGGGATCCCTGTCCCTAAACACATGCCCTGAGGGCTGCTTCTCTGCTGTGGGGATGCCACTCCATCCTCACCACCACTGCTTCCCCTCTCCAGAGGTATTTCTAGCCGCGTGGCTCTTGCAGACAGTTTTACTGCACCTTGGCAGGGAAGCGGGTGGCAGCCTTTAAAAAGTCTCTTGTGTGCCTAAAACAAGCAGCCAGCAGTGTGGGCAATGCTAAGGCAATGCACTAGCAGAAGCCAGAGGAGGGTGACCTCAAAGGAACCCCCCCAAGGTCAGGACTGCACCAGCACCAAGGCAGTGGCACAGGTATCTCGCTTATCTGACAGGAAGAGACACAGCTGACTAAGGTGGGAGGATGGGGAGCTCTGAAACCTGAATAAACTCCCTCTTGCTTCCCACTGCTGTGACAAGGATCAGGAGCAAAAACTACAAAATAAGATAAGGCCTAGGGAAAAGAAAAAAAAAACCCACACCACTAACCAAAAAAACAAGGTACAGCAGAAAACCTTGGCCTGACTGCCTCAGTGCTGCCAAGAACAGACCCAAAGTCACCCATGTGATATTCCCCTGCCTCATCATGCAGGCCAGACCTTCTGCTGGCGAGTACAATGCTGTGTCGCTGCAATGGTCTCTCGTGGGAGAGAATGGCCAGCTCCCTTCATTGAGCTGAGATCACGACACAGTGGTAGGAATCCTGAGAATTACTTTGAAATCTTCTGTCTGAAGCATATGTTGGAGATACAGTATAATTCATCATATGTTTTTCCAGTTGAAAGTCTGAACATCCTATTTGGCAAAACATTTTTTTTTTGTTTGACAGCAAATGAGTCCATTTGCTCTGGGCACATTCCTGTTTCCCCACCAAGTATGCAGGCTCCAGCTCTGCAAGCACCCCTATAGGTAAGCATAGTTACACATATGCATGCCAGAAACAGCATGGCCGTCAGCAAGTACACCTACCTGTGTACCTCTATAAGGTACGGCCCATCAGAGTGGGGGTCCGAGCCCAGTGACCTAGGAGGACCCTTCAGTGGTGTCCCAACCCTGCAGCAGGACCAAATCCTTCTCTTCCGGGAGCACTGCTCGGACAAAGCCTGTTGACAGAGGGACATTTCAGAAAAAAAGCCTCTGTCTTTAAGGAGCATAAAGGTAAGAACACAAGAGTCTTATTTTGTGCTTTACCATTTGAAGAACCTTGGCCTCATTTTGCTCCATGAGTCTATAGCTGACTGGGCACTGCTCAGGAGCAAGGACAGCTCTTCCACTGTGGGAAACCGCCCTGCCTTTACTGGAGCAGGAAGCCATCCTCCTCCTCCCTCGCAGCACTCTTTCCAGTCTAGATAGCATGGATAATTATATCTGTTTCCATGCTCTGCTTAACCAAAGTGGTATTTCTTAAACAATTCCACAAACACAGACAAGAGCACTTTGCTTTCAATCTTGTACTTATTTTCTACTTGGTACTAAGATCCATTTCTCGTTCTGACAGTGAATAAACCTTAAAAAAATAATTTAATCCTGTAGTCAGTGGGGAGAAAGAGGAAGGGCAAAAGCATGAGTTTGGGGAGCTTCATGGCTTATTGCTCTGCAACTTGTCATAATAGATCGTAGCAGTTAGGTTACATTACAGCACAAGACCTATGATATGTAGACTAGCGTAAAGCATACAAAGTTTAGTATAAAATTTATACAACTTGTGCTAAATGCCACCGCTAGGAAATAACAATTTAAGGGAAATAACAGGGGAGGCAGAGCACAATCCTCATTTTCTGTTATTCCGAGATCATTTTAACCTCTGGTGGACAAAACATCTTGCTTGACCAAAATCTTTTTGCTTTAAAAAAGATGAATTAATACCCTAAGTAACTTCTGCCGTGCCCCAGGGTGGAGTTAGGTGTGTGCTAGAATGTTCCTATCTGTCTGTATCTGCACTGAACTGTTAAGCAGATGCTCACTGAGGAGAAAATAGACTGCAATAAACTGGCACTGACACAGATCTGAATTGCTGGAACTGCCATAGAGATAAAATTCATTTAAGAAATGTGGTTTCCATTTCCATTTTCTTTTAATAAAAAAGCTATTGAAACATTAAAAATATCTACTATTTCAAACAGCACACTATACACATAAGTAAGAGAGGGAACAGAGACTTCATTTTATTGATGTAAAATTCAAATACATCACAATTCTGGACCTCATGGAAGAGCCAAATTAAAATCCCTTTTCATAGCAAGGAACAAATCCTGTCGTCATCTACACAGCTGACCAACACTCAAGGTCTGGGCCATTTTAGAAGCTCTAGTCAACATATGGGACCCCCATGGTCCCCAATAGGAGAACTACACATGGGAAAGAAGACAGCACACAGTGCAACACACCTAAGTTAAGATCTCTACGCTATGCTGAGAGTGAACTGCCCTTTCCTCCCTAAATGAATCCGCTTTTTGGACTTACTCTCAGCGCTCTACCCCAGCCACTACACAATGTGAGCCAATATACCCTGGCCACTTTAGCACTGCTCTTCCCAGAGTGGGGCAAGACCCTAAAGCAGTCTATTCTTTGATCCTGGTGCAAATCCCTCTGAGTTCTGCCCAGGCTGCTTCAACAGCATGTAATAAGCTCCCATCCGATGCAATGAGTAGTCATGACAAATCCCCCAAATTACATATATAAATTGATTTCTCTTCTCATGATCCTAAGAGGAGCAATTATTCCACCAAATTAACCTGCCTCCAAATCAAGCCTTTGGTCCTGCACTCTAGGAAGATCTAAAAGTATGAATTTGAAGTACCCTTAGTAGTTGGATGAGATCAGAAGCAGGAGTGGAAAGCTATAATGGAGAGCTATATGCCCGTGCATCCTCTCCAATAACTCCTGTAAGCCAGGCTGACAGCTCCAGAGCTGGTGGTTAGTTGTCACACCAGCCTTCTACAGATATGTAAAACCTGGATAGGTTCAGCACCCTAAATGCCTGCCATTATGCACCAAAGAGAAAATTTGCTGTGCTAGCCTAATTGGTGATCAGGTCTTTAACAACATGAACAAAAATCACCATGGATACTATAAGTCACTGCATACTTAACCGTAAAGTAAACCAAGAAAAATTTGAAGAGAGTTTTAAATTCCTTTTTTTTTCCTGGATGTGATCCCCTCACACTCTGCCTCGCATATTTCTTCTGGAAACATTCAGCATCACAGTGTCCCTAGTTCCATCTCTTCATGCTCCCTTATACTCACTGTCACAGGGTGAGTGGGATGCATTGCACCACCCTATTGTGGGAGAAACATGGCGCAAGGTGTAATCTTATCCATGTTGCTGCAGAAAGTTTTCAGGTCATTAGCATTAAAGGACAGCAACCCAGAATTAGCATGAACATCAAGATTACCAGAAAAATAGTAGGAGGATCATAGCTAGAGTTTTTGGTCTCCAGGAAGAAGCTAAGCAGCCTTTTCCATGTAGCTACATTTTGGTACACAAACCTACTTGCACCGGCCTATGGAAAGCCAAAGAAGTACCAGTGCTGCTTCCAATAATGCCTAGGAAAGTACTTGTGATGAAGAAAAGGAAACTGCAGCATTTTAGGGAGATTCCTGAGACAAGAACACAAGCATCTCCCAGGACCTCTCTTCTCTTCAGGCTTTCAGGGAGCAGAAGGTGCAGGCTGCTCCCCAAAGAAAATCAAGAGAGGATGGGGACTGCAGGACCATGCTGTCACCAACACAGGCACGGCCCCGCAGTATCTGAGCAAGGCAAGTACAGCAGTCATCCAACAATTACAAATCAAGTCCAAAGTCAGTTCAGGAAGCCCAACCAGATGCACTAAAGCTGAGAGCAGACCTGCTCACTACACAGCTCAGGCACAGAGCAAGGCTGAGGCTATATAGTGCTCCCAGGCCAAGGAACAGAGGGGGTGGGGGTGGGGTCCCAGGTGAGGCTCTTCAGGGCAATTACAGCCCGTCAGTGCTCAAAAACCGCTCACTTTAGGCACTAGGCAATGCTTAGTGTCTCCATTTCCCATGTACAGGCCGTGCGTCAGCTTTCATGGCTGCTGCTCTGAGTTTTTCACCTAGCAACAGGAGAGACGGATGGATGGGGGGGTGTTAGGAGAGACGTGGAAGCAAAACGAGATGAGAAAGACAGAAACTAAATTGTCAGGGAGAATAAGGGGTGGGTGTGGTGCCTGAAGCTACTTGAGTTTCCAAAGGACAAAGACCAGCTTGCAGATAGCAAAGTCCCTTCTGCACTTTTGCCTTCCTGGGAAACCATGACTGACTCTTGTGGGGTGAGGGACGCATCCAGGTCTCCCTTGAGCCACGCTGTAGATCAGTGGGCTTTTACCTGCGTGTCAGAAGCTCTACACCAGCTTGGCTGTGACCAAAAGGTTTTGCCGTTTGCTGTGCATAAGCTCACGCCAAGCCTGCCTCTTACCAGGTGGCACAAAGTGCTCATCAAAGGGTAGCCACAAGGCAGCCCTCACCATGCCCACTGAGGTACAGCAAGTGACACCACCAGAGCTGATGCTCAGCTGGTTGAACTGAAGGCACTGGGATGACTGGAAGGCGCGACAGCAAATGCTCCCCAGGGGACAACCCCCGTCGCGGGCCAGAGCCCTGCACCCTCTCCCAGAACACACCATGCTACAGCCATCGCTGCTGGTGGCAAGATCAGGATCAGGAGAAACAGCCAGGCTGCCCCACCACCTCTTCCCAGAGGAGAGGGTGCTCTCAGAGACGCGGGGGTCAGCACTAGGGAAGGCTGTGCCTCCTCAAGCTCTAAAAAAAGGACTTTGTTCCCGCTCAGCATTTTTTTTTCCCATCTGGGCTAAATCCACTCTTAGAAAGAGATAACTCTATCTCCAGGGAAACGGGCTCTCTGCGCTCGCAAGGACTCAGCCAGCTCCCCCTCTCCTTTTGCAGTGGGGTCACTCAGCAGTGAGGCTGAGGCAAGCAGGCACCGTGGGGCATTGGGCTTATGGAGCCACCCCAGGCCAGGAGCACTGCAAGGGCAGGGTGCTCTGAGGCAACACGTCTTAGTCTCCCTGCTGAAGCCAGGGCCACCACAGGACCTTTGTGAGCCTGCCCAGCCCTGGAGAGCTCACGCAGGAGTGATTACAGAGATCGACCATGCTCAAAAGTCTCTCATTACTGAGACTGAGTCGTGCAGTCTGCTTTGAATCTTCTTCTTTTCTGCCCAAAATAGTTCCATGTTCTCAGCACCAGTTTTCTTTGCAAACTCATTCCCTGCCCTCCCTCCCACCACAGAGAGCCAGACATGTCCTGTTCACAGAAGTCCTCCCCAACTGTGCTACAGCACCCCCATCCCCCCACACAATCCCCCTCCATCCTCTCCCCAGCTGGTCACTGCAAGTCCATGGGATGCTTTGGACAAGCTGGGAGGCCAAAACTGCTCAGGAGGAGAGATGGTGACATGACAACAGGCTGAACTCATTGCAGAGCTCCACAGGCCCCTTTTCCAGCTTGCTCAGGCAAGTTATAACCTCCTCTCCAACCTGCCTGACCTCTGGAGAAGCAATTTATCTCATGGTGGAGGAAGGTTTCACCCAGCAGTTTCTGTATTTCCCATCTCTAGGCTTAATCCTCAAATCTGAGCCCCAAGGAAATTCCCACAGCAGCTACGTTTTGAGGTGGTTCTTTATTCCCTTAAGCCAAACTCCATTTGGGAGAGCTGCTCTGCATTAGCATCTGAGCTGAAAAGGAAACAAGCCTGCAAGGGTCTTCTGGGCTACAGTCCCTCACCCATGGATAGCCATGAGACCTCTCTTATGGACACCATCCCAGGTAACTTAGCCCTTCCCTGCTCTGAGGACCAGCTCCCAAATCTGTGACCAGCATTCCCAGGTATCTCTTCCTTGCTCAGAGGCAGAGACATCCAACACACCCCACACTACGTTGCAGGAGAGTTATATCCAGGTTTCCATGCTGCCCTGCCAGCAGGTCCGCCCTGCTGGGACCCCAGTCAGAGGAGCATGCATCAGCAGCTCTCGCTGCCTTCCTGCACCCCAGACTTTCAGGCACAGCACAGTGCAGAAGCCCAGCCCTGACACGATGCCCGCACAGAGTTCGTTGCAGGATCCGTGCCTTATCTCGCCTCAGCATCTGAAAGCAGACTTTGGCTAAGTCCTACACGCTGCTATTTAAAGTAAGCCAATTTGTATTCATTCTGCTTGCTACATTCACCAGTTGTTCTGAATTGTGTTTGAAGCTGAAGGGAAGAGGAAATGTACAACAAGAAAAAATTATACACTGGTAAATTTTGTTCTAATCCCTTCTCCTCCCATTATTGCTTCCCTTTTTTTGGGTTTCTTTTTTGTTTTCTGTGTTTTATGTATTATTAGCTTTAGCATAATTTTGACTGAGAAAATATGTAGCTGATAGGACGGACTAATTACACTACCTAGAAGAATTAATCACACCATCTGTGACTGACAGCAGAGCCTGACTCCTTGCTTCCTGGTAGATGGAGCTACAACACCAGCTGCCCCAAATCTTTCCCTGTAGAAGGCAAAAGAGGAATTACTGTAGGAAACATTGTTTAAAAGCCATTACTTCTCTTTTTAAGCAATTTAACATCACTGGGTGACCTAGCCTGACTGGCCAAGACAGGGACGAGGCTCATCCGCCTTCCCTCGTGGTCTAGAAAGGAAATATTTCTACACATATCCTGGCACTCTGCTACTTGCGATCAGCTGGCTCAGTCAATCCTAGGAGCTAAAATGGGCCAGGGCCATTTGCGAGGCAAGTGGCATAGCGTGGCTCATGTCCCCGTAGCTACCCTCCTCTTCTAACCCTTGACTCCTCCTGGGACCAGTCCCTGGACAAAGCCATCCCTGAGCTGGAGCCAGGCTTTGTCTGTGAGTTGGCACAGGCTAAATCTGTGCCGGGGTTTGCGCTAACAACGTGGTTGTCAGGATGATCTCAGGACAACCATTGCCTTGGCCCTCCCCAGTCTGCTCACAGAGACTCTCAAGATCAGCATTTGTGCTTGTTCCCCTACTCCAGCAGAGGTGGGAGGGCAGGGTGCTCTCTCAGCACTCACTGTGGATGGACAAGAAACCACAACGCCTTGGGGAAACAGGAGGTTGGAGGCAGTGAGGTTTTGCCTCACTGGAAGGAACTCTTATAGGTTCACCCACCGAGTCCCACCAGCCTGCTGCTGGCACGTCATCAGCAATGGGCTCTCAGCTGCAGCCCTGAAAAGGATGGTGGCAGCTTTGGTCCCTGCAGCCAGCTGAAAATCTGTCCTGGCTTACAATGGATCTGTTGAAGATTGTCATGGCTGAACGTGGGTGATGGAAGATCTGTTCAGATGCAGAGCCTTGAATGTGTGTTTTCAGCTAAGGGAGGGGAATGGTGCCCACATGGGTCAGGAAACTTTAAATAGTCATGATTTAAGGTAGCTGTTCCTGCCCTTTTTGCCTCCAGCTCTGCTGCAGTTCTTTTCCTCCCACTCCTCTTTTAAGCCCACTCAGCTTACACAGGATAAGCTGTTGTAGTTATGATGTTAGAGCAAACCTCTTGACTGCATAAACACATCCCTAACTAAAATTCAGGACCCCAAGCATACAGTTGTATGTAAACCCTCTTGCTATTGTTCGGGTGCACATTACATGGACAAAAAAAATTGGACTCCCCAGCCCTCAATCCCTAGTTTAGGCCAGGGATCTGGTTTCTCTTGGTGCTGAACAACCCAACACAGCGATACTTAACCTGAGAAACCTGAATGCTTCTCTAGGTAACCAGGGAAGTGCTCAAGACATCCACTGAGATCTGATGTTTGCCTGACTCAGTTTTGCCCCAGGTCTTGAACAACACCCAAACTATATTTTGATTAAACCTCTAGGAAACACACACTAGCAAGACACAGACAGATCCTGGGGAATTCCCAGGCACTCACAGGGGAGGCAAGCTTTATTTTAGACTGGGTATTGGGAAAGGTCCAGGAAGATGACAAGGGACTGTCAATGCATAAAGATGCTCTGGCCACATCCAGCTGGTAGGCAGAGTGCCAAGAGCAGCCCACGACTCTCTAAAGGGCTTTTTTTACATCACGAAATTCCTTGGTGGGGTCTGAAGTACCAAAGTACTAGTCCTGCACTGCCAGAGCAAGGACTCATGTCTGGCTCATGGCAAATATTTGCATAGATGCATTTCACATGGGAGGAACTTCCTGAAATCCTCCTCTTCTGGAAAGGAAAGGAGCTGTGGAAAGCAACAAGATTTGGTGGGTTTTTTTCCTCTTCCCAAGTAATCCTTTGGCCTCTCATTCTCATAGAAAGGAATATTCCACCTCCACTTTTCCCTGGAACCTATAGCCACTTCCAGCTCCAAGGACGCACCACCAGTTTCTCTTGGAATTACCATTTTTTTCAGCTTGCCAAGTTCTGTATCTGTGGGTGAAGGCTGGAAAAAGATCAGGCTGGTGCAGAGCCGAAGAGCTGAAAGGAGACGTAGCAGTGAAAGAAGACGACCAAGAAGCAAGAGAGTGTCTAAGAAAAGTGTGTCTATATGAAGTAAAAGGACGTCTGATGAAGGGGAACGGAGTCACTGGGGAACAATAGGAAAAATCTGGGGAACAACAACAGACACACAATGAGTGAGCAAAATGAGAGAGGAAAAGAGGAGCAGATGCACAGAGAAAAGACAGGGAGATGCCAGTCTGCTGTTTGCAATACTGGAAATAGTAATGGGGTGAAGGATTTGGATCTGGTACAGGATATTCATGCACACATTTTCCAGAAGCTGTTCCTGTGTTTTCAGCTGGGTATTTCTGTGACCTTGAAATGTCACTTTATTTCTTTATACCATAGCTTGCTTACTTGTCACTTGGAGGTAGTGATAATATTTCCATCACAGGAGCATGGGTATGCTTAAACAAAAAGCTTCAAGATCATGGGTGGAAGTGCAAAGTATTGTCACATTTAGCCACATTTCACAGATACACATGTATAGGTGTGCTCAGATGACCACATATATATCGGTAACTACACGTATGTAGGTATAAATATATTACAAAGATATGTATCCCTTTTTTATTTATATAGGCCAAGCTGACATTTCACAGTTGCTTAGCTACCAGAGAACAATAATGAGAATCTGTTTAGTATATATTGCATGGAGAAGGGAAGGGAGAGGGCAGCTGGCTATCATGTCAGACACAAACACTTGTCGGGCAGATTAGCCCTTTTGGTGGGAAACACGGAGAAAGGCAAAAGAGATCAAAGCTGAAAGGAGTTCAGACAGGGAGGCAATGAGCTGGGGTGAGTGGTGTGTGTAGTTCTTGGTGTTCCTGTGGAACCTCTGTGAGCATGAGTCAAAGCTCAGGTCATCAGGAGTCATGAAGTGTTCATTACTTTCATGATGTATGCCAGCTCACAAGTTAAACAGACGTTAGGAACATCATAAGTGGTTACAAAACCTACCACTCTTTATTCTGGACCTCTGCCTTCCCAATCCCCATCCACACCAACACTGGCACCCTTGCTTCAAAACAAATGTCTTTGCTAACTGCAAGGAAGAAGGAGGTTTTGCCAGTCAGCAAAAAGTACCACAGAAGTAAAAAGCAACAAAAAAGCACATTATGCTCTCCCAACTGCATTCATTCTCTTTAAGATTTGCCTCCACTGCAGCTCCCAACCATTTCAAAATTTGGTTGGTCTGATTTTGTAAACTCATGGAAGAGTCTTAAGGTTCAGGAACTCATCTCACTCTTTCACTTCATGCTGAAGGTACGCTGGGTAAATGTTGTTGATGGAAAACAGCTTTTGTAGATTGATATGTGGTGTTGCCAGCTCTCTCACAAGCCCAGAAAGCTTAATGAGGGAGCTTGAATTTGTCCCAGGACACCATAAGAGTGGTTTATGGTTCACCATTCCCTTGGGAATAGAACTTTTGGAGTTCAACCTTCCCTGAAGGCACGTCTAACAGTAGACAAGGAGGTTAAGAGAAATGTAAAGATATAATGTATTTGCTACAATCCATATATTTAAAATAGAATTGCTGAGCTTATAGATAGACATACAGCAATTAAAGAAAACCAGACTTTTGCTACAGTTAAGCTGCCAGAAGTTCACTTGCTGTTAGGTCCAGTTAAAAAGATGCTAGAACACAGTACTTGGATCAGGGATCCAAATTTCAGGCAAGACCCTTGTCCTGGATATTGCTCAGACACATACTGGATATGTTACTTATTTTAAATCCATAGTTCCCTCACAGGATTCCACTGAGAGTTAAGTCTTCTTCCCATTCTCCCCAATCTCTAAGAACTCCCTATGACTCATAACATTAATATTTAATCAAGGTATGTTAACATTTCTTCCAAATGATTATTGACTGTCCTAACTTTAGAGATGCTGTTGTTGTGCCTTGATCATATCTAGGAACAACTCCTGACAAGATAGTGAAAAAACCTCTCTGCTGATGAAGTTAAACACCAATGTTTAACTTGACTCCAAACAAGCTGTTTGCATGTCCTTAAAGAAATATTGCTAAGACTGTCAGAGTATACGTCTGGTACCAGACCCAAAGGACCACCCAGCCCAGTGCTCTGACTGCTGTGGGAAACAGCAAAGGCTTAGGCAAAGATAGTGCAAATATACAGTGATCCTTCTCCCACTGTAATTTCCCAGCAGCCAGAGATATCTGCGGCTGAGAGATTTCCCGAGCCAAAGATCACATCTGCATCAGTGTCTTTCATAGATCTTAATGACCTTTTTTTTTTTCCAGAAATGTGTCAAGATGCTTTTAGAACTATTTATAATTTTGCCCTCCACACCATCCGGTGAATTCCAGAGTTTAAGCATGTGCCAGATGAAAAAAGTGCCTCTTTTTGGTTTTGACTGAAAAGTTTACTGGGGATTCCTACTTCTCATATTAAGAGAAAAGAGTAATTTCCTACCCATCTCTGTGATCCTCCTAGACCCCTGTCACGTCCTATTCAGACATCTCTTTCCAAAGTTGAAAAGTCCTAACACCCTACCAAGTAAAAGGGTTTGAATCTTGCTGTCTTATGAGCTGAAACATTGAAAAGTGCACAGAAGTGTAGAAAATTATATAGGCGTAGTAAGAAGTAGATATACATTACACAAACATATTCATGAAAATAGCACGTGCAGTCCATTACCGGCTCTTGATGAAGTCTGGACAGGATAGCAAACAACCAGCCTTGGGGAGAACAGTGTGCTTGGGACAAACCACGCCTGCCCCACTATTGAAGGATGTTGTTACATCAGGACAGTAAAAGCAAACATTTGCTCATAATTCAAACTAGTTTCAGCTCAGCTAAATTGATCCCAGAATCAGCTGCGCTGCCACAGAGATCAGATGTCTGCTATATTTCTATCAAGCCCATTACAAAGCCTGTTCCACGTGAGGCTGAAACCCATTCAGCAAAAGTGGCTCTGGCTGCCTGAAAGCTGATCTAAATTACAGCTCTGGCAAGTTTTAGATGAAGCTTTACTGAGCAGGTTTTTAAACTGCTTTGAATTTTGGAGGCATGTTCTCCAAGTCTGGAGCTGCTGGGGTTTTTTTTGCTGTACTCGTGTACCCAGATCAGTACAAAATACTGCTTTTTAATCCCCTCTTGCATGACATAAGTCCTCTTACTGTCTCACCAACCTACCTTCTAGGCTGTGCCATAAATCGTGCTGAAGGCAAAGTGTACGACATATAGGAGCTAAAGAAACAGCAAAAGAAAGACAAAGACCTGAAAATGTCCACTGGCAAATTATAACCCAACTTTATTCTGCAGCCTATACCCTCAAAGACTGTCACACCTAAAGCTGGATGCTTGTGAGAGATATTGAAGTGACCCTTGACTGTTACACTGCCTACCTACTTAGCAAGACTTATTTACTTCATGTTCATCATGCAATCTGAAATCATCCAATAATAACTATTCTAAAAAAGTCAACCACATTTTCATATTTAATGTACATACTGTAGCTAAATAAAACCACTTTCGAGGGGTAAATAATTGCAGAGGAAGAGAAAAATTCAAGAGCGTAGGCTATGAAGATGCACTTTCAGCTGAAATGTTTTAAAAAACGATTAGTTGAGGCAGAAGAGCAGGAAAGCTGTTCTTACATGGCTAAATCAACTCTAGAGAAGGGTTTCGAACTAACTGTGGTAGAAAAGTAGAAGAAAGCAAGGTGATACACATGAAGGAAGGGGTTGGAAGCAGGTTATGGTCTCAGAGATACAATAGACAAGAGCAAGGAACCTGAATCAGAAAGTTGCCTCACCCTGGGTCTAGGGGCAAGTCCCTTAATCTCCTCTGTCTGACAGCTTTTCCATTTGTAGCAGGGGGATGGATCTTACAAATGGGGCATTGTGAGAATTAATAGTGCGAAGGGTTTTAGGAATGTAAGTCCAGTACAGCCAACCACAAGGAATGAAAAAAACAGGAGCTGGACTCCAGAAAAATCATTACAAGGTCTTCATATTTTTTTGTCCTCAGGAAACGGTGCTGCATTTGAACTGGCTGTGGAGCACACTATTCCTAGCTCCCCAGCGTGTAACATTCAGAGTCACCAGTGTTCCCAAAAGCAGATGGTGACTTTGCAGTGATTCTCTCTGGACACTCAGTGATGCACAAAATCCAGCTCCTCCCCACAGGTGTCGGTGATTTCCCCCACACACAACTCCTCATCTGCAAGTAGTGAATTATTCACTTCTCAGCCCAACCTCTCCCACCATTGTCCCATCTCATAGTTGTCCCCATTTCTCCTTCTCACTCCTTGGCACACCTCTGATGAGATTCTTCTTTGCTTTCCTACCCCTACCACAACCTACCACATGGGTTGCAGTGAAACAAGGTGGCATATGATGGGGTACAACCACAGCAGCACTCAAGCCTTCCTGCTTCTTTCTTGCCCAAGGGAGATAAGAGTTTGAAATCTCACTTACTCTCTTTTCCAAGCCTAGTACTACAATGCTAAAAGTGAGTGGAGCAAAACAAAGTCAACCCATTTTCCCCAAAGGTGACAAGGGAGGAGCACTACGCAGAACATCTGCTCCCTCCACTGTCTGCTGACAGGAGGTCATCTCTCTGTTCTCCCAGGTTAAAACCACTTTTTCCAGTCTTTTTCAGAATCAACAAAAAACAGTAGCCATCTGCTCAGTGAAACAAGGGGCATTTTTGGGAGCCATGACCTGGCTACTGATGTAAGGCAGCACAGGCCCAGACCACGGAGAAAGAGCATGAGGTGATGTGGGGACCTTTTCCAAACAGACCTGCCAGGTGGACAGGTTAGGCAAGGCCAGGAAAAGTTGTGAAATAAGGAGAGCATACAAAAATCATCTCCTGAATCACATGGGAATTGCTCTCTTGGGGAGAAGGATAGAGCAAAGCAGGAAAAAGTTGTTGCAACAGACAAAGAGGATCTGAAGTTAAAAGAAGGGCTTTTCCGGAGGTAGAATTGAGTCAACTGGCATGCGCAGGTCACACAAGTTATCCTACCTATAACGACACCACTTCAGGGTTTGTCCCCATAGAAGCAGCCTGGCCTAGATTTGGCCAGCAGTGGGACGAGCAGCAGGAGGAGGCAAAGCAGGAGTTGTGTCAGTGGCTCTGCAGACAGCGCTCTGCTGCCGGAGACAGCTCTGGATGAGCACCTCCCTGAAAGACTGTAGCTGAAGACGCTGTCTGCCAGATGGCCCCGAATTCTTCCCAGAGCTTTGGAGTTTTGTTGTGATTTCCTCCTTTTTTAGGGCTATGATGTCCTGCCTCATGCAAAATGAGGCTTCGTCTGCTTTAAGCAGTAATGAGGCAGACAGCTTGGGGAGCTCTCAGCATGGGAGACTGCCGTTTCTCTCCAGCATTCACAGGTAGCAGTAACACTGCTCACACCAAAGGCAGCTACCACAGACTGTTGTGTCCAGTGGGGGTGAAGCATGTCTCCCCAGGGAAGTAAGAAATTTGCCCCGAGGAGAGCAGGCTGGGTCAGGAAAATGTTCAGGTCAGGAAAGGAGACTAGAAAGCACAGAGGGGTGGTTTGTAAAGCCAAAGCGGACTAGGACCATGTCAGATCTCAGGTGAGGGGTCCATCACCAAAGCAACATGGTGTGCAGGGGACCAGAAATGGTAAAAACGAAGAAGAAAGAGGAAGAGATCAAGTGGAAAAAGGAGGATGCTGCGGGGCAGAAAAAACAGCAGATGAGATGGGAGAATGCAAGCTGGATAAACACTATTCTATCCCCCCTCCTTACTGAGCAAAAGCACTTTGAAAATAAGTCATTACAATTATGAACATAAAGAAATAATCCCAGTTTTGCTCTATCATCTGTCCATTTGGTTGAGAAATGTCAGATGCTCGGGGAGGGGAGGAGGAAAGGTTGACATCAGACAACATCCATTTGTAAAATTGTATCTGCCAGTTTCCCAGCAGCTGCGATCTCCAGTTAATATCAGGAGTGAATGTGAAAGGCTGGACAGAGGGGAGCTTGGGGTGGAGGAATTACGATTTTCAGTTCTCCCAAGCAACACTTGGCACTAGAGCCAGCACTTGATAACAAATTGACTCAGTCGCTAACTCACATAGGCTCCCTCTCTAGTAATGGACTCCTCTCTCATTAGCAAATACAACTGGCAGCAAAAATAAACACACTTGCACCCTCCCCCTCTTGTGCTGCTGACACAGCCCCAACTGACAGATCTCACAAGTACATCAATGAAAGGAGAGGACAGTTGCTGTTATCAGCCGGCTTGAACACAGGACGGAGCTAATAATAATAGCTTACGTTTACACAGTGTCTTTCTGTCACGATCCAAAGCACCGCAGAGAACAGAGAGGGGTCTAGCAAGCTCTGAATGGTTTGCAGTAAGTAAATTTGAGAAAGGGCTCTCACTCTAAACTTCTCTGTTCAGTTGCTCAAAGGAGCCATATTTTAAATTTATTCATTTTCTGCTAGCAGAAAATTTCTGCATTGTCTGACAGTGAACAATACCCAGAGTTAACAGCCTAGAAAGGAGAACAACAGAAAGCAGCCAGGCTTTGTTTTGTTTGCAAAGTGAACAAAGTCCCAAACAGTTCCTTTGGTCCTGAAGCCCAGCTGCAGATACCTGTGCCTCATCCTCATGATGAAGTATTCTGGCAAGCCTCAGGAAAAAACTGCAAAGACGTTATGCCCGAGTTAGCTGAGAATGAGAGAGGGAGAGAGGCAAGGAAGCATATTTGTTGCCTTTAAACAAATAATTAATCAGATTTTTTTGCACTGAAGTTTAAGTATTTGAGATTAACACTTCGGTGAGGAACTGTCGTTACACCAGATCACAATGAAGGAAAAATCTTCATCATTTCAGAAGTATGCCTAGGCATTAGCAACGTGCACATGCAGTAACGCCAGAACATTATGCACAGAACATGCCCAGCAGTCTGCAATGGCAGATGCAGTTTTGTGCAGAAGCAAAGCCTCTACTTCCCATCAAAGATTATACACTACAAAAACTTCAGCAAAGAGCCATTATGCACATACTCCACAGTCTATGTCTGAAGACACTATTTTGAGCAAGAGCCGTATGTAAGTCTTCCAGCACACAGTGTTCTGCATGCATTATCCCACTTCACGTTACTCACTGCACATATCTTCCTGCCTGAACTGTCAGCTGTAATCTCACCGAAAAGGGCAACGGAGTTGAACCCATTCCCTAGTGTTTAATATCGTTGAGTCCATCCGCTTTTCTGGGATTCAGTTTCTCTCCTGGGTGGGAGGGTTTCTGGCAAGGCCCCACATTTTCCACAGCAGCAGAATTTCCTATGGAATACATTTTATTTCTTCTTAAACTGTAGGACTGCATTCTTCAGGGAATAACATTCTACTTAAAGGTTGTAAAGAAACCTTAAAGTACCAAACAGATGTAATCTGATGCCATGCTGTCCTCCTGAATCCATGGCCAGCATGAAAGCATCCTTTTCCATTCTCTTCCAGGGAGGTTTTATGCATGAGCCATCTCTGTGGCTCTTCAGCACTTGTGAGAAAGGCATAAAACCTTCTGTTTTCCTTACTGGCATCTAGTCCTAATTAAACCAAAAATATTAGCTCTACTAGGTTCATCTTAATGGAGAAAACAGCTAAACGAACCTGGCGTTCCTTAGCCCCAGAATGGACAGTGGCTGATTTACCAAACCCCAAGTTGCCATCGCTTCTCTCATTGCCTATCCCATCAGCTGGTTCAGCAGTGAACCACAACCAGTGCAAAAACTAATTCCGTGTTGAAAACAGAGATGCTATGCAAAACAAAATCAACTAACCTCAATATTGTTAATGAAAAGGACACAATGTTAACCAGAACACTATCATTTTATATGCAAATACATGATTTTTTTTTAGAATTCCTCTACAAATTGCACATGCCGTGGAAGGTAGAGAGTTTTCCAGAAGCATCAAGACCCAGGCAATGGAAAAACACAAGATTTATTTCTAGCAGCTGGGTGACAAGGCCATCTCAGACCTGGTTCCTGCAAAGAATCAGCCTGGCCAGTTCTTCCCCAGTCAGCTGTCTCTTCTGCTTAGCCAGCACACCCCATCTACTGGCATATGTTCTTCACCAATGCTTCTAGACAGGAGTTTGTGGACATCAGCTTGTGGACTTGAAGAAAAGGGCATCAAACTCAGATCAGCTAAATTGGCAGTAGTGAGTAGCATTAGGGGCTGGAGGCTGCCAAAATCTCAGTCCCTTGGAGGCTGAAGATAGGATTTTCTGCATGGATGAAGGTCCTAGAGGAAGTAGAGAAAAAGTGAAAAGGTTTCTCTAGGAAGGAGGGAGAAGAGGAAGGAGACATGAGCCAATACCCACCTTTCAGTTCAAACCATCAAGAACACACCTATTCCTCCTGAATGCTCTGAGGCTGAGATGGAAAGCCGTCATTTTTTCTTCCCAGTCTAACTGTGGTACCATGTTTTGCACAAAAACCCATCTGTTGTTGATGTTCAGTGTGCTCGACAGTTCTCTGTTCCCCTCCACCACAAGCTGTTGCTGTAGGGTTCAGTTCTTCTTATCCCAAATCTCATTTGCTTTCTGCAGCCAACAAGCTGCAGCTCCGAATGACTCCTAAAGAGAACAGAAGACATGCAGCTTCTGATCTTGCTGATGGAAGTATTTGCTTTATAACCTTTATCTTTTTCAGTTAGCATACAGGAATTCCTCTGTGTACAAAGACCCCTTTATTTCTGTACCCACCTGCCCCAGATTTTTTCTCCTCCAACCTCCTGCATTGCATTCAGCACATCCTGCCTCCTGGGCCAGACCCTTCTGATAACATCAGGTGAATAGAATAGGAGCAGCTCTATAATAGCAATTACGTTTGTTTTAAATCTATATTTGTCATGCCAGCGTGCAACAGAGAAGATTTAATTAGCCAGTGAAGCTCGCCTTTGGTATGTTTTCATGAATACAGTAAGAGTTTTGATGTATGACTTCAGGCTACTAAAACAAACAAAGAAAACACACCATGAAATTAAGAAATATAATAATATACAAGAGAAAACACTTGGCTGCTTTTATACATTTCACCAAGAAATGGGCCACCACCAAACCTGGATCAAGCTGCTAAATCTGGGGACTTATTTTAATTCAGATCCAAATTTTGCACTACAGTTTCAGTTAAATGCTGGAAAGAAGTTAATCGCACATGAGATGGCTGCACAGGACCCTGTGCGGAAATGAAGAGGGAGAAGAAAACATGAGTGACTAAAGGAATGGCCCTGATGTGACACATTAACAAAACCCCAGGGTTGTTTTGCATTATTTTGACGACAAGGGCTGCAAAGAGACTGCTGTGCCAATCTGGAGAGCACCAGAACACAGCACGACCCTGTCTGTATTTCTGCCATGCTCCCTATTATGGGTCTGTACAACTCCAAAGTGGACCCACCCAGCTGCACAAGTGCTCACCCAGCTCTTTAGAGCAGAGGTATGTCCTGCTGGTGTCAGTGATGTAGTACAGATGAGCAATATTAAGATTCAGCATCAAGTCGAAGCTGGACTTTCCATTCACCTCTTCTAAGCAGCTGCAAAATGGCATCCTTGGGGGAGCCAGACCACTTCTCAGTGAAGGCGGTTTTCAGGTCTGCCCAGGTATACCTTTGATCCAGTCCTAACTCTGTCACATATGTCTTGCCTGACCTTCTTTGATGAGCAGAAGCTAAATGATACATTTGGCTTTTCAGGGATGTTATAAGGATTCATTATTTAACATTTACACTTCCCTACACGCACTGCTGTGTGATGCCATATATTATCTTTCCGTCCTCCATTCACGTTAAGAGGAGAAATCAAACACAAAAGCCCAGTTTCAGGCCACCAAGAGGAAAATAATGCAGCCCAAATTTCTAGCAACGGTTTTCAATTTTATCTACTGTGATTTCTAGCTGGTAGACTTTCTCTCCCTGATTTCAGAAATGCTGGTAAGCTGCAACCTGAAGGAGAAGCACTACATCAGCAAGCTCTGCCAGGTGTGGTTCTGCTGGCAAATTGCTTACAGCTTTACTGTGCTTGCAGCATCCGTTAATGTACATCTGTCTTTGCCACTACTATTTCCACATAGCACAGCATGAGAAAGACAAGCAGACACCTGGGGTTTGCATTCAGGTGTGAGCAGCTGGGGCTTTTTTGTGTGATTCAGGTTATGAGGAAGGCACACTCGGAGCACATGGATGAGGAGCAGTGTGGGAAGGTCTTACCAAAACTGGTTCTGTCACTCCAGGGCTGAAGAGAAGATTTCATTCTCCAAGAGCTGCCAATCTAGTACTTTTTTGCTAGTGATAATATTTTCTAAGTTTAAAAATAAACTTAGTGAAGTATGTGCTACCTAACAATGTATGTCTCTCCAGTCTCGAGAAGGGAAAGAAAAAAAAAAAAGAAAAAACAGACTGAATATCAAGTACTGCAAACCAGTATCAGGTATAACCAAATTATAGCTTAATATGTTTCAGGTATCCCATTTAGAGCTTCAGATCTTTCAAGGAAATAGGTTTTCCCCACTGAGAAATGTATATGCAGTGAAATTAAAGCAACTTTAGCCCCATGTGAACCAAAAGTAGGTTGGATATCTATTTTAAATAATCACCCAAATGTTAATTTTTCATGATGGAATGGAAGACCTGAGAGGAGAGGAACATTCTCTTCTTCTAACCCTTATGTTCACCTCCAAACTACTGACTTGGCTACTCAAGCCTGGGGTGTAATACAGCATGTGGTTAAATACATAAACCCCTGCTTTCATTGCTATTTGCTATCTTCAGAGACAGGGCAAGGCACCAGTGGCCTGGAGAGCCCTCTTTGAATATTTGGGAAACCGTCCATGTGCCATCTAGCATGAGAGGAAAATGAGATGTCAGGGTGAGGGGGAGACTCTTGTTGTACGTCTAACCATCGATGCCCAAACCCTTCTTCCGTCTGACATCCATCCTCCCTCTTCCTTTTCTAGCTTGGCAGGCAGATCCCGCGGGAGTGCTGACATCCCAGGTGGCCGTCGGGCTGGGACCTGGATCCCCGCTGCGTGTGGGGCTCCTCCGGCTCCCCCCACACTGCCCCTCCACGCACAAGAGGGAAAAAAAATCCGCAGGCAAAGGAGGAAGGCAAGTGCTGCTAAGTGGCTCATTGGTTTCTATGGCAACTGGCTCCGCTCTACTCCAGCTGCTTACCCCACAGTCCCTCTGTCACCCTATTTTTAGCTGAAAAATCAAAGAAAGAGGAAAAGCAGTGGGGGTTTGGGGAGGAGAGAGTTGGGAGACCTTCTTGCTTTTTGCAGAGGGGAGGTTAATATGGATGCAGCCTTGTCTTGCTTTTAATTACAAGTTAAATCCTCGCTGTGGAGCCTTCCTATGGGATTCCTCGGACTCGATGCACTGTCAGGTCCCATATTTGCCAAGACCACGAAGCAGCATGCAGGCGAGGCAGCCCAGCCATCCCCCTGTGAGTGTGCGAAGCAGCTGGGCTGTGAATTTGACCTTGGCATCAAAAACAGAAAGAGCAAGAAGGCTTTTCCTTACTTAGGAAAAAACTTCACCCCTCCCACAACCCAACACAATGAAGTGATGGATGTCAGCACGCCAACGTTTTCTTAACTCTTTGGTCTGAAAAGTTATTTCCCTTTTTTAAAAAAAAAAGTTGAATCAGTCCATGATCTCTCTGTCCTGCGTGGTGCAAGAAAATCCTTACAATGGATGCAACAGGTTTTGCTCAAATGCCTCATCAATGGAAGACCCAGAACCAAATTTACCTGGGCTGTACTGAGGCTATATTTTAGTCAATGGATTTTGGTATTGGAGGCTCTGATTGTTGAGCTGCAATATATCTGCTTGTAAATCTAGAGCAAAGATATTTTAGCCTGCAGTTTTAGTATACATAGGAGTGTGTGTTCACAGAAGTCCCTTAGTCTCTTCTGACTGCCTTGCTGAAATGGATGTTCCTAAACACAGTGAGGTACAGCTATTTCCACAGATACTTCTAGCTTCATTCCCCTCCCTCTCCCCAGAAATTCTAGAAATTTTATAATGAAATGTTGCAATTATCCTCAAAATAATAATCCTTAAACTCCAAACCAAGGCAGACTGATGCCATAAACACCTATATTCACTTTCTTACATCTATATTCACTTTCTTCATTTCAACTGCTGTGACATTTGATGCTTGCCTCCAAACTATTCCTGCTAACAGCGTTGTGGAAGTCTACCTTTGTACCACTCATTTTCATTTGCTGCCATGAGAAGGGATATTGATCTGTGTATCTCTGTTCACACAGCAAGGCTTCCCATTTTGGAGCTGTGATATTGTCAGACTAAGAGGACAAGGAAAAGATCAATGATTTCTAACAATGATCACTTTTAAGAGGAAATGCATTGGTAAAATGACTTACCAGTCCAAGTATCGCATTTGCAGCCTCTGCAACCAGTTCTATATCCTGGCAGGCATTAACACTCTTGCTGTAGATAAAAGCAGTATATTGGGAGGGAATCATCCACTTTAAAAATGTTATTGGCTATGGCATGTGATGGTACAGACCGTACAGGGCTTAAGAGAAACCACACAAACGGAGCAGGACGCAGCTGACAGACTCCAGCAGTGTCCACACCAAACAGCGTAGGAAGTGTCGGGACACGGGGAGAGCTAGGGGCTCCCCAGGGACATCCCACCACCCCAACCAGGGAGAAGGGCAGCTGGAGGGCACCAGAGGCAGCCCCAGTCCTGAGCATTGGGTACCTCCCTGGTGCAGTGGGGCTGTGGCAGGGCAGGGCAGGGCTGTGGGGAGCTGGAGACCGGCCCTGCTGTAGTGTCACTGGGGCTGGGACTGATGGCCCTGGGGGACTGAAATGGGGTTCTGGGACCCAGGCAAGGTGTGAGGAGCTCCAGGAGATGCTGGACAGGGAGAGTCAGGGCTCGTGGTGCCCTCAAAGCCCTGAAAATAGGTTGTAGAAGGAGGTTCAATAAACATTTTAATTCCTAGAAAATTGGAAACTGGCTCGCTCTGTAAAGACACTAGGATTTTTTTTCTTTAGTTTGTGGCTTCCAGAACACCCAGTGGCAACACACCTTGTGGTTTAATTACCACTGTGTGAAGTACTCGAGTACTGTATTTGCCAATTTTTCCCTGAATGGCCCTTCATTAGTTTGTGGAGGGACATAAAGAAAAGGTGTTCCCAACAGACCTCTTCTGCTACATGTAACTTCAAGTCCCTTCTCACTAAATTTCATTTCTTGAAGCCACTACCAAGTCCATCCTCCCAGGGAACCTTATAAAACCCATTATCAAAATCTGCCCTGGCAGGAAACAACACACTCACCTTATAACCCTCCTGCATTCCTGCAGTTTGGCCGTGGGTGTCAGGATGAAAACCTACACAAGAAAGCAGAGAGAGGACTCAGAACTACAAATCTTCCTCTGGCAACCCTGGAAGATGAGAGACCCCTGAGAAAAGGACAAGGCCAGTGGGAGAGGTTGAGAAAACTCAGACACACAAACAGGCCTCCTCTGCAAGAAAACTTGCTTTAGAAGGCCTTTGGTCAGCCCAGAAGAGATACAAGGGAGAAGAGATCATCTGCAGAGAGGGACACTGAAGGCAGAAGCAGAGGTGACCTGAAGGGAAGCAGCAAGGCATGCCTGTGAGGCAAGGAGGAAGAGAGACCAAGAGAAAATACATGCCAGTAAGCACAGACGCACAGCCAGCATAGACGACAGCCTGTGCTGGGTGGTGACGGATAACCTCGTGCCATGAGCTGTAAATGAAAGGGTGAGCAACTCCTTTTAAAAGGGGCAGTCAAGGATGGAAAAGAAAATAATCAAATGTGCATCCTCACTTGCCTCTAGAGGTTAGCTAGAGAGGTGGAAGCTCTCTGACTGCCAGACAAGTGACTTTACTAAGGAACTCTGTCCCATTTGCAAAACTGGAGGCTATGAGGCTCCCAGTTCAAGAAGGACAGGGATCTGCTGGAGAGGGTCCAGCAAAGGGCTACAAAGATGATTAGGGGATTGGAGCATCTTTCATATGAGGAGAGGCTGAGGGATTTGGGTCTCTTTATTCTGGAGAAAAGAAGATTGAGGGGGGATCTTGTTAATGCTTTCAAATACTTGAAGGGAGGATGCCAGGGGGATGGGAGCAGTCTTTTTTCAGTGGTGCCCATTGATAGGACGAGGGGTAATGGGCACAAACTTGAACATAGGAAGTTCCATCTTAACATGAGGAGGACCTTCTTTACTTTGAGGGTGGTGGAGCACTGGAACAGGCTGCCCAGGGAGGTTGTGGAGTCTCCCACTCTGGAGACATTCAAAACCCTCCTGGACGCTGTCCTGTGCAACCTGTTGTAGGTGACCCTGCTCTGGCGGGGAGGTTGGACTAGATGATCTCCAGAGGTCCCTTCCAACCCTGACTATTCTCTGATTCTGTGATCCAGACCTTCCTTGTAGAGCATTTTCATATCTACAGATGGAAATCACCAGCTCTAGGTGGTGATTCTGGTAGTTATTTATTCTGCTTTCTGACAAGAGGAGTGTACGAGCACTTCCAGATGAAGTGTGTGTGCACATTTAATATTCATTTATGGCAAGTAGTCATGTGCAGCCTTGACATTTGTTTTCCACGTATACTAGCAACAGGAAACTTGAGCCTTTGAATGTTTATGAGAAATGAGCACACATGCAAACAATGCTGACAGAAGATGATCTTCTTTAAAACCTGCCTATTTTCATATCTTTTGCATTTCTCATTTGTCCTTATTCAGCACATTTTAACCTGCAAACTTTATCCTCAAAAGGTCATAGGAAACTCAGACTGTCAAATAAAGATGAGGCACTGCAAAGGTGGTACTTAGTAAGACATACAGACTGAGACTGATAGAGATACATGGAGAGAAATCTTAAAGAGGTCTGACCATAGTGTGAGTGTAGGTTGATAAAAGAATCCCCCACTCTGCAATGGGGACCCTTAGCTCTATCTCCACCATAAACTAGAAGATCAAGCTAAAAAGAAAAAGCCATAACAATTCTCGAATGAGAACCAACCCCATGGAACAGCCTCTTGTACCTGTACCTCCAGATAGCCCATAGCAGCATGGCTGTACAAAACTCTTCAGTTTGGGTGACACAGCCTAAAATTCAGGACTGACTCATTCACAGAAGTCCCAGGGCTGTCAACAAACACGCACAGAGCAACTACAAGACACCAAAGTTTATTTGTGCTGCAGAGTTCTTGGATAAATCCTTCCAGATAGTGGTTCTCAGGAGTGCTGAGCTACAAAGGTGATGGGTACCAGAGACCACTCCAACACCTGATGTGTCTTTAATGATCTCAAATCCTTCAGCCTCAGGGGAAAGCAAGAGAAATCCAAAACACAGACAAAGAGAAGACTCTCTCCTGGAGAGCAAAATACGCTCTTTGGGTTGTCCCATCTGGCAGGGCTTGTTCATGGGAGATACTCAAGGGAAGAAAGCAGAAAGACAGATGAACACGTTTTGCACCTTCTTCGTAAGGGCTGCTAAACTATTTTGCATTAGAAAGATGATTTTTGTCAAGGAGAACTCCATGGCCATCAGATCTCTTTTAGCAATGTCATGCATGGACATTTATCATCTGCTGTGTTAGAACTTATCCAAGCTTGATCCCCTTAATATCAAGCAAGAGTGACATGTAGCATCTAGTCCAGGCGTCATGCCATTTGTGTGCTCTGGGTTCTGGGCACAGAAACACAGAGGAACTGAATCTCAAGGTTTCCTCATCAGCTGTTTTAACAAAGCAGAATAATTCCATTACTCTATACAGAGGGGACAGGCAGTCCCTCTTGTCCTTCTGAGGTCTGTTTGCTTGTTCATAATTTGCAGTGGTGATCTTGAAAAGGCTGGTAGAGCGTACAAGCAGGCACTCTTCAGAAAGGAGATACATCACTGAGAATTTCTTGCTTAAGCAGGCCACCCTTCCCATCACCCAGTGCAAAAGGCCTGTAAGCTAATTTCCATTCTGCCTTCCATCCTAAGTCCACATCAGTCTGATGTTTGTAGTAAAGAATTTCATTCAGTTTATTCACGTCCTTAAAATTCCAGCTACACCTTTGTATCCAGTGACCCTGGTTGCCTTGGCTGCAAAGAAATGGCAGGGGCATTTCAGGATCTTGTGCCAGCAAAGGAAGCAGCATCAGAGTGAAACAGGGAGGAGGATGCTGTGTTATACAAGACATCCAGGAAAGAAATTATGCAGGACACTAGCAACATCCTGCAAGACAAGCAGACTTCTAGATATTGTTTCAGATACTGGCAGTGTCTGAACCATCACAGGTTGATGATGCTGTGACTGCTTTTGTGCTTCAGCATCTCCACCAGGAGACAGCTCACAAGGTGCTTACACTGAAAAGCAGGAACCAGCTGGCTGGATGTTAGGATTTCACAGCAGCAATGGCCATAGGAGTGATCCAACCACCAGGCACAGGCGTGCACTGGAAGACTTTGAAACGCGTGTCTTATGAGCGACTGTGGCTCACCCCTCAAAATAGCCTTTCAGTTGGATCAATGAAGACTCAGTTCAGAGAAGTGATGGGGTCACATACATCCTGCTAAGTTTGCCAGGTGCTAGACTTCTTTGAAGATATTGCTGCTCCCTGATCTATCTCTTCTGCCCCATTCTGCACAGACACATCTTTTTCTCCCTAAGGCCTATATTGATAGATCCTCAAGGACTTCTCTCTCTGGTGTGCTACTTTGAGACACCTTTGCAGCAAATGACATCATTTAGCAAGAGACAAAGGTCAAACAACCAGCTTGGGAGTGGGCTAGTAACATCATAGTGCATGATTCCTAAAAAGGGCTCTAATAATGTGGATAATGTAAGGGACTGCCATAACAGCAATCTGACAATTTATTGTTGCTATGCAACTTGAGTTGTGAACAGACTTTTGCAGTCGCTTCTTGTTTGTCCACTGAGTGCTCAGTGACAGTGTCTGGCAACCTTCCCCCCTCATCACGTTACCTAAAGCAGCAAGAATTCACTTGCGGGTTTTGTGCCAGGGTGCCCTCTTCCAGCCACTAGTCTGAGTGAATTGACGCAGACACCACAATGATTTTTCCAATCTGAATGAGATTCCTGTTGTGCCACACACACATATGAACAGCTACGTACATTCACACACATTTCTCCTTTCCTCTGATTTGTTGTGCATCTTCCACCCATTCCTCCTTTCCTTCCCTAAGGTCATCATGTTGTCAAAGAGCACTGTCTTTGAAAGCTTTTCCCTTGCCTTGTCCTAGCTCTTCTCATGCCAGTTCACACTCTTTTCTAACTTTGTACATAAGGGTCCTTCAGACCTTTCGATCTTTCTCTGAGAAGACTTATACAAAGTGGGGATAGTTACAGCTATTTGCTCCATCCTGTTTTATTCACCTGTCCTGACACTGCCTTGCTCTGGCTTGAAACTTTGAACAGTTTTAAAACCCTCAAGCAATGATGCCTGCAGCCCTTTCCTTGAGACTCTGACAGTCTGACAAAACTCAGTGGTTAGGGAAGCTGACCTGCCGGTCTCCCTGGCTGAAACCTGACTAGTCCTAGTGATATCTCTTTGTGCCACCCTCAAAAGCTCTTCCTTGTGTGCTGGTATCACCTGAATATCAAGGTGATAGTTATTCTGCATCACCATTAACCACTACTCATTCCCTATAATCCTTTGATATCACTTCCTAGGCAACCCTTGCAGTCCTCACTCATGGCTTTCCGTAATCTGTTTTGTGGTGTTGCTTGTGTGAGGTTTAATAGCCGCAGCTCAGAGTTGGCTGCATTTCAGTGGTAGGAGGGGGAACACAGTGAACTGTGAACTGAAACTCCATATAATGTTGCTAGAGATGAGAACAAGTAAAGGAGGGCTTGCTATGCACGCTATCTCCAGAAAAACATCTTTGCAAATGCGTATCTGTGCAGGCATTGTGGAGATAGGGATTACGTTATGCAGAGGGGAAGAGGAGCTGACTGACAGTAGAGATTTGCAGTCCATATTGATGTTTCACAATTGTGCATCTGTCTGCAGAACAGCCATGGAGCTCTCGAAGTCATTGCACTAAAAAAAAAAAAAAAACAAACCAAGCAAAGATAAATCAAAAATTTCACTCACTCTTTTACCACAGCTCAGAGGGAGGAGGAGGAGAGTGTCATGACAGCTCACACTAGTGACAAAATTTTAATTGAAACAGTCTTCAACCCAAAAATACTATTTTGATAAAATCAACACTTTTCATAAAATCATAAGTACAAATGAAAAATCCCTATAGAAAAGGAGGCTCAGACAAATTTTTCTGTATTGGAAAGTTTACCTTAGGGAAAAAAAATGCTAGATTTTCTTTCAAATTAAAATACTAATTTTGAAAGCAACCTTGGATTTTCTTATCATATTCTACTGATTGTATTGTTTTTACATTCTTCAGTTAATAATGAGAGACACTGATGTGTTCAATATCCTGCCATTAGCCTGGAATCAGGTTTCTAGGATACTAAAAACAGTTGGTCCCTAACTAGTACCCAGAACATTTCTTCTTCAGAGTGTAAAAATTTAAATTGTTTCATTCAGCACAGATTAATAAAGTTGGTACCACTTCTGATAGAAAACTCATTACTTGGTAGAAAAATCATTTGTTTTGAAAATAAAATATCACCTGTACTCAATTATATAACAGAATATTTAATTATGATGTTCACAGTATGCTATGTTACTGGTAGGATTGCATAACATGCCCTCATATGAGACTTGCTTTGGCATAACCTAACCACATTACAACTGACATGTGAAACTATACCAAAATTTAACTATTTTTCAAAACAAAACATCAGTTATTTTTTTAAAAGTATCTAATTGAAATGTTCATAATTCTCAGTTCTTAGGAATATATACTGACAACAGTATTTTTATCACTAAGAGCAGTAAGAAGCTTTGAAATCATAAACTTTGAAATTTCTCTCAAAATGAACATTTCAAGTTTCATCTGGCTCTCACTTAACCTGTGATTCATTCTTTGTGCTAACTCTAAATATCCCTATTTGGAATAGTTTTAAGACTGGAGGCCTTGTCGAAAGCGATCGTCATAAATACAGCACACACTTCATCTTAGCTGGTTCTACCAGCATTTGCCGCCTGATAAAACAGCTCATCAGTCCTCACTTTCATCTCAATTTTAATACTTTTTGTATGCATTCATGAGGATCTCAAAATTATCCCCTTCAGGATATATAAATGAGGATAAAATAAATCAGGATAAATTAAATCAGTCTTGCAACCCAACCACACCCAAGAACTAGGAAGGCTTCAACGCTCCCACAGCAGTCCTGCTCACAAAATCCTGCTGCAGGGAGGACCTGGGATGGGGCAGACACTTCTTCTCCAGTCCTCCGCTCATCCCATTCCGCACCTGGAGAGCTTGGACTTTCCCTTCTAGCATGTGAGACCAGCAAGAAAAGAAAAAGATCTCCCTTCCGAAAGCGCAAGTCCTCTGCTCTTTCTGCCTCCAGTGACTGCGGTGAAACTGCAGCCCAAGGCCTCCACCTAGTGTCTGCTGGCAAGCTCGGCACACCACCCCGGCTCAAAATGTGGGATGCCAGGGGGTCCCCTGAAGCTTACAGATAAAGAGCAAAGGCTTGGTTTATTTTCGAGATGGGAATATTTTCCTCACAATACAAAAACGAGCCTCTGCTTATTATGAACTACCCAAGCCTCGTATGCCCTCACCTAGAACTCAAACAGTAGATTCTGGTTTACGTGTGGAGAACATGATTATCTTCCCCCCCCCCCATCATACAGACCATGCTAAAATCCAAGGCTTTAGGAGGATGCAACACAAAAGAGGAGAAGAGAAACTTGTTGGATTAGGTAGGACTGCTCTCCCATGCCCAAGGATCTCTTCTTAAACTTTCTCCATGGTTCTGCCTTCCCTCCATGGTCAGCCCCCAAGAAAACTGAAAGACTTTTTTAACTTCAATCCTTACTAACTGAGAGAGACATAAAGATTAGGTCTGGCCTCTAGAACAGGTACGTGATATACGAGCACTTTCTTTCCACTTGTGTTTCACTCCCTCCTCCACCTTCATTTCACAGACCTGGTGGGACTTTAGGCAGAAAAAAGAATCAAGGACCCTAACACCAATTGCTGCTGCCTATCCCTTTCTCCATCCCAAGAAGACAGTGTGTTTGCTGTTGGGTTTTTATTTCCTCAAGGGCAGCTAAAGCAGTACGATTTTGGTAGCTGTCAAAGCAGTACCCTTTCTGTTCATTGTCACCCTCATACACTGGCCTGGTATGAAACTGTCCTCTACCTTCTCTGGTAAATACAGGTTTTAAAAATCTCTAGTGCAGGTGTTTCCAAGACCTTTCGCAAAAGGCTGTTCCTTCCCAGTTTTAAAATGCCTCTCTTGATCTCTTTGCTTCAGCTACCTTGGAGCAAGACTCCTTGCGCTCCCCTGTGCTTTGGTTTATGGAGGCTAAAGGCCACATTCTCCCTCCAACACCCGTTATTAGTCATTTGGGCAAGCGGGTGCATATATGTAGATCCATACACACACTCATTCACAAGAAGACTCTGTGGAGAGGAGCCCAGAGCTTACAACATGGCCCCAGAGCTTTGTAGAATATGAAGTCACACGTGGAAACTGGAGTCGCTGAAAGCCATAAAAACTCTCCAAGTCATGAAACCTAATCTAGCTGCCCTGGCATCCCACTACCCCACTTCTTTCACCTACAAAAGCCATCTTCCTTCAGCTTCCCAGCTGCCTAATCTTTTGATATGTACATGAAATCCAGGATATGTTCTGTGGGGCTTAAATCCCATTCTAGCTCAATCTGCCTGTGTGCAATGTACAAGTAAAAGGGAAAGAAGACGACACTGATGGAAGAAATGGTTGGAGCAGATGCACACACATCGACCCTTGGGAATGATGAAGGCATTGTGCAATACACACACTTGAACATCCTGCTAGCATAAGACCACTAGACTCCCCTGTGGGAGCTCCACCGCTGTACTGGTAGAAGCTATAGGGTAAAGACAGAGTATATTTTATTGACGTCACCAGCCAGAATTACTTAGAACAAGGCTAAGCACAATTGCAAAAAGAACTGCCTCCAAGCTATTCTATTTATATTCCTACCAGAGCTACCACTGGTACAGTCATCCTGCTGCTGAAATCCTGACCCTGTCATTGCCAGTGTAGCCACAGACCCGAGAAGATCATTTTGGATCGTTTCAGAATTTGGCATGTCTTAATACCAGCAAAAGCAGCATTGGCAGGGGGTGGAGTGTGCTATTTGCACAGGACCTGCGTCAGGATTGGCATTCAGTGAATAGCAAGACATATGAAGGCATTTTATCCCAATATAGAGAATAACGCATCTTCCTCTGCGTTGCTGGTGGTAACTTTGGCAGTCCAAGGAACAATGGTAATTGCTTGTTACTGTGGAAACAAGACCTCCAGAAATAACACTAATGAGCCAGCAGGGTCGTGGGAGAAACACAAGCATACTGTCTCCTGCAAACACACATGATTTGGCTGCACACAAGAGATGAGACTCTGGGGAGAGGATCAATTTATTTGAATGCAACAGGCACTCAGCACAACCTCCGCTCATCCCCCATACCAGCCTAAGCCTGCAAAGGATTCAAGTGACTTGAAAAAAAGTTCGTATAACTTTGGAAATCATTGCTTTTCACCTCCCTGCCTGCCTTAAATTTGGGGGGAGTTGGCTGGGAGATGTCCCCTTTGGAGGGAGCCATTTTGTAGTTTGCGTAATACACCTGATAGGAAGGTGTCTCCAAAAATCTCTGGGCAAAAAACACATTCTTACAAATTTCCCTACCCAGTTCTGCAGATGCAAGGGATATTGGTAATCTGGGAGATGTGCCTAGAAGTGTCTGAATGGCAAGGTCCATTTCCTAATAATAGTCTGTTGGTGATCCACCACTCCACTCAAAACAAGACGAAAGGAGGGAAGCTTACAGCAGAAGAGACGAAAGGGGGTAGGAGATACCAGAGAGCTTATTGCAGCCTCAGCACACCATGTCATTTTCCCCTTTCATGCTGTGTTGCCCTTAACGAAGACAGGAGAAGATGGTGTAAAGGAAGCAAGATGGTGGATGGCAATCTGTGAACGCAGCTATTTCACACTCCACATCCTTCTGCCTTGTACAGTCCCCCAAATGCTGCTTTCTGCCCCCAAGCCCTACTGGCACAGCAGTGTGTGGTGGGTGGTTGCATATTTATAGTCAGCTCAGCCTCATGTGCTACGTGCCACAAAGTGGACCTAGCGCTCAAACTGCCCTGAAGGAGACTTCCCTCTGCCCGCCAATGGCTCTGAGGCCTTTAAACTTTTTGCCAAACTCTGTAAGAGGAATATTTTACCCTTGAGAAGAGCAGGTAGGAGCTGGCAGCAGAAAACACTGCATGTGCCACCTAATGTTACAGCCTTGCTGCTGCATTTGGGGTGGCCTTGCAGTAGCCCCACTGCTCACTGAACACTCCTTGCCAGCTCAGAAGGAGCCAAATTACATTCATCAACAGCTCTCCTCAACAGCTGTTTCATCTGTGTCGGGCAGGTCATGGGGCAATACATAAGTCAAGAACCACTGAGAAAGGAATTGCTGGTGTATGCAAGTTCCCCCTCAGGGCTTTACCCCTATTAGGAAGCCACATTCAGATGTACTTCCAATGTACTCAAATATATGCACTAACCAAGAGCTGATGGGGCCTTAGCGGAAAGCATAAACGGAGTACTTGGTTGTTTTCTAAAAAAAAATCTACTTACGAGTGAGAGTGTAGCACAGGTCAGCCCCTTGCAGTAACTATTGATGGACAAGCTCCTCCCCCAGGATGAATCCAAGGTGGTTTTGCCCTTCTTAATTAACAGTGAAGTATTTCAGATTAGCAGACAGCTATCAAGGGGCAAAAATAGGCACATAAGCCAGAGCTGGCCCAGGCCAGGCAACACTTGAAATCACACCCTGCCTTAATATGTAGGAACGTTTTTGATTGCCCCCACCCTACAGGGGAAAGAAAAGATGGTGTAACTGTCAGTCACAGGGGGAAGAAAGGAGTGGGTGTACTCAGATGACAGGGGTTTATTTACTGATAGCTCCTGTGGTGGGCCAGGACCTTCTCAAAAAGCAAACAAACTGGTAAGGTCACCACTCACACTCTATTATTGCACTCCCTCAAATAGCTTTTATTTACTATTTATTTATTTATTAGCTGCACCAAGAAGCTTCAGATAAAATCAAGGCACTACTGCACAGATTAAGAACATCCCTGACCCCAGGGTTTGCCACACTGTATGCCCACAGAAAAAGCAAAAGGAGAGAAGAAAAACCCTGTGTTGTCTGCAGACTAGGACCTCAGGCAGAAAGACATGCAACGACTCAGCCATGGTTATCTCAGGAGCTAGTGGCACAGCCAGTAGTTCCCTAATAGCAGCTTTAGTCTACAAAGCCTTTGTCCAGAGCTTTAGCCATAAACTAGTCCTTTTTCCTGCAATCTAAAAGCCAGAAAGAGAACATGGGCAAGCAGCAGGAAGCAGCTTGACACATAAAATAGGAAATAAAAATCAGAACTTAAATGATCAGGACGGTGACATGTCCTTAATATAATATTGCATTGACACAGTATCGTGGGGGAGGGTTCTCTAAGGCTTTAATAATTTTATTTTCGAAAGTCTTAATGCACATTTCTGACAGTTTTTTTCCTTTCAAAAATACAAAAACAACTCCAACCAACCAACAAAAAAAACAAGCCCACAACCTGTTTAAGGTCCCAAGTCATTCTTGCGTATGTACGTCAAACAAAACAAAATAGAACTAACTCTGTGTGTACTGAAGCCAGTAAATGCACAGCGTATTCTCCAATGCTGAGCTGCTGGGACCCCAGCTCAGGATTTCTGCGTTTCCCCAGCAACAGCGGGTGACGCTGCAGGCACCGGAGCAGAGCGTGGTCCAGCAGCTCCCGGAGAGCTGAGCTGGCTTGGAGCCGCAGCCAGGGAAGGATGTAGTCAGTTGAATAAGGGAGGGAACGGTCCCAAACACTGCTCTTTTCAAAGACAGAAAACAAAGAGTTTAAATCCATATGGCCTCCCTCTGATTTGGTTACACGAGCAGCTGCCCAGTGTGCAAGAACCTCATAGGTGTTGAAAAAAGAGAGGAGAAATGAAACCCAATTTGGATAATGATTTCTGAGGTTGCGGCCACATATTTGCCTAGAGCACCCCGCCCCTCTAAATCCAGAAGGTTACCATGGTGACAAATTTCAGCTGTAGGTAAGAAGAAAATGTTTCTGTATGAAAGCCATTTTGTAGAAACATAAAAACCCAAAGATTAAGCCCCATTGTGCTGTTTATAATATTTGTTGCCATATATTCACAACTAGATGAGCTTTCGCATCTCAGGAATGGTTAATCACAATGCAAATAAGCTGCTTTTGTTTTAATTCATGTGTTCTGCTAATGGAGTTCATCTCCATACAGTAAAATAATGCTTTCAAATTTTACCAAAAAACGGGGGTATTCATTTGCTTCCAAACTGCATCTATGGGAGTTATTAACACTTTTGATTCTCAGAAGATAGATCTATTCCATTGCCTGACTGCGAATTAGAAGAAAATTACCTTAAATCATGTTTGGATCTGATTCATGGCACCTTAAGCACGGAGAGTCCCCAGCGCAGCCCATATCAGGAAGGCACTGTGGGGAGCTGCACACAGCTGGTACTACAGACCTCCTCCCAGTAACCCAGGGGAAGGTTACAGCCTATCGCTCACTCATTCACCAGGCCTAAATCATACATCAGCTCACGAAAGCCACCACAGTAAACTCCCTCGGCTCCCATCCTGGGATCCCCAGGTAACTGGTGTGTATTAAGCTGCCATTTCCCCGGTTGTCCCAGGGCGAGCAGCTCCGCTCCCGCTGAGGTTTAATTTCTCTCAGACTTAGCACCACAGCAGGCGTAGGCAGCCGCACAGCCTTGGACCACACCATATCATCACCTGGGAGCCAGGGGCACTGCCAGCTGCTAGAAGCTCCTGTAAGACTACTGATCTCACCACCACTGAGGATCTGGCTCTGTGGCATCCAACAATACCTTTCTCTGCAAACTCTTCCTCGCCTGCTGAGTCTCACATAGACACCAACATGCCTGTGGCTGTAAAACCGTTCCTCATGGCCACGAGCACAGCTAAATCACACTCTGGCTTTAGTAGGGTCAAATGAGCAGCAAGACAGCGCTCATGCTGTGGAATAAAACCATGCTTTAAGCAACATATGCCTTTTATGGGAACTGGAAAAAAAAAAATGGTGTGTGATTGTCACTCCCCACTACTGAGCGCCGGTCCATGATGTGACTGGCAATGCATTCCACCTCCCTTGCCTCCAGCACAGGAATGAAGGCTCTCCCTGTGAGCCCATGCAGCCATGTACTGCTTGAGCATCCCCTGTCAGCACACACAGCCACATCCCAAGCATTGCAGAACACCGCAGGTATTCTCCTTTTGCCTCAAATCCTTTCCAAAGACCTACAATCTGAAATCCCAACATCCTGCTTTATTTAGTCTTCAAATTGCCTTTCAGTAGTCACTGAAATGTAGTGATTACGATACATTTATTGTGTAAGGATTTACAGCGAACTATGCCACAGTGAATTGTGCCAGGTTAATTGTGCACTGAGCTCCACAAATACACAACCAAAGTTCAGCCCTTGCCCAGTTAAAAGAGGTGCTCTCTGGATAATTTATTATGTCCTCTAGCCATGGGAGCAGAAGAGGGGGCAACCACTAGCCACTGAAGCCAGCAGCAGTTTTGAGTCTTTATCACAGAGTAATAGCAGATGTGCCCTTGTGGTCTGTGACGAGGTGAAGATCCTTGCTGCTCGTCTTTCTTCCTAAGATCGTCATAGGGCTGTGAGTAATGTTTGTACTGAACAGTCCAAGTTAAGCAAAGGTTTGGTCTGGTCAGAGTGTGGATGGAAGCAGTACTGTGCAAGCAGTTATTTCATCCGTTTAAGTAGGACCAAGTGTTAAAACCTGCCTCCAAACATCTCCGCTCCCTGCATCCTCAGCCAGGACCAACACTGGCTGTGCTCAGCTCAGCCACCAGCCCTCCCACTGTCTGACCAGGCTCAAGCCCAGAAGTCTCTGCCTGCACAAATCTCTGCACCACTTCCATAACTGATGGGTATTGTCCTGGTAGCCCAAGATAGCAATTCTCCATGGGAAAATCACGTGGGAGAAGGACAGACGTTCTCTTGGGAATCTGACTTTTCCTGGTGCTGCCAGTTGTCTTCTTTCTGGATGAAATAAAAAGCCAAGGTTCTTTCTGCTAATAGTCATTAAATAACTTTTCTCTTTTTTTCCTAGTACCATTTCAGTATTTTGATCAAGTTCCAGCTTGGTTTAATTACATACTTTCTATCTGAATTCCTGCCCAAGCTTCATTTAGAGAAATTATTCATTTCCCATCTTCAACATTATTATTATTGTGCTTATTTGCACGATCTGCTTAGCATTCATTGTACACATCTTCAGTGCTCTGATGGGCTCATCAGGGTGGTGCCGGTGGGGTGGAACAGAAGAGCATTCCTCATCCGCCAGCCTGAAAAATTAGCCCTCCTCCCCATCACATACAGGCAATTTTGCACTGCTGCAGATTAGGGAACACTCACAGTCACATCTGAGGCATCACAAAAATATTACCAATTCCTCCTCAGGACATGCCTGAATGCTGAACAGTAACGTTATTGAGGAACAAAACCTTCATCTGACTGCAAATAACAAGTCAAAGGGGAAAATACTCATTTCAGATTATTACGTTTTCCAGGACACACCTTCCCAACAGTGAAGATGATGAGGAAAAGTTGGGTGGGACTGGCAGAAACACATGCCCTGGGAACACCTTCCATGTTTCCTTGCAAGGATAAAAGATTTGAGCAGTCTTCATCTCACATGATGGTCTTGTGTGAACCTCATGCAGCGTGTGGTTTTCTGTCACATGGTAATGGATGCACACAGAGAATTTCAGTTTATGAAACTTAGTCATGCTGAAAGTGATGTTTTCCTTGCCTCAGTGATTTATTTTCTACCCAGCTGTTCACCAGCTTTTAGACTTCACTTCTCTTCTCTATATTTCTCCTATAGCCCCCTGAGTTTCCCATACAGGATCAAAGAAGGGTACTTTTTCCTCCTTTCCAGCTCAGCCAGGGACTTTATATAAAAACTCCTGGAGACCAGCAGAGGGACCAACAGAACAGCCACTTTCCTGGCTCACTGACAGAAGGGCAGGAGCAGGACAGCCGGAATGGAGGAGTGCATAACCCCACACATGCACACACGCAGCTGCGATCATTCCCAGCACATGAGGTCAGGCAAGCATCATTTAAAATTATAATGAACAGAAAATAGATGATCTAACACCAACTGCATTATATACTTTTGTTGGGTAATAATATCCCCAGGACAAGAGAGAACCTTGCATAGACGTCAGAAATGGAGCAAACACCCAGACAGCCTATCTTAATACATCAACTGCACTCCAGCTCTTGGGGTTTGTTTGCTTTCTGATGTGGATTAGGATCTGATTCCAAACACAGGGCATCAAAATCAAAGCAGCAGCATCCGGACAGGGAACCCTGTATGAGACAGCTCCATCTGTGTCTAATCGTGGAGAGACACAGAGCCGTGATGGAGCAGTAGATGACATATCACTATCCAGTTGGAAATCAGCCTCCTTCCCAATGCTGAGATAAAACCCAGAACAGTTTCAGTGGCTCAGCCTCAGTCTGAAGGGCAAACAAATTTCAGTGAGGTGACACCCGATCCTCTGCTTCTCACGCACACTCCTTCCTGGGCTACAGGTTACTGCAATCTCTCTTGAGAAAGCAGAAAGCACCTTAGAGGCAGGAACTTTCAGTGTCTGTAATATCAAGCCGCATTAACAGCACCTTTCCAGCCTTGCCTTGGGTTAGACACACATTTATTTTACAGAGAACTGGAAGTGATTTACGACATTAGCAGTCCTCAGATGCATGTCACCCCCAATCTCCTCACTCCTATCAGTAGGATCCTCACCCCCATGAGGACAGAAGGTGCAAGTGTTCCTCATCCACTGTGGTTCAGAGGCCATTATCTGAGCTTAAACTGCTGGGGAAGGTGATCTGGCATTGCACCCTTCACATCACACCAGTTCCGCTGACGAGGCAGAATTCTCCAGTGCTGGGGGAAGCTCAACAACTGGGACCAGGAACATCTTAAACTATCTTACCTAGACCCAGAAAAGAAAGCCTGTCCACATCCTTAAACATCTTGCACATCTTCTAAACTCACTCAAGGTTTACCTTCTACTCAACTCATGTGAACATGTGTATCTCCCACCCTGGCATTCAAAACCATGTTCCTTAACAGCACACAAGTGTGCGTCTCCACAGTTACACAAGCCTGAGAAGTCACACCCAGCACAACTCTCGTGACACCTGATGGTTTTGAGTATTGCAGCAGCTATAATCAGTAACTACCCTAGAGTCTGTGATTTTATTTTTTTTAAGCACATTTCTAGCTTTCAGGACAATGTGGCAAACTCACAAGCAAGCAATGTGTTCCAACACCAGACAACAAATAAAAGGAATCCAAAATATATTGAATTAGGTGGTTGTTGGTGGTGTTTTTATCTTGTAATTTTAAAGGCCATCTCATTTTGGAGGGGAGGCTTGGCACATGATTTCTGTATGTTTGGGTTGGCAGCATTGTTTCCAATAAGCAAACATTCTGCCATACTAAATAGGTACATGTTTGGGGACCAGCTTGTTAGGGGTATGTTTGTGCAACATATTTCTGGTAGTCACATGCTGGCCCATAATACACCATGTAGACATACCCTGTGATTTCCTGAGGAAAGCAGTTTTTGCTTCACTTTCTTTGCTTGCTACTGCAGAGACTGTCCCAGCTCTTGGTACCGTTTGCAAGCCGACTTGTCTGTGGTTTGCTCTGAACATGCTTGGTATTAAAGTGTCACTCTTCCCCCAAGCCATTTGCTACGAGGGCCATCCCCTTTCCTGCCTTGCACAACGCCAGTGTTGCGGGAAGCTGAGTCAATGACATTTTAAAACAAAACAAAAAAGAAAAAAAAAATCACACTTTGTTTTACCAGTAGATTCTTTCCTCTGTCAATAGGTTGTTAAGACTGAAGAATATACCTCTTTTCTTAACTCTCAGTGCAGTTACCATTAGTTCGCCAGAGCCTTGATGCTGCCCATACCCTGCTTAACTTTCTAGTTCCCTAAACAAGATCCTATATAGTTTGGAACTCATTATGGCTCAGGTTGTACTGGGCATCCTATGTACAAGCAGTGAACTGCACTGATGGCAGTTCCTTCCCCTTTGTCTAGTCTCATCTTTGCCATCATGGAGGTCTCCCACGTGGAAATGAGGGAAATTTTCCATAACCTGACATAACACGGCTATGTCAGCAGGACTTCACAGCCCAGACAGCATCACTCAATGCTCTTGTGTAGAAATTCCAACTTGGCCTGGGGATGTTTAGACCATGTACCTTTTTTTGTTTGTTTGTTTTACTTAATGTTACATATTTGCTTTATTTAATTCAAGGCCTTATTCAATCTGATTAACATTTGCTTTATCAAGCATTCCCCCCCCCCTTTTTTTTTTAAGCCCAAGGTCTACATTTGCACCCTGTGCAAGAGGCAGTTGTACTCTGCTAAGGTTGTGGTAACATGTTGGTCTAAACCAAGGACACTCTAAGCGCGGATGCAAAAAGGAGTACTAGTAAGCAGCATGGTCACCATCAAAATTTCCATTAAAACCAAGAAACAATATGACTGAAATAAAGACCTCACAAAGACAACCCAGATTTACTCCAGACAGAAAAGAGGAAGAAGATACATTAAAGAAGACTGTGCAGATACTTACGGTTTAAAAAGTGACCAACCACTACCCCAACCATATATCCAGAAACAGAAAGAAATTCCTCCTTTATGGGGAGCTGAAATTCAGTTCCTGGAGTGCTCTAAAAAGCTATGGAAGAATTTCTCATCATTTCAGGGGCAGGAGGGGAAGGGAGCAGATCAAAAGTCAGTAATATGTATGTTCTGAATGCTAGAGGGGGAAAATCACACCGTCCTCTTCAGACGGGACCAGGTATTTTCCAAAGAGGGAAAAGGATGAGGCACCCAGAAAGAACAGCAGGAGAAGCAGACATTTAAAAAGTAAAAATGGGATTTTTGTGATACACGTGATTACTAAAAATCTCAGTGCAGAGGAGACACAATGCCTGTGGAGGGGAAGGAAGCACAGGGACTGGAAGGGCAGTTGAATCAAATCCTGCAGAGGGAGGGACAGGGTTTGGTGGTAGGCAAAGGAGGTGAACTGGCACTTCTAGAAAAGGGAAGACAATTACAAGACACAGAGCTGAAACACAGTTGCTTTTTATAAACAGAATAGCTAATGGGTATGAGGAGCTGGATAAAATGCTGCTGCTGCAAAGTGACTATCAGTTCACATAGCTTGTTGCAAACACTGCATGCCCTTCCTCAGTATAAAAGCAACAGAGAGGTGAAAGTCAATAATGCAACCAGGTGAGAAAGGAAAAACAAGTTTGGCTGGTAAATTCTGCAGAGATACCTACAAAGATCAGCAGAGGAGCTGGATGGAAGCTTCAGTGAAGAGCCATCCTAAAACAAAAGGAAGTAAGGGAGAACACGTGGGAGCTGCTGTTTGAAAGCAGCAGCAAGCAGAAAAGGAATAAAAAGCTACCAGGATTCCCTCTAGAGCTCCCTAGAAAGCTCATCCATTTTATTAAACCACAAAATCTCATGAAACCAAAGCAGCGTTGGCTCTACTTGCTGTTTCACCACCACCCCTTTTTTTTTTTACTCTCCTTGCTGTCTTCCAAACAAACCAGCCAAAGAAAAAGTGTTTCATTTCTAAAGAGCTGTTAATCAATACCACCCATTACCCTGTTCCCGAAGCATGGTGATGCAGAAGCCACTGGGACCTGCTGAGAAGCACTAACATACACAGGGGCAGCAGCAGATATCAGCGTAGGATCACAGAAAGACACAGGATGCTACTCTGCAGCAGATCTCAGGACAACCGGACACCCAGGGCTACAGCACGTGCATTCAGAGAATCAGGGTGGGAGACATCTGTTGACCGCTACTTTAGCCTGTACAAATGCAAACGTTAGCCATGGCCTCAGAAGCATCACCCATCCCAGTCTTTGAAAACTCTTGTCCAAATGCAAGTGACCCACTTCTCATTTCCCCAGCAAGCTTCAGCTTCTCAAAAGCTTCGTTTTTCAGGTGTCTTACAAACACCCACCGTCTCTCTTCCGCTGCTGCTCCTCCCATTCCAAAATAAATGTGTGCAGCAGCAGGATTTCATTTGGGGAAGAACAGAAAAGCAATTTCAAACAAAACACATCTTTAAAACACTTCTCAGATCTGATTGCCAAGCCTCTGGCAACCAGCACAGTCGTCTAGGGCTCTGATATCAGGTCATAAATTACCTAGCCAAAAGTAGCACAAGCAGAGTCAAAGAAAAATAGTAATAAGAAAACGAATGTGAAAATAAAAACAGTTGTCTTCCCCACACAACTAAAATGCCAGCGTAGCAAAGTTACAGAATGACATTACAGTGGGGTTTTCTAAGGGGATAGACGTGGAATTTTGTTACAGATCCAAATATTTCTGAGTTATCAGTTCTGTTCCAGTTCAGATCAGTATTCTATAACACATAACTTCTGGGCGGTACTGGAAATCGCAGGCCAGTTCTCATGAAAACAGCATCTTCATTGGAAATGTACCACCTCATATTGTAAGGATGAGAGGAAAACCAACTTAAGTCCAAATTAAAACTTGCATTTTCTTATCACTAATTTTGCTATTTTAAAATGCGTTTAAGAAGCATTTGTGGAAACACCTAGGCTGGCACAATTGCCTTTACGTACCAAATGGAGTTGCCAAGACAGGGACAATAGTCACACCAGCTTGTTTCAATCTGTCCAGGAGGGAGTCTATTTAGAAACAAGGACAAAGTTAATTTTCAACTGGCTGCAGAGATTGGATTTGCTAAGAAGTGTTATCCTCTATTCAAATTAATATCTAACCATCTTAATTTTCAAGACAGATCAAAACATAACTAAAACTAAGTTATAATTTCTTCAAATTCAGAAATAATTTCAGAATATTTCTGCAGAACCCTACTATCTCAACCATTTCAAACCGAGACCTTCAGATTTTGGCGTCTTTCATGTATACTAGCTTAAAACCAATTGTCATCTTAACCCAAAATCTTAAACTTCCACATTTCAAAACACTGATAAATTGGGGGGGAGGGGTAGGAGACTGACTTTTTTTGTAAAGCCTTAGGAAAATATAAGCCTATTGGAATCCATCCTTCTCCATTAATTCATTCAGGTGTTTTCCAGTGACAAACTTTCTGGCCAAAGGAAAAAAAAAAAAAAAACACCACTAAAATCTCCACACAGAATTATCATTTGGAATCAATACTTTGGATTTCCCACTTGAAACTAAACTAAGACCCCAACTTATAGAAACCCCAAAGCAACTGTTGCTTAGCAAGAGAAAGTGGGTTTCCAACTTTTGTGAACTCAGAAATAAAGGTTTTGTAGTCTCTACGCCCATCACGGCTTCCAGTCACAAGAGAGACCTTTTAAGAGTTCACGAAGCATATAGCAGTACCGGACAGATCTGTTGTTTTCATTCCTTTCATCTGTCTGTTTCTCCGTGTTAATTTTTAATTTAAGTGACAGCAGTTCAGAACAACCTCAAAGTTTGTCTCAAGAAAGTTACTTAAAAATATAAAAGCCTGAAAGTAGCCTTGCTTGATGTAAATGCAGCTATGTGTTTAAGGAGTTTATTTACATAAAAGTTGAGAGGCTTTAGGAAAAAAAAATAATAATATCATTTGTTAACTCCGGGATTTGGATAGGTTTTGCTTTTAAGAATCCCACCGCATCGCCCATGAATTTTTAAGGGTGGCAATACCCAAACAAGATCGAGAGATGGCAGCATTGGTAAAGCATCTCACCGCTCAGCCTCGCTCCCCTTTCTGTACTGGACCAGACTTGCTCAATACATTGTTGGTGCTAAAACCCCAACTTCAAAAAATGTTCTGATTAAGCGTTCCCTGAATTGCTGTCGGTTTGCAGATCTTGTTTATGTGCGGTACAAATGTGGACTAGCAAAAAAAAAGTATGAAAAAAGAGGGAGTAACTACTCTTCTTACTGGAACACCGGCCAGCTCTCAAAGACTGGAACTGCCAGGCATGTTACTGTTACGTGTATAACTAAGATTAGTAATTGTTTGCCTTACGGTAGGCCCCCAATGTTCCAATCAGAACTATATCTAATTGTAGTGTTGCTGCAAAAGCATATATTAAAAGGCAGTCCCTGCCAAAGAAATTTACAATATAGATTAGGACACACAGAATGAAAACCCACTAAATCACTGAAAATGAGAGCAGGAGGAGTGCAAAGATAACACAGGAAAATCATTCTACATATGATAATCCACCCTCATACATATGACTTGTAGCAACGTTAAGATATACAGTAAAAAAAAAAAATAAAGAAGAAGAATCGTATTTTACAAAAAAAAACCCCAAACCTCTAGTTATCTCTTCAGCGTGTCCAGCAATTTTTAAAATCCAACCATCTGAGTCCTATTCAGATCCAGGAAAACAGTTGCACAGTGCAAGCTAGTGTTTTTTATTTCAGTAGGACTTCAGCCTACCTTTAAATGCAAATATTTGGTTGGTCTGTACCTTGGAAGATGATCTGAGGTTCAGTCTGAAAGATATACAATGATAGTCAAGCACTCAAAACACAAGAGAGCTAGGCTAGAAGAAAATGAAGCACATTTTCACAACTTTCACCCCACTACATAAAACACACATGTGTGTCTCAGGTGACTGAGGTCATCATGACAGCCACTGTCAAACATTATTGTGAAGACCATTTTGTGGTATGGAATGTATTCACAGAAAGGTCAGGGTTGGAAGGGACCTCTGGAGATCATCTCATCCAACCCCCCTGCCAGAGCAGGGTCACCTACAGCAGGTTGCACAGGATGGCGTCCAGGTGGGTTTTGAATGTCTCCAGTGTGGGAGACTCCACCACCTGTCTGGGCAGCCTGTTCCAGTGCTCTGCCACCCTCAAAGTAGAGAAGTCCCTCTTCATGTTTAGAAGGGACTTCCTGTGTTCAAGCTTGAGCCTGTTACCTCTTGTTTTTTCAGTGGTGCCCACTGATAGAAGACTGTTCCCATCCCCCTGGCACCCTCCCATTAAGTATTTCTAAGTATTGATAAGATCCGCCCTCAGTCTTCTTTTCTCCAGACTAAAACGGCCTAAGTCCCTCAGCTTTTCCTCATAAGAAAGAAGCTCCAGTCCCCTAATCATCTTTGTAGCCCTTTGCTGTACCAAATTCATGACCAGTGCTATAAAATTCATTAAAGAAACAGCTTTGAGGGACTTACAGTCACGCTGCTAATGCTGTAGCCACACAAGCTAGGTATATTATCTTTGACTCCATCACTTAAGTATAACACAGGAACACAGTCAGAGAGGTTGGGAAGTCCCTTGGGACATGCCGTTTGTGCCCGTGATCCATGGACAGGCACTAGGAAGGGGAACTGGTGGGTCCAGCAGTCCCATTCAGGCATATACCCACATGGGGCTAGAGGGAGAGGTCAGGGACCAGGAGCCTGGGGTGCAAGGCGGAAAGGGGTGCGCTTCCTCTGCACCTCTCAAGTTGAGACTTCATGAGACACCTCAGCCAGCCTAAGCACTTGCTGCCTCCAAAGGGGAGCTCCACTCCTTCCCACCCACCCCCCATACCTACCTATACCCTCCATGCCCTACAGCAGCCATCTGGCCCTTTGGTCAATAAGTGCAACTTGCTCAGGAGCAGAAAGCAAACCAAACAGTCCAGCAACAATGGTTTTCTGCTATTTCAGCAAGCATCCAGCTCACTAAAAGTCACCCAAGAGCCAAGGGGACAGAAGCACCCATGGGAGCAGGGCAAGGGCAAGCAGGACTGCCCCTCTCAATAGCCACAAACTATTTGATCAGCTCGAACTATCATGTGAAACATCACCCTTAATCAATATCTGAAGACTTTAAGCAAGGTGCTTTCAAGTAACATCAGTCACAACTCTGTGCTGGTGATGATGTAAATTTTAGCAGACTTATCAACTCACTTAGACTCACAATCTCATATTAGACTTACAATCTCATGGTACAAAAGTCTTCATTCCAAATATTTCTGTCCTTCTTTGCATGTTCAGAAATGCTGCTGACTGCTTTTCTTTTGTATGAAGACCATTATCTTAGACCCATGCTATAGTGTTTTAACAGAATGATTGGTTTATCAACACCATCTAACTACATCAAATCATGTGAACAAATCATCTAACTACATCAAATTACGATTATATACCATCTTTTCGAAGCAAGGTTCATACATTCACCTTTGGAGAGAAATCTCAGAGATTCATCAAGAGGTAGAAAGTAAGCAACCTTTATGAGGTATCAGTGCAGGATAAGTAAATTAAAAGAACATAATAAATATAGTAAGTTAGAGTCCACTCTTCAATCCTGTATTTCCTGCAACTTCAGCAAAAAGAAAGCTAACAGCTGAAGGTTCACATTTTATATCATATTCCACAGAAGAAACATATTCAGGTCATCAGCAGACAAATTGAACAAGAAATTTTACAGCTATGCTGTTTTGCATGTGTCTCTGTCTTTTGTTTTGTGAACAGTTTCCTAATCTTTGATTAGAAAACTAGGGGGGCTGTTTTTCAAAATGACTTGCTCAACCAATCCCAAGGGGGTTTGCTTAAATGGTGAGGCTAAGGAACGTCTTTCCGAATTTTGTTTGGATTTTGGTTTTCTATCATCTGTAAAATACTAACCCTGCACTTACCTGATTGCTATAGTTATAAACTAATTAAAGGGAAAGTTTTTAAAAATATCATGTGCAGTTATCTCTGGAGAAAAGATTGCTAGGCTCATGCAAAGCTTATTGAAATTCTGAAATCCTAATCCCTCGTGATGTATGACTAGAGCTTTTAGAGTAGCTACTTTGTCCATATAAGACACAAACTTTGTTAATAACAAAACAACTGGTGCTGGGTTCATTTCAGACTATTATGACATTGTACTAATTCCAAGGCACTCTACACATTTTATAATGGTATTCTCAACACCTGAGAGTACTTCTAGCTGTAGTTATAAATAAATATCCCAAGAAAGCATGCTATATAGACCTGACTTTTCTTGATCTATGTCATTAGAGCTGTTTTAACACATTAACTTGATAACCCGTAACGCACGCCACAACACACGCCACATTGGATTGACTCCAGAACAACAAAGGAACTGTTAATTGTCTCTTCTGTATTTCTGTTCTCCTGGAAGTACGCGAGCCTTTTAAATAATGAAAAGGCTTTTGACAGTGTGGAGTGGCCACATAGCCAAAATACTGAAAGGAGTTTTCCCTAACAGAGTCTATTTTGTCTGAACTACTTTGCAGGAAAGCCCAAATGTTTGTGAACATCCATCAGATGATAAAAACCTTTACTTTTATTTTTTTTAAAAGAGAGTGCGAGCAGGTTTCTCCACTGTTTTTTGATAAAACAGTTTGAATAATCAGCATTTTCTCTAAAAATACCTGGGTTTATTCACATAGTAATAAAGAGATAACATTAGCCTTTATGTAAATATTTTCTCACATATAAGCAGTGGAGAGGCACTCTACCCTAATGCTGATGAAAACAGAGATTTGCTCCTTCTACAACATGAAAATATAACTTGTGTAGAGTTCTATTGCTGAAGAAAAAAAAAACTTTTTCCATTTTACTCTATCAGAGGATTATTCACTGCTTTTATAAGACTTAAAATTGAACTGAATACTGGTGTTCCTCAAACAGAAGTGGAAAAAAAAGCTACCATGGCACACAAAACCAAGTAGTCTTTCAATAACTTAATAAAAGTTTAATTAAAAAAATGGGTTGAATACTGTATATTTATTAGAATTGTATTTTTTGTATGAGAAAATTTTGTCTTCCCTCTACTCCTGGAAAAAGAATTAAAATTTTATTTTTTTTTTTTACTAAAACGGTAAACATAATGCCCCATAATGTTACTGCCACAGTAATATTTTATAATACTTTAAAATAATGAGGTAATCATGCTTGAACACGTTCACTATTTTAACATTAGAAAACACCAGACCTTTGCTCACGTGCACATGTAACACTGTCCTTCAGAGTGGCACTTTTATTGCTATTCAAAGTTCAAATGTTTGTTAGACACATGTTCATTAAATTAGAATATACTGTTTATAATTTTTTTTAAAAAAATAAATACTAGTTAACAAAGGGGTTTTTTAAATTTAAATTATACATAGCAACTTTTTCTTTCTTGACTTTATTATTTCACAAAGATCGTTTATTTGTCTACATGACTACATTTTGCAGCTATAGAAAGATAGGAATCTGCTTCACAGCAAGTGAGATGTACTTACGTGGTGAGATTCTTTTTTTCTTAGTGAAGTGTCCTTTGGTCTCACAGTAAAGCAGTTAAAGATATTCTGAAAGCTGGAAGTTGAACATAGATTAAATTAACACAAAACACTGTGCAAAATATGATCTATCAGACAAATTAGTCATAGAAACAATGTTTCTAGAGACAACCATTGAAATCTCTAATTCAGGAGTGAATATTATTTTGAAACTTTAAGCAGAAACTATTGCGCTTGATTTAAAAAAAAGCATTGAGGGCAGTTCTACAGTCTCCTGAAGCAGAGAGATGTTGCACTCACATCTAACCTTAAAAAATATTATGATAAGCATAATTCTCAAGATTACATATTTATTTACTTAATTTAGTAATTTCACCAGCACTTATGTAGAGAGTAGCGTTTTTACTTTCACTTGTTGCTTCTTTGCTACGCATCAGCAGCACAGTCTTGTAAATAGAGGAATATACAACATCATTAGGCAATCTCCTTCAAAAGCTTACGCCTGCCTCAGAGCATCCTGGTCCCACTACACAGACAGAAGAAAATATACTGAAAATTACCCAAACCCTGCACAGTATCCCTTCTTCATTTGCAATACCGGAAAGGAGGGCATTAATTGCGAGGCCAACATAAATGCAGATGTAGATGGTCAAAATTCTCAGGAGCACACAGGCCCTCTCCTTTTCACGCAGGTGAACAAGGTTTCAGCCTTCAAAGACTTCTGGAAATTATTTCTGCAACTATTCAAATAAGCAGTGTTTAAACTCAAGTATTTTCCAAAGGGCATAATTTATCTCAGGTGACCTGGGCCAAGAAAAACTGCCATAGAAGGAAAGGATATGGCCTGAAAAACACACCTGCTGTGATGCTTCAAAAACGGATGATGAGGGCATAAGAGACACTTGCAGACTCAGCAATTTCTGCTATAAATAACACCCAGCTACCCCTTGAGCAAATTTACCTCCTTTGACTTATTATATCACAGCTGTTGGCCATAAGAAGAGTAACTCTGCATTGTTAAATGAAGTTTCTTTATACTACAAGGACATAATCTCTATTCCATTATGTTGTTATGCTACATCTCGCATGGTTTTCTTCCTATTCCCACTTGTCTACTGCCTCTTAGTCAGTAATCCAATCAATGGTTGTTAGGCCAACCCTGGCCGCAGATCTCTCAAGAACAACTCACTTCTTTCTCCATCTAAATCTTTTCATTTTCCTAAGATCAAAACGAGGACGTGAAATTCTTGTATCCCATCCCTCCCCCCAAGAGAAACAATACTGTCTTTAAAATTATAGAATGTTTTCAAGCTCTCACCATTTTCAGTGAAGTTTTTAATTTTTTAGCTTTAGGGAGGGAACCCACCCTCACATAAAACCTTAAACTCACACACAAAAATATAGGCTTCCTACTGGCTGCTCTAGGCAGAACTCTGACTGTTCTCCTGTCTTGAGGATCAGGGAGTTTTGCGTTCTATTTTTTTCAACTCCCGCCTCCTCCTCTTCCCTTTTCTGTCTTGCCATCCTACTGTTCTCTTCCACTCATTTTCTCTTTAACTTACAGCCCAATCTCCTGCCGCATGTGTACCCTCAGACCTTTGCCTGCTCCCACGATGCTCCTTTTCCTCTCATTCTGCCCTCTGTTCTGCTGCTATACTTCTCCCACCTGCACTTATATTCCCTTACCCCCACCAATGTGCTTCCCTTCACACCATGTTCCACAGAGGGGGCTTTGCCCACTCCTGGAGTCTCCATCCATTTTATCTGTTTGTCCTGCAGCAGAGATGACTTCCACAGACATCTCAGGGAAATCCCTAACTAGTTCAGCCAGCACACTAACAGTCTGCACTCTAGGTGAACAATGTTTGTGGGCAGATGTCCCACCAGCTCTGCTTCCCTTGGTGCGGCACTTGCAGAGACCAATCCGATGCCCTGGGAGGCTGCAGTGAAAACCCAGGCCAAGAAAACCAGAGGCAAAAGGATGGTAAAAGCTCTGTTGCTTCAGGGAGTGTTTTAACACAACCAGAGGGCAGCTTGCCTCACCATCCACCCCTTCCCAGGAGAGGATCCTGGGAGGACTGGAAATTACCAAATTTAAGCCCTCCTCCCTCTCTCAGCCAAAGCTTTCACTGCAGAGCTCAGCTGCCACAGGCTGCAAGTGAAGGCACTGTCTCCAGGCTCTGATCTTCCTTCTGTCTGCCATCTGGATAAGATGGTCCCCCGGCCTATAGACTCTGGTGTTGCAGATCAGGAGGGAGCTTGGTACATATACCTGCTGAACTCAGAAAAAGCCTACAGGCAGGAGAGGACAAATAGCAGCTGCACTTAATGAGTATCTATGGATGTGCATCGCAAGTAGCAAACTTGGGGAGGGATGAAGTGCTACTGTGTCCATTAATATGGACCTTACAAAACAAGGGTGTGTAGCAGAACCCAGGAACTGGGAAGCATTTCCAGGCCCCCACTGTCAAGAAGAGCTAAAAAGATCACGTTTTGAGGGCAAAGAGTTACTCAAAATATCTACTCAAAATATCTCATAGAAATCTCTAATCCCAACTTTTGCTCTCCATTTTCTGAAGCAGGATAATAAGAATAAAACTCGTGAAGAAGAAATAAGTCCATAAAAGCATTGTCACAGAGGGCAGCCTAACAAGTAGCCCACAATGTGTCAGTCTCCCACCCATCTTCACAGAAGGCAGCATAAGGGGTTCCTACACAAAGTGAACTCTTCACAGAGAGGAAAAGCAGTTGACTGAATTCTAGTAGACAAATAGTAAATATAAATACATAATTCATCAAATAAAATCACAGATAATTACCTCCTTCCAAAGTGCAAGATGCACTGGACGGTCTTCTGTACCAACTGCAGCTATGGATATCGTCTCGCGTACAGATATCAGAAGCATCTGACAAGCAAATGCAACAGTGCGACTTTTCCTGGAAGAGATGTCCCCTTCACAAGCAGCCAACTCCTAACAACTTCAGCACTCCCTGAAAAAAACCCTTCAGCTGGCCTAGGGCAACAATAAATCATTAAGAAATGCTACTGGCACCCTGCATGTCTCTACAACACTGCAAGTAACATGCAGTCTTTCAAAGCAAGTACATTTCCAGCTACCCTTATCACACGCTGTGAAATTTTATGAGAAACTTAAGCTATTCAGAATTATCAGGTAACTCTACTCAGTATCAATGGGCTGAGGCCAACGGTATGAGATTCAACAAGGCCAAGTGCCGGGTCCTGCACTTGGGTCACAACAACCCCACGCAGCGCTACAGGCTTGGAGTGGCTGGAAAGCTGCCTGGCAGAAAAAGACCTGGTCGTTAGCTGGCTGAATATGAGCCAGCAGCATGCCCAGGTGGCCAAAAAGGCCAACAGCATCCTGACCTGTATCAGGAATAGTGTGGTGAGCAGGAGTAGGGAACTGATCGTACCTCTGTACTTGGCACTGGTGAGGCCCCACCTTGAGTCCTGTGTTCAGTTTTGGGCCCCTCACTATAAGAAAGACATTGAGGTGCTGGAGCATGTCCAGAGAAGGGCAATGAAGCTGGTGAGGGATCTGGAGAACAAGTCTTATGAGGAGCAGCTGAGGGAACTGGGGTTGTTTAGTCTGGAGAAAAGGAGGCTCAGGGGAGATCTTATCACTCTCTACAACTACCTGAAAGGAGGTTGTAGAGAAGTGCAGGTCAGTCTCTTCTCCCAGGTAACAAGCAATAGGATAAGAGGAAACGGCCTCAAGTTACACCAGGGGAGGTTTAGACTGGATATTAGGAAAAATTTCTTTGCAGAAAGGGTCATCAAACATTGGAACAGGCTGCCTAGGGAAGTGGGCATCCCTGGAGGTATTTAAAAGATGGGTAGCTTAGGGTTACGGTTTAGTGGCGGTTTTGGCATTATTAGGTTGATGGTTGGACTCAATAGTCTTAAACGTCCCTTCCAGCCTAGATGATTCTATGATTCTATGTTGAACCATATTGAAAAGGAAAATACTGCTTTCTAAGTAACAATGAGGAGGACTGCAAGTACCAAAGCAAAATCTGTCTGTACTGAACTGGACCTGTCTGGAGCCAGGATTGGTGCCTGACTCCTTCAGTGTGAGAACACCTATTGATAAAGACAGGTACATTTAGCTTTGATCAAGTGAGGACATGGGATACTGTTCAGCAGAGAAGAAAAGCACTTTGCCAAAATCTACAAGAGCTGCACATGCTGCGTTGTCTCATTACAAATGGCAGCAAACCATGGAGATGCCGTGACACAATGATTTCTGCCTATTTCAGATTAGATTACTACAATCCATCTTTTACCCTGTTTCTAGCCTTACAGAGTGAAGTAAAGCAAATGAGGGCCATGTCTGAAGCAACTAAACAAGTTCCTAAAGCCAGTATGATCTCCAGATATTCCCCTTTCACCATTTTCAGATAATTGCTGTGTTATGCAGATGATGGTTATTGTTTTCTTCATCCGGCTATTTAGTGTTTTTTCCTGAATGTGTTCCCAGGCTCTTTTTAGTGTCATGACATAAACACTTCCAGGAAGAAAGAAATTAACTTCTGCTTAATCCTTTTTCTTCAAGGTTTTTTAGCGAGAAAGATGAAGCAAATATTACTTTGATGTGGTTTGGATTCAAAACCAACATGATTTCAGAGAAGTTAATTGTAAGTCTGCACTAAAGATAAGCTTGTGGTGCAAAACTTGTGGTGTACAAGTTTACATTCATTATGAATATAGAAGTAATAAAAAAAAATTCAGGTTGGAGTCCACTGAAAAGGCAATGTCATCCCACAGTGACTCAGATCACCGCTGCTTCTTGTTTTGACCACAGAGTCAGTGTGTCACCTTCATTGGTCATAAGTAAGAAAGAAAATAATCAACAGTGTTTCCTGGTTTGGTAGTCAATGTCTATCATAGACTATCTGATGAAGCAGATGAGTGCCTCCCATATTCTGCAACATAAATCAATCTGGTGGGCAAATGATTTACAGCCTTGCACATAGGAACATCAATAAAGTGCCCTCAAGGTGATCCCTTGAACTCACACTGAAGGTGCCAGGTGACCTTGCAAGCCTGGGTGCAGACTCTGTTGTATGTCTTCCCACCTCTCCCTGCTCACGGAGGTGCTTGGAAAGACACAGAGAGCGCAGCCTGTGCTCTTGCGCCAAAGCAATAACTCAGGGCAGGGGTCAGTAAAGCAGACAGCAACTGAGACAAAGACACTCCATCATCTAACAGACAAGCCTCAGCGGATACACAGGATACAACTATACAAAACTAAGCAATAGCACATAGTTCTGTCAACAAGACCTCAATAATCCTAGCTATCAGGTATCCCAGCAGCCTTGGGGATGCAGCTCCTTTACATTCAGTGTTCACAGGTCCTTTCTTCTGGTCATTTTTTATTTTTTCCCAGTTCTTTTGAGTCTTCTAATGCCTTCCCCTACTTCAGCACTTGTTTTTCCTGCCTCTTTTCTAAATCCTTACAAAGACATTTTCCTCAGCTTCTTTATCTCCTTCCATCCTGCTTACAAGCTTTGAAATGACACAACAGCAGCTATTCTTCTTTCTGGTTTATTTTGCTGGTCCAGTTCTGGGTTACTTAACCCAGCCATTGCAGATGCCAACTAGAGGCTGCACTGGCTACATTAGAACTGCATGTGTAATGATTCCATGTCTTGATTAGCCTGATATCAGATTTTGGGATACTGCCGTCTCCCTAGTTGTCATTGCAGAACACCAACCTTATTTCTGTAACCATGTCTGAAATTAACATGAAAGAAATATCATGGAGCACAAAAAGTCAACACATAGCATATATTTGTCTGACTTGTGCAAAGCCCTTAATCTAATTCCCTGAAAAACAAGTGAAACATAAACTCTGATTTCACAGGAGCTTGACTGTGAATGTAAAACAACAAAGCAAAAAAGCTTATATTATTTTCATCAAGCTCAAGAAAAGGGAGTGACATGCAATATGTCAATTTTAGGATAGGAAATCAGAATGACTTTCTAAGATCATATTTTGGTTTTAATAGAAAAATTCCAATTCCCTCCAGGTTTAGAAATTGTGCTCTTTTCTGAAAGCAGAGCGAAGCTATACCATAGAAAAATACAGGACCAACATTACTACTCCCATGTAAGGGAGCTTGTATGGGAGCATGGCAGGAAGCATTCTACTGCCAGCAACTAGCAAGTGCATTCAGCTCTCAGCAAGCATCCTTTGTCAGAGACCTGCAGGCTTCATCACTTGCCAAGAGAAAATTCAAACTCTGTTTTTCTAATTCCTTACCTCCTGCTCATTCAACTTCTCATCCCTTCTGCATCTCAGCTCCCCATCCCCTCTCAACTCTTAGCTCCCTTGCAGATTACATTGCACAACCTGATCAGTCTATTCCACTTCCAGGTTGCCCCCACTTCTCTGGCCTCAAGCCTCCTGAATACAACTGAACACTTTCTTGAGAAAGCTTATCAGAAGAAATTCAGTAAATTATACCTTCTTTTTTTTTTCAATACTCACTCCTACATTTTTATCCCCATTTTTGTGACAAAGATTTGTGAATAAAATTTTATGTTTCTTTCACCTGAAATATAATGCTGCAAAAATGCTTCTGCAGCACTACACCTGCTTCTGCGTATATTTTTCAGCTGAAATTACACTGACCACCTTGAGGATTTTAAAGTATTTCAAGATGCTCGAGGATGACAGTATGGCTCTTAGGAATCTAAAGATAGATGATGCAGAAAGATCCCGTGCCGACTTCTGGTTATCCTCTACACCTAGGTTTCCAGGAGTATTATCAGACTTTCTTATAGGGATTCAAACACCTGTTCTACTTTAAATCCTGTGCTAATTTCTATAATTATGGCAGATGCCAGTGAATTCAAACCTAAGTGAAATAAATCATAAGGATAAAGAACAAAGGCAAATTCACATACCTGTATGAAAACAAAATTTGACATGAATTCACACATGTGATTTCAGAACTAGCAGTCTTTCTGATTAAAGTACTGATTTCAATTCTATTCTTTGTTAATGTACTAATACATTTCATGGTTTCTTATTCACTTAATTATACATTTGTTATACACCTATTCATTAAACCTTTGGCAAATACATGGAACAATTTGAGGCCAAAGTGGCAGAAGTACAGTACACCGTAAGAACCTCCTGTAGATTCTGCTGAAACAACTTTGATCTATAGCTGCAGCCAGCTCTCAGTCAGCAGCCAAAGCTTTAGGCCTTACAGATCCCTAATAAATCAAGAGACTTTTGAACCCTGCAGGCACAGTTTAGCTGGATTCCATTAGGTCCTTAGAGGCTTGCCAAGATTATATACCCAGCAGCTGTAACAATTACTGAATTTATCCAAACTGAACTAGTGTGGTTCTCAGGTCATTGCTCTTTTGCTGGAAAACTAAAGGTGTATGGGTGCAAAAGGGAAAAAAGAAAGACACAGGGAACTACATGCCAGTCAGTCTCACCTCTGTGCCTGGAAAGATCATGGAGCAGATCCTCCTGGAAACTATGCTAAGGCACATGGAAAATAAGGAGGTGATTGGTGACAGCCAACATGGCTTCACCAAGGGCAAATCACGCCTGACACTTTTGGTGGCCGTCTACGATGGTATTACAGCGTTAGTGAATAAGGAAACCTACCTGGATTTATGCAAAGCTGTCCCACACGACATCCTTGTCTCTAAATCGGAGAGATGTGGATTTTACAGATGGACCACTCAGTGGATAAGGAATGGGCTGGATGGCCGCACTCAAAGAGTTGTGGTCAATGGCTCAATGTCCAAGTGGTGACCAGCGACGAGTGACATTCTTCAGGGTTCAGTACTGGGACCAGTGCTATTTAACATCTTGGTTGGTGACATGGACAGTGGGATTGAGCGCACCATCGACAAGTTTGCCAACAACACCAAGCTGTGTGGTGCGGTCGACATTCTGGAGGGAAGGGATGCTATCTAGAGGCCCCTGGACAGGCTGGAGAGGTGGGCCCATGCCAACCTCACGACGTTCAACTAGGCCAAGTGCAAGGTCCTGCACCTGGGTCAGGGCAATCCCAAGCGCAAATACAGGCTGGGCGGAGAATGGATTGAGAGCAGCTCTGAGGAGAGGACTTGGGAGTGTTGGTTGATGAGCAGTTCAACATGAGCTGGCAATGTGCTCTCACAGCCCAGAAAGCCAACCACATCCTGGGCTGCATCAAAAGAAGTGTGGCCAGCAGGTTGAGGGAGGCGATTCTGTCCCTCTACTCTGCTCTGGTGAGACCCCATCTAGAATAGTGTGTCCAGCTCTGGAGCCCCCAACATAAGAAGGACATGGACCTGTTGGAGCGAGTCCAGAGCAGGGCTAAGAAGACAATCAGAAGGCCGGAGCACCTCTCCTGTGAAGACAGGCTGAGAGAGTTGGGATTATTCAGCCTGGAGAACAGGAGTCTCCAGGAAGACTTTATAGCGGCCTTTCAGTACTTAAAGGGGGCCTACAAGACAGATGGGGAGGAACTCTTTATCAGGGAGTGTAGTGACAGGATGAGGGGTAACGGTTTTAAACCGAAAGAGGGTAGATTTAGATTAGATGTTAGGAAGAAATTATTTACTTTGAGGGCAGTGAGGCACTGGAACAGATTGCCCAGGGAAGTTGTGGATGCCCCATCCCTGGAAGTGTTCAAGGCCAGGTTGGATGGGGCTTTGAGCAACCTGGTCTAGTGGAAGGTGTTGGAACTAGATGATCTTCAAGGTCCCTTCCAACTCTAACCGTTCTGTGATTCTATGATTCAAAGTGAAGTGTTCAAAAAGCAGACTAATTAATTCTGTTGAAAGTCAGCTTTCTATCAAGTTTTCAATACTTTGTTCAAAACAGTAGCAGTACCTCCAATACTAGTACATAACTTTTGTAATTCCTGTTTAGCTTAAACTGACTGTTAAATGACTATTGAAGAATAATTCTGTTCACTTCTCTGCCTGGCTCCAGACATTTTCCCCGTTACTGCCCTCAGGCTGGCATTACTGTTTGTACTCCTCACAGTGAGGAAAACTAGGCTAGCAAAAGAAAAATTAGCTTTCACCCAGAGTGGTTCCCTGAAGCAACTCATCACACAGCCACAGGCATATGAGTGGCACAAGGAAAGTGGTGGGAAGAAGTGACAGGAGACAGCAAGAGAAGGAAAATCAGCCCGCTCCTTTCAACAGCAGCCTGTACTTCTGCCAGATTAAAATAGCAGTGTAATGACAGCCTGAACCACTTTTGAACAAAGGAAGGAGGCCGCTTTCAGGCACTTTTTTTTCCTTTAAAATAGTAAAACATTTGTTTGCTAAAGGGAAAGCATTCAATTATGACAAATTATGGAAAAAACAACACGTGTTAAAAAAATCTCCCAGTTATGTCAGAGTAGGAGATCTAAGTGAGTTTAATGAGCTGAAAAGTTTGAAGAGTTATCACAAGGCAATCCAGGACAATAAAAAAATGATTTGACAAACAACTTTCTTAAAGGACTCTAACTAATTTACCAATACACTTGAACCTTCTAAGAATATATATTCTGCACTCAAAGTAAACACTGGCGTACTCTTCATAAAAAATACAATTGCTGAATGCTTATTTTGATTGTTAAACTGAAATGTAGGAACAGAATTGTTTGAATTTTTATTACGTTTCTTCTACACTCTATATTCTGTGAAGTGATTTTTCAAAGCTTTTTAATGTTGAATCTGTTTTTTTCTTTGCCTTCTAAATAATAAACTAATCCAGATGGCTACTTTCTTAGAACTCAGACTCTGGTGTTCCTTACTCATCTCTACAGTTCTGCCCTTTTTTCTCCTGAATGCATCAATATTAATTGCTAAAATGTAAAAAAAAAAA